>JBBBDQ010001869.1:772500-875000 GCA_037127315.1 Ascarosepion bandense
CCAGTAAACTTTGGAACCAAAATTGCGAGATGCTATGTGCTACTTTAATTTTATCGGCAAACCCCTTGATTAGCATCTTTTAGGGCAGAAACAAAGACGTGGCTATTGTGATCAGACGTGTTGCTTCGTTAAAGACGGAAAAAATGATTCATGTGGGTGATGTCAACTGAGCAAGCAAGAAAGAACGAAGAAGATGAACGAGATTTAATTCAAATTTCTCTAGCTTGGATTAAATCATCAATGCCAGCTTTCATCTAGGAAGAGACTTCAGAAGCACAGTCTTGAACATAGAGACTAAAAATCCTGTTCTAAGAAACATCAAAAAGAGAATCACGGAACGAACCCCAGTCCGCTCGTTGGTAACATTAAGATATTTTGCTGGTAAGAGGTTTCTGGATGGAGGGCAGTAGTCCGCCCTTTGATAACAGTAACATATTTTGCTGGTAAGGTTTCTGGATGGAAGGCAGTAGAAAGACACACGCACTGACACTACAGCAGGATCAGAATTGCTAAGTGGGCAGAACTGCACAACATGGCAAGAGTCTGGGACAGAAGTAAGAAAGAGATGTAGAAGATGAGTGTCAGTTTTTATAACTGGGGAAACGGGTGGGGAAATCAGCTACACACGTGAGTGACTGATGGATTGAGAAGTTCAGTATATAGACTCCAACGAGATCAGTGACAGTTTTCCAGCCACTTGGAATGATGGACATTGAATCACAGAACACAATACATTAGCCAAGGGAAATAACCTTGACTATATTTTCAAAAATACTATCTAAAATGCAGCAGTCAAGAGAGGAAGTGGAGCGGTAGAGAAAGAAGACATAGCTTACTGGGCTTAGCAAAGAGAGGGAGAGAGAGCGACACATGTAGGAGTGAACAGGAGATTTAAGTAGAACTTTTCTAACCAGAGGGAGATGTTCGCTGACTAAAACCTCTATACATACATGCATACATACATAAAAAAAAAAATATATTATAAATCTAAACTAGCGATGACTAATATTTTGTATGAATTTCAGTGCCCTGTACAAGATTGTATTTCTTGACAAAAATCAGTTAACTATATTAGCCATACAACTACTTCTCAGAACAGACTCCTTGTATGCCACATAACTAATAATAATAATGTAATAAAAATGTTTATTAACCCATTGACAAAAAACCCTTACGAAAAATGTCAGCTGAAAATAGAAAAATACTATTTAAATCTCAATATAAAAGGAACTTTGCTATAAGAGAGGCACTATGTAACAAATAATTTTCTCTTACCATCAACCTTACATTATTTAACAGTGAAACTGAAGATTAAAAATACATAGCGAGAGAGATAGACTCTCGTAATCCGTAGTCACGTGCACCACGCGAGAACTTTAAATTTTTTTCTTTAAAAAAAAATATCACATAACAGTCAAACATGAAGATATAAGAAAATCCGAAAAATTGAGTCCTTGAAAATGGCCAGTAAAATGGCAGAAAGCGCTTCGAACGCTGAAAATTATGGAACATTTTATATTTATCTCCAGCAGAAAGCGAACATGTAAGAATCCTGGAAAAATTAAATAAAAGATAAATAAAATCTTCACTGTCTGTCGATTTTAACAAAATACGTATATATAATATATATATATATATACTCTTAACCCATTAAAGGCATAACCAATTTTGTTTACTGCTTGAATACAATCTTCAGGTTATCTCAACAGAATCGCCTGAAGACTGAGTCTAAGCATGTACCAGACTGTCGATTCTCCTTGTTGAATTCAAGTGACCACTTTTATCGTTGCAAATGCTCTATTCCTGGTATTCAGAATTTTTACCCATAAATATAGCATACTGGAAAATATTTTCAACATAAAATAAGAATATGACACCGAAATCCGTAGGACGACATATAAATAGCTAAAGTGCCTTACAGAGGTTAAACATAAAATTAAAAATAAAGAAAATATAATTAGAAATGAATATAAGATTGCATCGATGATGTGTAACATAAATTATTCTATATTGGGATGAATGCTAAGGTATTAACTCTTATATGAAGAAGAGATGTGAGTCAACAAATATATGGTTGTACTTTTTTTTTTAATCATCTCACCCCAAGCAAGGCATTCCACTGCCACTATTGCGCATGGGGCTACATAGGGGAAGGTAAAGAGAAGGAGTGGTTAGACATAGGGAATGTCAGGAGGAAGGTGACAGATGAGTAAGGATAGTGAGGATGAGGGTTGGGCAGATGGGAAGAGTGCTTGATAGAATGGGAGCAGGTTAGTGTGTTAGGAGGTGTCTATTGACCTTACATTAAAATTTATGGAGATTGTAGCCGTTGGGGAAGCAATCGTTTGGAAAAGAATTCCACAGTCGGGAAGTACGAGGAAAGAAACTGCTGGAGTAGAAATTACGGCTGCATCTTATCGGTTTCATTGTAAAAGGGTGGGATCTAGTTGCTAATCTAGTATCGCGTTCAAATTCGTATTTAGAGGGCACTAGTGATCTAAGTTCATCGGAGCAGAAGCCGTGAAAGTATTTATAGAAGAGACACAGGGAAGCCACGATGCTGAGAATAGCATAGATAGAATATGGGAGATGAAGTGTTTCAAGGAAAATAGGAACAAAAAATATTTTTCTACTCAGAATCAGAAAGAAAATTGAAGTTTTTTCGGGCACGTAATTTTAAAACTAATCTTTTAAATCTTGATACCCAAAACGAGATACGGAAGATCTGACGTGCTCATAGGTACAGCGAGTGAAATAACAAGAACTGGGACGTAGAGTAAGGGGACAAATATTGCTTTCAGTTGAACTTAATAAAAGGTTGTGCAGAACCATATATCCGAAGTCCTCGAGGGAAACAAAAAAGACGTATAAACAATCTCGTTTTCATTATTAATTCGTCACTTATATCATTCTCCTATACACTCATCAACGTTTCCCGTCTTGGATTTTAAAATAATTTTGATGAATTGTACATCAGCATTCTCATAATTATATTCCTGCAACAAATATCGGGCCTTTGCAGCAACTTTTAATAATATAAAATTTCGATGGAGCCATTAAACAATAAAACATTAAAAAAACAAGCACACAAATTTTTCAAAAGTTTGGAGAAATAGAAAGAAAAACCAATATTTCTTAAATGTCATTCAAATTAAACTTATCCTTTTCAAATTACCTCATATTAAAAGATTGAATTTCAAATAAAATTAATATATTTTGACAAACGGAATGACTCAAAATTTATTATCTTTTGAAATTTTAAATTTCTTTGCCTCTGTTAAATGAAATATTCCCTGACAAGCAATTAAATTTATGAATATATCCCCGAGACAAATTAGATAACATTTTTTTAAATTCTAATAAGCACATTGCTTTATGAGTAGATTCCATCTACACGATTTGTGTAGGGAATAAACCATATAGTTTTAAATATATGGAATAAAATAAATTGATTGAATATCTTCATTATCTTTTGCAAATTTTCAACTAAAATTCCTCTTTACGGACTTAAGTAAACAAATATTAAAGGCGCCAAAGGGATATGTAAAAATGAATCTTTCGAATGAACGTGATACCAAACGTGATTTCAATGAGAATGACTACGCGCTTTTTAAAGATTAGGCAGCCATTTTGCAGCTGTTCATGAATCAATTCTCATTTTATTTTGATAATTTACGCTTACGGCGGAATTACGTTTAATAATACGTGCAAAAAATGTTAGTTAATTGAAATACATTTAGTCGTTTCGAATGATATTCTTATTTTGACATGTCTTTTCTATCAATATTGATTTTATTCCAAGATCCGAAAGAAGAGCAAATATTAAATTTAGACTGAGTGGTCCACATTAGTAAATATCAACAATATACTGACAGTTTTCCTCATTCGGTTTAGAATCGGAGATTCAACGATTGACTTCCTATATATATATATATATATATATATATATATATATATATATATATCTTGGAAATAACATTTAGTCTTTATAAGTTATTTATTATTATCATTATTATTATTTCTGCTGTGATAACATTACCTTCCAATTATCTGGGATGACCTAAGTCATGTAGTGGTGTGTTGTTATGGCTACATTTTATGATTTGTTATTCTATCTCTCATAACATCACTAGCGTTACATGGACAATTTTTTCTTAGTGCGTGGTCTTTAATTATCAAGAAAATGTTTTTGTATTTCTCTTAAACTGAAATTTCCGAAGAGTTTTTTCAATGTGTTTTTAAGATCAATTTTTATCATTCCAAATGTACTTACTATGACTGGTATTATTCTTGTTTTCGATTTCCACAATTTGCTTTTACAATATCAATGTTTTTATACTCCGATAATTATTAATTTACATCGTTGCTATGTCTGCTAAGAAAACCCTATCATTTAGTAGGCAAGATTTTTTCTTTTTTTTTCATTTCTGACAATTATGTCCGGCATTTTTGTTTCAATCTTCCTGTCTATAAAGATGGTGCAATCCCATATAACTCTGATGACTTTTATTTCTCTATCCAGTACTAGGTGATGTTTATATCAATTTATTCACACCTTTTCCAAAGTATTTGCATATTGTTCAGTGTAAATATAAACCCACTCTATCGTAAAGATCTATATGTTCATTTGACGCAACTGCATAACATCCTGAGATGTTATATGGTTTACTGATGTTTATAAGAGAACTTGCATTTTGGATACACTCTATTATGTATGATACTTGCCTGAAAGTTCCTAGTGAAAAGATTCTGGTCTTCAACTGCAAGAATAAAGCCTTCAGTTTTCGCGTTTAATCCATTGTTGATTTTCAACGTTATCAACATCGGCTTTATTTACATAGTTGTCATGCAGAGGTTGTCTTTACAGCGGTTTTTTATCTGTTAAAGTGTTTTTTTCTTGGCTTTCTTTTACATATTTTTTGTGAAACAGTTGGTTCTTGTGTTCTTTTTTGGTTTTCTACGGAATCTGAAAATGTAAATGCGTTTGAATTTCCAAACTTCTTTCAAGAGTGAATATTTTTTTCTGTTTTCAAGTTGTTTCACTAATTGTATCATGCAGACTTTTGTTGTTTGCATAAACGTTCCTAAGTCAGTAGTTGTCTTGTATGAAAATTCTATCAGAATTAGAACCCTTCCACATTTTTATCTGGTATGTATAAACGGTTTGCATATTATTGTCATTTTTCATCATATTTCGATTTCTGCTATGGTCGCACTACCAATCAAGTCTGCGGGAAGACCTAAGGCAGGTCGTGGCGTGTTGTTATGGCTCCATTTCATGTTTTTTCTATCTCCCCTATCATCCCTAGAGTTACATAGACAAATTTCTCCTTAGTGTGTGGGATGAACTTAATAAGACAATTTTTTGTTTATCTCTTAAGCTGGGGTTTCCAGAGAGTCTTTCAATGTGTTGTTTTGTTCCATTTTTTTATCATTCCAAGTGCACCTAGTATTACTGGCACAACTCTTGTTTTCAATTTCCACATTTTTTCTGTTTCAATTTCCAGGTCTTTATATTTTTATAGTTTTTCAAATTCCTTGGTTGCTATGTTACAATCCGCTGGACTAGCCATATCAATTAATAGACAAGTTTTTCTTTCTGGTTTTTAACAATAATGTACGGCCTATTTGCTTCAATTTTTCTGTCTGTGTAGATGGCGTAATCCCATAGAATGGTGACAACTTCTATTTTTGTATCCGGTGCTGGACGATGTTCATACCAGTGTTTGTTTACAGATTTTCCATAGTGATTGCACATTGTCCAATGTAAATATTTCCCCACTCTATCGTGGCGATTTTTATATTCATTTGGGGCAAATACAGAACATCCTGAGATTAGATGTTCTATTGTTTCTTGGTGTTTATCACAAAACATGCATTTTGGATCCATATTATTATGTATAATATTTACCTGAAAGTTTCTAGTGAAAAGACTTTGGTCTTCCGCTGCAAGAATAAAGCCTTCAGTTTCAGACTTTAATTCAGATGCACGTAACCATCGATGAGTATTAACTTTATCAACATTGGATTTATAGGCACGTTCTGGATATTGGCCATGCAGAGGTTTGTCTTGCCAGCGTTGTTTCATCTGTTCAAGAGCTTTATCTTTGGCTTTCATTTTCTTATTTTTTGCCGCAGTAGTTTGTTCTTGGCTTCTGTTTTGCTTTTCTACAAAATCTACTAAATGTAAATCTTGTTTGTATTGACTGCCTTCTTTTATTATTGAATATTTTTTCTTTCTTTCTTCATGCTGCCTTACTAATTGTATCATCCAGTCTTTTGTTGTTTCTGTGTATGTTAGTATACCAATAGTTGTTGTCTTGTATGGCAATTCTAGCTGAATAAGACCTCTTCCACCTTCTTTACGGAGTATGTATAGACGGTCTGCATCAGCCTTTGGATGATGCATCTTATGCTTAGAAAGAAGCTTTTTTGTTTTAGAATCGATTCGCCTGATGTTGCATAGAGTCCAGTTTAAGATGTTGAAACTATATTGGACAACTGGGATTGCAAGGCTATTAATGGCCATAATTCTGTTCTGATAAATCAATTCAGTTTTTAATATCATTCGTAGCCTTCTATAGTACTCTTTACGCACTATTTCTTTCATTTTTTTGTGGTGAATTTTTTCATCCTCATTTACACCTAGGTATTTATAAGCTTCTTCTGGCTTTAATTCTTTTATTATTATTATTTTGTTTGATTTATTTTGTATACACATTTTTTCCTGATTTTAACCAGAACATAGTCAGCAATGTCTTCAGGACATTTTCCACAGGTCATTTTCTTTTTGTGAAAAAAAAACAAAAAAAAAAAAAAGATTGCACACGTTTTATATAGACAAAGCTGTTTGTAATGTGTAAGCAGTCCTTGCTAGTACTTTTTCTATTTCATTTAGGCATCTGCTACCAGATAGTCTATCGAATGTTTTTCAATCAATCCTAGTGCTCTAATTACAACTGGAATTATTCTCATGTGCCACATATTTTAGATTTCCAGTTCTTTATCCTTCTGTTTAAATAGTTTTTTTAAGATCATCAGAAATACATTGCAATCTTACGTTGGCTTGGTATAAGCAGAAGATAACGAAGAAAATATAGATAAGTGTAAATGAAGGACCCTGGAAACAAAGAAACTACACACAACAAACATTTTTTACAAGTAGTAAATACTCGAAAACCACAATTTTTCTGAACATAACTGGCAGATTATAACAAAAAACAATTCACACCAAAAATATAGAAAATAAAGAAAACATCATCAGCTTACAACAATCAATCTAAAAGCCGTAAACTTTACTCTAGGAAAAAATAGATATAATCAATTTATCATACAAAAACAAACTACTATTTTAACGATCAGTCTGTCAGTTTAGTGTCATACGTGATAAACGCTTTGGGCGATCATGTCTCGAAAGTGACATGACTGACTGTGCAAAAAATTATTCCTCAGTAGGTTGCCATTGCTTCTGCGGTAGACTGGTTGCAGCCAAGTCTATAAAACGCAATATGTCCTATTATTTAATTCATAACTGAAAGGAAGAGACTGATTAGTACCTTTCCCAAAGTATTAATTCGTCTTAACGGATTAACGATTAGAACTTATCTAAAATGCGAACACGAAAACAAATAATTTATACCTTATTTAAAAATCGAAAACTGATAACGAAGAAAAATAAATGAAAACAAATATATACAATAAATAAAGAAAACAAGTAAAATACATTCATTCAAAGAAATAAGTAAATAAGAAACGAATTATCAAACAAAGTACTTACTCTTTAACACAAGAAAACATGATGGCAACCGACAATAAAATAATCAATAATGAATAAAAATGTTAACTGAAAACACAATAATCTGTTAAAACAAACAGCATTCGTAACCACTATTATTCCTAAAACAATAGCCCCGAGAATATTCCGAAAATATTAACGCCCACTGAAATAACTGTTACAATAATACAATAGACTAACCCTAAAGCAATGCAATAGACTACAATCATTGTATCACTGGTTTGTATATATAAATCAGTCAGTCAGTTAAATGCCATTGTTGATAAACGCTTGGGCAATAATCTCTTTCCAGACATGACTAACTGGACAGAAGATTTGCCTGTAGTAAATTGACATTACTTTCTGCGATAGACTGGCTGTCAACAAAAAGTATGAAACCCAACCTGTCTTATTTAACCCATAGATGGAGAGAAAAGACGTATTTGCACTTAAGTTAATGCAACAAATTCAACTGGAATTCGAACTCAGCGATCCTATTTTTTATTCCGAGCCGATATCCAACGCACCATAACGTACATGCGCGTATATAAGTAGTCGCACAAAAACACAACGCAAATGACGTGAGAAATGCATTTAGCATAATACAAACTGTGACTTCTAAAGATTGACATCAATGTCGACTTTTATATTTAATATATTTTTATATTTACATACACTCTTTCCCTGATATTGAGCCCTTTAACCCCTAAACATACCATACATTTAAGTTATGTTTTATGCTACATATATGTGGGGGTATGTGTGTGTACATCGAATATATAGGTGCATATGTGTGTGAGTGTGATCTCTGATAGAATTTATCTGTTGAAGAGACAAAACTAATAGAAATAAACAAGAGTTTCGTCCGCTTAGTGACTTTATCAAGTCAATGTAGGATTATAATGCTAGACGTTTATATACAAAGGCGAAGATATCATTGGTTTACCAAGGTTTGTAAATTTGAGAACGTTCACGAATGTTTATCAGTTATTTGAAAAGTCAGTCAAAGAGTGGGGAGGGGGACACAAAGTGTCATGATTCAAAATCTGATAAAAAGTATAGTGAGCGAGTAATATTCAAGAATTTTAAATTTTTACATATTTTTCAAATGAATATTGTTTTGACTGTGATTAGTTTGTTATGGAATGTGACAGACGTAGGTTCTGCACACCTCAAAAAGTAGAAGTGCTGGATTGAACCGTCTTCTTTTCATTTTTGAATATATTTGATGTTTTTTATGTTGACTTAGGAAAGTAGATTTCATGTTTGTATGTGCATGTATGTATATATATATATATATATACATATATATAGTTTTAGTACAAATAATTTTTTTTTTAATCTCAAAGGGAGCAGCTTTTTGCCGGCTTCGAAGTTTTGTGAGGACGGACACCGTTATGTCATCACTGATTGTGACTGGATTTCTTTTTTTTTTTTCTTTTTTTTTTTTTGCTGTTGATTTCTTGTCTCCGTTCCTATTTATAAAGAGCCTGATGTAATTTGATATTTGCGATTGATTGATCTTCTTTTTATATTTATTCTTGTTTTTATTGAGAAAGTGTTTGCTTTCTTTTTAATGCATTATTTCTTTCTTTGATTGTACGCCTGAGTGAGTTTAATAGGTTTCCACTTTTTGTTTTATTTGTTCGTGTTTAGGTTGACCTCTTTTATTGGTTTGACATTTTTTCTCTTATTGTGTTGGTGTGTTCAAGGGTCTCTTTGTTAGATCATGCTTCATTGTTTGCTTTCGTTTGCATATTTGAATTTGTGGATTTATGTGTGTTTTATACGGTTGGTAGCCGTTGTATAATTTTCTGTTTGTTGTTGTGATTGAGTTTGTATATTTTATGTTTATATTTGGTTTGTTTTTTTTTGTTATTTGTTTAGGAAAACATATTTGCTTGCATGTCTACATTTTCCCATTATCTCGTTTTTTTATTCCATATTTCATTTTAGTTTTTACAGGTAATTATTGCGAGTTTCACTGGTAGACATAATTTACAGTTTTTGTTATTGCTACCGTGTGGTTATACTTTTGTTTACTAATTTCCATTTATTCTTGGTAGCAATGATATTTTTTCTGGGTCCATATATATTTTGATAGCGTTGTGTTGCTTTGTATTTTTCTGTGTCGAGTGATGTTATGTGATTATTGAATATGTTCTTAAATAATGTTTCTGTTGCTCTTATGGAATTTCTTCGTTTGTGTTGGTGTTATTTGTCACGGTAGAGTTGCATATTATGCTGTTGGTGAGGCATTTATTACTAATCATACAGTTGTCTTTCTTTCTGCAGTTTTAGATTTTCATATTGCGTTGTTGGTTTGTGTAATTGATAATGATTTTATTAAGTATTTACTTGTGTTTGGCTATTAATTCTTATATTTTTATGCAATTTTAACTGATTTTGAATGTTTTTGTTGATTGGTTTTCATAGATTGTTGTGTTTGGGGAAGTATTTTACTATTCTGTTGAAAAATATTTTTAATTTATTTTTGTTTTTATATTGTTGTTGTATCCAAGTTTATTCGGATACCCAAATAAACACAAATACACAAACTAAGATGAACAAAAAAACCATCATGACCTGGTGAGCCCCATCCTGCAAAAATAGGATATTTTTTTAACCCAATAGAAAAAAATTCACAACCACAGTCCCGACGACTGAAGACATAACTGTGTTTTTACGAAAATTCGAAGTCGGTATGAACATTCTCAGTAAAAGTGACAAATTCTGTGCATTGAATATATATATATAAGTATTGATAGAAAAAGTAAGCCACTGTATATCTGGAACATTGCTGGATAAATAAGCATATATATATATATATATATATATATATATATACTCTTCATTTGTAAACATGTAAATGAATGATATTCAAAAGTTCTACAATATAATTGTATTGAACACTTTAATACAAAAGTGTAGGTGTCTAATTTTATAATGACCAAAAACTAATTAAACAATTAATATATATATATATATATATATATATAATTGTTTTGTACGACTTTTATATCTAGGCCAGGTGGTAATACTTTAACTGTTTAAGACAAAACAAAAAAAAAGTAGCAATTCAAATACCTGTACCCACACCTGAAATACGCGTACTCGACTGAAGTTAGCTGATATAGCCTCGTAGACGACCGAACATGAAAATCGAATTATACCTTTCTCATATAGGCAATCTACTCTTGCTCTCTTTCATTCTTTTTTCTCGCTGTAAACAATTTCTCTTTAGGACGTGATCAGTTATGGCTCACAGCAAATCCATGGTTTTTGCAGTATCAAAACTAAATCTTGATTGTATGTTTTGGCGTACATTTTTAGACAATTTTCTCTCTCGTCGAATTCAAATAGACTACAGACACATGATGTAGAAACATCGTTTCCCGTAAGATCGTCTAAGTTAAGCAATGTCGCGGCTGAAACAAAAATATGTGAAAATTCCAGATAATGTAAGCTTGGTTGTATGGCTGATGCAATGGTTAATAACTTAGAATTGCTTATCGGAAAGGAGAGTTCCAAATCTACTTGCATTCGTTATATTCACTTACGCGCAAATACCCTTAAAATATAGGAATCCACTTCTTTCCCCTCGCTATGGGTTATTTTTAATCATCTCAGCCCAAGCAAGGCATTCTACTGCTACTGTTGTGTAGGGGGTTACATTGGAGAAAGTGATGAGAAAGAGGGGTAAGTTATAGGAAATGTCAGGAAGAGGGTAATAGACGGATGAGAATACCGAGGATAGGGATGGAGTAGGTGAATTGAGAGAATGGATGCGAGTTAGGATATGTCTATTGACCTTATATTTAAATTGCTGGAGGTTGTAGCTGTCAGGGAAGCAAGTATATGAAAGGAAATTCTACTGGTGGGATGTGCGTGAAAAGAAGCTGTTAGAGTAGAAAATGCGGTTACATTTTATCGGTTTCACTGTAAAAGGGTGGAACCTAGTTGCTAATCTAGAAAAATTCTTACAATTTAAAAACATTTGCTGGAAAACACAGGTTGACAATATTTTTTACTCAAATTTTGTTGGGCAATGGGCACATGTTTCTGGGCTATTTTTTACGCTAAATCTGAAAATTATGTCCATTTTTCCCAATTACATAAGGTTTTCTCAAACAACATTCTTAGAATCTAAAAATATTTTCTGGCTTTACATAACCTGCAAAGTGTTGATAAGCTATAGAATTCCACGAATCACTCATTCGTTTAATTTCCAGTTGGTTTTCATTGATAAAGTTACTGAAATTTCCTAGAAAGTTCCTGATTTTTCTCATCGTTTGAACTAAACTTCTGAATCACTGGCATAGTTACCACACCAGCAGTTCCTACTTTAAATGGTAAATTAATTTTTTTATCTCCTTCAGGCCTAGTTTGTCTAAGTGAAGTTCTTAAAGTAGTAAAATCGTAAGAAATACCTAAATATTTGAACGGACATGCGTAAAGTGAGTAGTATATCCGGGTTTAGCGTTACATATGAAACAATATACACACAAATCTATATTGATAAATCTATTTCACGAATCTTTTTTAATCTGATATATTATGAGTTTTTACCAAATATCAGCACCTGCGCGAATATACTCAAGTAACGCCAGGTGTATTACAAAAAATGTAAACATTGGCAAATATCGGCAGATAGCTAAATATTTATGCAGACTTATACATTCCGGCAATCTTTTCTGTGATATTCAATAATCTTAGCTTAATATACACTTGAGGTCAAAATGAACAAACTGTTAGGTAGAAGAGATTATTGCGCTAGCCATAAAAATAGGGAATATGATTAATTTTTTTTGTGTGTCACAGTATGACATATTGTTTTAAATAGATAGATAGATAAGGAGAGAATTAGATAGATAGATAGATAAGGAAGAGAATTAGATAGATAGATAGAGTAGGAAGAGAATTAGATAGATAGATAGATAAGGAAAGAGAATTAGATAGATAGATAGATAAGGAAGAGAATTAGATAGATAGATGAATGGAAGATTAGATAGATAGATAGATAAGGAAGAGAATTAGATAGATAGATAGATAAGGAAGAGAATTAGATAGATAGATAAGGAAGAGAATTAGATAGATAGATAAGGAAGAGAATTAGATAGATAGATAGATAAGAAAGAGAATTAGATAGATAGATAGATAAGAAAGAAATTAATTAGATAGATAGATAGATAGATAAGGAAGAATTAATTAGATAGATAGATAGATAGATAAGGAAGAGAATTAATTAGATAGATAGATAGATAAGAAAGAAGAATTAATTAGATAGATAGATAGATAAGGAAGAATTAATTAGATAGATAGATAGATAAGGAAGAAATTAATTAGATAGATAGATAGATAAGGAAGAGAATTAATTAGATAGATAGATAGATAAGGAAGAGAATTAATTAGATAGATAGATAGATAGATAAAGGAAGAATTAATTAGATAGATAGATAGATAAGGAAGAGAATTAATTAGATAGATAGATAGATAAGGAGAAGATTAATTAGATAGATAGATAGGTAAGGAAGAGAATTAATTAGATAGATAAGGAGAGAATTAATTAGATAGATAGATAGATAAGGAAGAGAATTAATTAGATAGATAGATAGATAAGGAAGATAGATAGATAGATAGATAAGGAAGAGAATTAGATAGATAGATAGATAAGGAAGAGAATTAGATAGATAGATAGATAAAGGAGAGAATTAGATAGATAGATAGATAGATAGATAGATAAGGAAGAGAATTAGATAGATAGATAGATAGATAGATAAGGAAGAGAATTAGATAGATAGATAGATAGATAAGGAAAGAGAGAGAGAGATAGATAGATAGATAGATAAGGAGAGAATTAGATAAGTGTTCTGGTCGCATGATGAACACACTCGGGAGAAAACAATATTCAAGTTTCGAAAGTTGCCTCGCTTTGAGTATTCTCCCTTGGTTGCGTAAATTATTCTGTCCTTGTCATATAGACATGTAACATTGGATATATATATATATATATATATATATATATATATATATATATATATATATAATATTTTAATTATAAATTATGAAAAATATTTTACATAGCTACACAAAAGATTTCATGTTTCAGTACTATGAGTTATACGTCGTTAATTGATGATTGGTAACTGGTCATAAGAATGGTCCACCGATATAAGAGTTTACTATTATAACTTATAACAAAATTATTGCAAAACTATATTCCACTACTTTGTACTTAGCAATTCTAATAAGCAAATTCTGTAAACTTTGAATTTTTACTCCATTTTATTCTTCCACTTACTTTATATATATATATATATATATATATATAATCTGTAAATTTGTTTTTGAACACGTCTCGAAAAACCCACCGAGTATAAACACGGAGGGGGAAAAAATGGAAACAAAAAAAAAAAAAACGAACTAAGCACTTGACCATTAGTCAAAGTACTAGCCGAAATTAAAAACCCTTGGACGAGTAACCTAACACGTAAAGCGCTCAATAAACAAGTATAGCAAACAAGAGCCAACATTCTTTGAAGATCCAATTTGGTGAAACGTTGGTACGTTCGTTGGCTGTCTAGTTTAGCTACTTTATATATATATATATATATATATATATATATATATATATATATATTGAAAGAATCTATCAATCTGTTTATTTATTACATTTCGATAACTTTTGTGCAACTTTGTGGAAAAAGATTTATTTTCTGGCTGCAATACATTTCCCCAGAGTCAAAACTTCGGAAGCCGATCGCTACACGCATGGTCAATGTCCAAACGATCTTCATTCACGAATTCTACCATCTCATATCTTTATAGCAAGGACACGACTAGCCATCCCCTGTGTATTGAATTAGCATAATTTCCCTAATTCTATGCTGAGAAAATTGTTCCACTATGAAGACTTCCTCTCAAGAACATTTACGTTGTGAAAAAGAATCCTTTGCGTGTGTTTCCTTGAAAACTACGATATTTACCACTTCATTTTCTGAGAAGCCGTTATATATCCAACATATCCCAGTAATCTTCATTTCCAAATTCTTCTACTTTCATTAACTTCATTCAACAATCTACTTAAGTGATAGTTAAAAATTGTATTGTTGAAATATTATTTTGAAAAAGTTATTTTATATTTGCCTCATACAACAATCCTGTTTCGGTTATGTATATAATATATCTAGGGGACTAGAGGATTTGCTTCAAGGTCCTTATGCAAAGCCTTAACAGCCGAGTTCGAATTCCAGTTTAATCCATTGTATTCACTTACGCGCAAATACCCTTGGGAAAGGTATTAATCAGTCACTTCCTACCAGTTATGGGTTAAATAGCAGGACAGATTGGGTTCTATAGCCCAGTCTAACGCAGAAAGCAATGGCAACCTACTGCTTGATAATCTTCTGCCCAGTCAGTCGTCTCTTTCGAGACATGATCGCCCAAACGTGTATCACGTATGGCACTTTAACTGATATATATGTATATATATTTAGTTGTTATAGAGAATCTTTATTAAAGTATTGGTCTGTATCTCGAATTATCTATGACGCATTTAAAATGCGTTATAAATTATTCGAGATGGAGATTCTTTTTGTAAATAGTCTGTCATGATAATCACGTTATTGTAAATATCTTGTAAGATATAGTTAGAAAATAAGAATAAAAAGGAAAGTTATAAAAAAGACCGAACAAATAAGACATAATAAAGAAGTTAAAATTGGAGAAAGAGAAAGGAAAATCGTAAGACGAGCCAATATGATAAAGCGGATTATTTTAATTCTTGGCCGTATATAGGAATACCAGTACAACCAAGCATACCCGATCTATAACATCGAATATCCCAAGTGAAGCCTTGATTAATTTCCTTTTCTGGGGAACTTATATAATGCACGTCCTAAAGCTAGTAGCAATTTTTTTCTTTCTGGGTGCGATCCAAATACTGATCATATTCGGTTGGGTCGCGTATCGAAGAAGTCTGTTGTTTATTGAGACCCAAGACTTCTAATGACATGGAAGCAACAACACTGACGACACACCTGGATTCGGCACTTTAAGGTGTATTTTAATTATATATATATATATATATATATATATATATATATATATATGTGTGTGTGTGTGTACGGCTGATGCAATGGTTAATAACTTAGAATTGTTTATCGGAAAGGCGAGTTCCAATTCTACTTCCAATTCGTTATATACACTTAGGCGCAAATACCCTTAAAAATATAGAAATCCACTTCTTTCCCCTCGCTATGGGTTATTTTTTAATCATCTTACCCCAAGCAAGGAATTCCACTGCCACTGATGTGCACTGGGTTACATAGGGAAAAGTGATGAGAAAGAAGGTTTAGTTATAGGAAATGTCAGGAGGAGGGTAATAGACGGATGAGAATACCGGTGTACTGAGTGTAGAGTAGATAGAGAAATTAGCTTGAGAGAATAGATGCGACTTAGGGAGATGTCTATTGAACTTAAATTTAAATTCCTGGAGATTGTAACTGTCGGGGAAGCAAGTATATGGAAGGGAATTTCACAGGCAGGAAAGTACGAGAAAAGAAGCTGTTAGAGTAGAAATCGCGGTTACATTTTATTGGTTTCAGTGTAAAAGTTGGGACCTAGTTGCTAGTCTGGTAGCGCGTGGAAATTCATACATAGGGGACACCAATGAGCAGAAGCAGTGAAATTATTTGTAGAATAGGCACCGGAAAACCACTTTACGCCGGTAAGAGAGCGACTGCAGCCGAGCTGCCAAGTCGGTATCGATGACATTACAGATGCTCCGTTGGATTTTGTCAGGAACCCCGAGGTGAATAGCAGGGGCACACGATGTGTATGATATATGAATAATGCACGACTCAAAAGATGTAAGTATATGATTTTATGTCACATTAGTATACGTGTTTATTGGTAACATTGTAATCCAGTATTACTTGTTACATGGTCGGGGTATCGGTTACTAAACCGGTACTCCAACCAGGATTTTCTTGTGAGGAATGTGGCTTGGAACCCAGCAGGATTAAAAACAAGACTTGTGAAAAAGACTGTTGAAACTTCTTGTCAAGTCAAATGTCATCAAATACACTAGGAATTACTGGGATACATATCTGTGCTTGCAGATTGCTTCTCAGCAATTTACCTTGAGAAGATTCAAATAATATTAAGCCCAATACACAGGGACCCTCCTCCAGGTAGTGTCTCTCCTTTGGAAAGAGAGTGGGTTTATTGACGAGCGTCTGAGGTATACGCAAACGGTGAAGCGCTGAGGGGCTTCAGTATTTTCTCACGGTTTTGCCGTTAAACGCATTTCAAACATACCTTGTGTCATATTCGGTAGCGACGTAGTCAGACTGAAAACTAAATTTGAGTTTGCACCTAGATACGACATCACTAGGCAAGGATCGTCGTAGATCAGTATGGAAGGTTGCCGAGATGAAATTAACGGACACTTCTACTTGACCGCGTTTGCATAGCAACCTAACGGCCATAACCAATTATAGGTTTCATGATGGCGATGCATACGACTCGTGATAGCACAAAGATGAACACGTATTTCTCATTTCTTTACTTTATTTTCTTAACACTTTAATTTTATTGCTAATTAATACATTAATCGAGGTTGACAGCCCATAAACTACATTTTGCAGGAAAACCATAAAGCCTGTGCTGAAAAGAAAAGTTAGATGAGAGTCGTTAAAATTGAGCTTAGCCCCACCCAAAAGACAGCGCTAACGATCGTCATGTAAAGAACGTTTTCCTTATCACTCTGCAGCATGTGCTTTTTTCAGATAGGTCAGTCAGTGAAGTGCCATACGTGATACACACTTTGGCGATCATGTTCCGAAACAGACATGACTGACTGGGCAGAAGATAATCCCATAGTAGGTTGCCATTGCTTTCTGCGATAGACTGGTTGCCAGCCAAGGCTATAGAACCCAATCTGTCCTATTAATTAACCCAAAACGGGAGGGAAGAAACGGATTAATACCTTTCCCAAGGGTATTTGTGCATAAGTGAATGCAAGGAATTCAACTGTAATTCGAACTCGGCACCCCGGTTTGTCATTCCGAGTCGGTATCCACTGCACAACAACGCACATCTTTCTCAAATAGGTACGCATATTGAATATGAAGTGAGATTAAAATCTTCTTGTTCTATGTTCCGTGTCCCCTCAGGAAGTGGGCGATTGTGGATCTTCACGACATTCTATCATTTTTTTTATCTCTTAGTAAGTTTTTTCATAATTGTTCCCTCTGTCCATTTTTACCTTTAATACGTCCTGTTTGTGTGGTAATCTTCAAACACTTTAGCCATCTTATGTGTACCAAAAATTCCAACCTCCCCTTTTTTAATCTAAGATTCTTCTTCTTCTATGTGCCCTGTCCCTTCAGGACGTAGGCGATCATTGTTCTCCACGTCTCCCTATGCCTTGTGGCTTTTAGTATGTTTGCACCTGTTACTCCTGGCAATCCCCGTTCCGTCATCCACCTGATCAGGCCCTGCAAATATGTTATCCGCTGCCTTCCTCTGTCTCTCTTTCTTTCTATCTGGCCAGTCAGTATCAGGTTCTCCAGGCTCTCCTTCCTCATTGCGTGTCCCAGGAACTTCAGTTGTCTCTTCCTGATGCTCAGTATTAATTTCCTTTTTGTTGCCATTCGTTCCAACACCTCATTGATGCTTGCATGCTCAGTCCACGATATCCGCAGCATCCTTCTGTAGAACCACACATCCGCTGCTTCAAGTTCCTCATTTTCGATGATATTGTCCAGCATTCACTGCCGTATTGAAAAACTGACATCACATAGCAATCTAGCACTCTTTTCTTTCATTCTAGTGAAATTTTCCTGTGTCTTAGTACTTTACTCAGCTTCTGGGACGCGTCCTTTGCCATGCCTGTTCGCCTTCGGATCTCGGTATCTCATTTTCCATCTCCTGTTAGAACACTTTCTAGGTATTTAAATTTTTGTAGTCGCTTGATTCTCGTATCACCCACCTGTATTTGGCATTTTGGGTTGCACCTTTTGCTGATGGCCATGCATTCAGTTTTCTTATAGTTTATTTGTAGTTCTTTTTTGTCACTCTCCACCGTTACCTTCTGTAGGAGGTCTTGTAGTTTCCTTTCCGTATCTGCAATCAATACTGTATCATTTGCATACCTTATGTATAAAATAACAAATCCTGGCGTGTCATCTAGGGTCCTCCAAATGTTCTCGCTGTACAAGTTGAACAAATCCGGTGAAAAGACACTTCCTTGTCTAAAGAACCTCAAATTGAACCCTTACGATAGTAACAGATTTTGTGAACGACATGCTCTATGGTATGAATATCCAACGTATTGAGTTATATTTAATTTCCTTGCATACACAGCGTGATATTATAAAGTGGTTTTTCCTCCTCCTAAGTTTTGGTTGAAAATGAAATCTAATCTGTTGGCTAAATCAGTCCTTTTTACCGCAATCTTTGAAAGTGGATATCTGCTCAGAACGAGAAATTTGAGAGCCGAGTTCGAATTCCGGTTGAATGCGTTGCAAATACTATTAGGAAAGGTGTGAACCCATCTCTTCTTCCTACAGTTAAATAGCAGGACAGATTGGGTTCTATAGACTTAGTTAGCAACCAGTCTACCCCAGACAGTAATAACAACTTATTGCGGGGAAAGTTTCTCCCCAGGCAGTCATGTGCTTTTCAAGAGATGGTCATCTAAGCGTGTATCACGTACAGCCCTTAACTGACTGGTGATACTGCTATTCAGTTGAATTGCATTGTTTATCTAAAATCATAATTTTATTTAATTTTCAAAATAAACCAGAAAGAGGTATTTTCCCTTTTATTCCAACCCCAAACACCTTACAAAGCTTTAAATATAAATCTAAGAGTTCTATTTCTAAAAATAAGTTAAAGTAAAAGAATAGGTGGTCGCCTTCCAAGGCTGTAGAATCCAATCTGTCCTGTTATTTGACTCATAGCTAGAGGGGGAAGATATGTATTATATTATTAAGTAGTAATTAGTGGGGGATTAGTTTATTTCTTCATAACAATATAAAACTGATCCCCCACTTTATGCCCATTAGAAGCCTTAATCATGTTTTCAACTATTATATTCAGGCAATCAGTTAAGTGCCATACGTGATACACGCTTGGGTGATCATGTCTCGAAATAGACATGACTGACTGGGCAGAAGGTTATCCCGCAGGAGGTTGCCATTTCTTTCTGTGGTAGACTGGTTGCCATCCACGGCTATAGAACCCAATCTGTCTTATTATTTAACCCATAACTGGAGGGAAGAGACGTATTAATAACTTTCTCAAAGGTATTTGTGCGTAAGTGAATGCAAGGAATTTGACTGGAATTCGAAATCGGTACCCCGATCTCTTAGTGATTAGAAGATTTAAAAACTTAAGATATAAATTACCACCCCTGTTTAACATCTGATTTAGCCACTTCTCTTTTCATTTCGTGTCTACCCCGTTGCATTTGCAATTTTGACATATGAGAGAAAGTCATTAGTAAGTACGTCCTTCCAATATCAACTATATTTACTACAATCAAAATCTTGTAAAATCCATGATCGCGAATATCATGATTTCTGAGTAGGCGAACCAATATAGCAACCGCCAACATCACAGTGCATCCTTTCTTGGTTACTTGAACATAATTATTGCTAATTAACTGAGAATCTGATCTAATCGAAGAACAAAGGATCAGCTGACTTTTCCGAAGAAAGATCGATGTGAAAATATTCAATCCGAATAATTACAGTCAGCTTATTTGCCTCAGAGCTCAGTAATACACTTACACAAATGCATACACACATACATACAGACACAAAGGCAAACGAAAAAGATCCCTTTGAGAGGATCGGTGCGTATATTCACTGTTGCCAATGATGATATGATGCAATGCTTTGAATAAAAAGATAGTTTAACGTCATGCCCCCGGCGCCCAGGGGTCTGTTCCGTGGAAGTCCAATGCTCAGCAATGGAGTTGTTATTCGATTAGAATAATTATATAATCGAATAAGACAAAAATTTAGCTTGCACTGACATAACCGTGCCTATTTTTAAAGACTAATATAAAAGATAGAGCAGTTTCTACTGTCTAACAACTTCTTTCTTGTAAGCTACTCAATTATCAGATCAAATTTGCTCGTAGAGGTTTTTCAGCAATGTGCATGTTTCCGCCACCGTCTTCTGCATTTGTGTGCATGAAAAATCTGATACATATTTGTATAGTAAGCGACATCTAGTCAAGAGGCCGAGTGGCGTATGTTTACATAGTTTTTGTAAAAAAAAACAAAAAAAAACTGCTTTTTATTTGCCATCAATAAATCAAGAGTTACAATTCCAGACACCGAAGATGACTGCAGTTTCGTATACATATATGCATGATTAGTTTAATACAACGTTACAAGAATGATAGCCTTCTGCGAATCATCTATGCGGGAAGAACTAGTTCGTCTTAGGTATCAGCGTTCGAAATCGGAACTTTTAATTAGATTCGACCACTGCCTAATACGCAGCTACATTTGCTACCAAACACATGTATGTGGATGTGTTTGAACACGCTGTTGAGTATCGATGACTACAGATCTTTCTCTTGAAACACCGAATCATCACTGTGTTATCAGGCAAGAGAATCTCATTACAATGAATAGGTCATGTAGCTGAATCAATACCACCGTAGGCATCTGATAGCGGAGTTTTTATTTTCGGAATTTATTGAGATTACTTGATGCTAAATTAGCTTAGTATGACGTAAGAACAGATGAATGTAAATATGTAAAAAATCTGTTTAATTCAATTTATTGCGTTACGAAAAGGCTAACCTCAAATTTGTCTTGTGGTGGACAAAACATTCGTGCTTCAGTTTAGCAGCATATTAACATTGAAAATTATAGTTTGCTGTTATAATGTCAGATATTCTTGGCATATTATATATACTATCAATCGGGCCCACAGTTTCCAAAAACTTTGCAGACATTAATATACACAGTTTCTTTTTCGAACACAGTTGATAATCCGGAAAAAAGGAGCAGAACATGACAATTATAATTTGGTAAAATGAAAAATGGCGACAATTTAGCAATCGCATCGTGTATTTCTGCATTTTTACTATAAAATCTATTCTTATACTTTAATTCTGTTTTTGTTTATCCAGTTATGGGGTAAACTATTTGCTCATACCTGGGACCCTAACAAGTGCTACCTAATCAGTCAGGGTGTACCTGAGAATAACAACAATTAAGAGGTGGTTCCACGCTCCTCAAAATCTCCCGATCACAGGCCTTGCTGCCGGATGTAATTTATCGTCTTACCCAAGACTGTCTGTTTGTTTTTGGTCTGGTCCATCTCCTGTAAATATAAACTAGCGAAGAAGTCAGGACAATTCCGCAACGGCCTTTTTAAAAATAACTTTTTCGGCTCTTTAATAACAAAATCAATTAATATTTCAAAAGAAATTTTATTTCTCCATTGTCAAATTATTTAACCTAACTGAAAGCCTTCTTCATGGGCTAAAGGCCAAAATAAGGTGTCTGCTACTAATAATCTATGTATTTATTAAATCACACGATACTTGAAAATCATCATATTCATTAAATTTTAGATCGCATTGAATTTAATTATGTAATAGAATTAAAAAAAATCGAAATAAAACTTAATTAGATTTATATTACAGAAAAGAATATTTCTTTATATTAATAAAGAAAAATAACGAACTATTAACGTAGGAGTTTTTACTTCTGTTAAAACTTTTAAAATAATAAACAACGTTGAGATCTTTTTACCTCGCAGTGCATTGTTATAATGAAAGATGCCTTCCGTATCTTATAAAAGTATTACGAAATCCGTATATGTCATTAGAAACAAAGAAATGAACAGTGAACTGTTATACTATATCTATCTATATCTATAAGAGTGACGAGGATGGACGTTGTGTAAGTATTTTTTGGTTTGATAGATTCGAATTAGCGTCTGCATTTTGCAGTCTAGCTCGACGGGACTTGCACTCAAATGTAGATCAAAATTTTAGAACGCTAACGACACCTTGAATTTTTTCAGAAAGCCAAAATTGGGGGTAGAAATATATATATATATATATATATATATATATATATATTATCACCCCACAAAGTCAGGGATTAGTTTATGTATTGATTATAGAATCGATCACTTCATTTTATATTATCTATATCTATATATGTTGCCCCTCCCTCTCCCACCCTAATCCAATAGAGACGTTCTAGATTGTTACCTGTATCTATAAAGGTAACGAGGGTGGACGTTGTGTAAGTATTTGCTATGTAAATTCATCATAAGTTTTTTATTCGTATTATTCCTTAAAACAGGCTGAACAATCTCTCCACAGACAAAGGGACTACAGAAGGAAGCTGAGAATATAATGAACCGAACAATGACGAAATTTTAGAGAAAAAGGAAATATAAAAAACATTTATTATTAACATCAAAGAGAAACAGTTGAAATTTTTAGTGCATATTACGAAGAAAGAGGGCTTAGAGAATTTGATACTCACTAGACATACTAAACACAATAAGTACAGGGGGAAGCAGTGAATAAGCTACCTAACGAGCTTTAATAAATAATTGAGAGAACAGGAATTAAGAGAGATAGAGAAAAGACTAGTCTTACTGTAAGCTAAGAAGAACGGGAAGTTTTTCAGAGCCATGAACAACCAAGCCCTGATGGAAAACTGTCCGTTCTTGAAGAAGGTGGCCATTTCATCCACTACAAATGAAAACATGATTTTTTTTCAAGTTTAGGTGTTCTTATGCATTAACAATAACAGAAAAAAATTTATAACTTTAGTTACAAGATAGAAAACTTTCAACAGAATCTGTGTACGTTTAAGCTGAAATATTTATATATCTATCAAATTCTTATCAAATAAACTTTAAAATCATATTTTTATTTAAAATTAATTAAGGTAAATTTTTCAATGTCCACAGAAGAAAAGGAAGATGAATTGTGATATGGTACATTGTAATAATTTAATATAAATCGTTTTACATTTTTCTAAGTCTACCATTTGAACTCTTTCAAACATTATGCCATAACCGGTTTGGTGCTATATATTTAGAGATACGTGATGAAATTTAAAAAAGAATCTGCAATATTATTGATCCAGACCCGGCTTCTCGGCTCCGGTCGATTTCCCACCACTGTAAAATACTTCCCCGTGTCTTTTCCATAAATACTTTCATGATAATTATTCTGATGAACTTTCCTCCATGGTACCTAAACTTAGATGGAAAGTGCGACACAGATCCGCAGGCGAATTGGCATAGCAAAGGACGCGTCCCAGAAGCTAACATAGGAAAATTTCACTAGAATGAAAGAAAAGAGTGCTGGATTGATATGTGATGTCAGTTCTTCAATACGGCAGTGAATGCTGGACAATATCATCGAAAATGAGGACAAAACTTGAAGCATCGGAAATGTGGTTCTACAGAAGGATGCTGCGGATATCGTGGACTGAGCATGCAAGCAACGATAAGGTGTTGGAAAGAATGACAACAAAAAGGAAATTAATACTGAGCATCAGGAAGAGACAACTGAAGTTCTTGGGACATGCAATGAGGAGGGAGGGCTTGGAAAATCTGATACTCACAGGCCAGATAAAAGGAAAAAGAGACAGAGGAAGGTAGCGGATAACATATTTTCAGGGCCTGATCAGGTGGATGATGGAACGGGTGTTGCGAGGTGTAACTAAGAGCCACACAGGATAGGGAGACGTGGAGAACAATGTTCGCCTATGACAGGACACACAGAAGAAGAATAGATTAGCAGAAAAGTTTCACCATTTTAGAGTTGAAATGGCTAGATGTAACCGTAATTTCTATGCTAATAGTTTCTTCTATCTTCTTTCTTTTCAGTCAAATTTGAACATCAAAAATTAAAATGCAATATCAATAGTTATCTTAATAGTTTTTTTGTTTTTCTCATATTATCTAGCGCCAAGTAACCTCTTGCATCATAGTGGCTTTATTTCCTTCTTTGAGGAGAAAGTATTTAAAAGAAATACTAAACGAATCAGTCAGTTAAGTGCCATACGTGATTCACGCTTGGGCGATCATGTCTCTTTCGATACATGACTGACTGGACAGAAGATTATCCCGCTGTAAGTTGCCATTGCTTTCTGCGGTAGACCAAGGCTATAGAACCCAGTATATCCTGTTATTTAACCCATAACTGGAAGGAATAGACAGAGTAATACCTTTCCCAATGGTATTTGCGCGTAAGTGAATGCAATGAATTCAACTGGAATTCGAACTCGGCTCCCAGACTTCTCGTTCCGTGCCGATATCCAATGTACCACAACGCACATCCGAATATCGCTTGTATTATCCTATTGCTATAAGCATTAAGACTTAATGTGTGGGTGACAGATAATGTGTATTTCTGTTTGTGTATAATTTTGTGTGTGTGTTTTAATCAAAGAGTAAGCAAAGGCCTTATCGTTTTAAGTACGGGCACACATTTTAATCAAAGCCAAAGAAACAGTGCCTACGTACACAAACATTACAAGGTACATATATGGAAATATAAACAAAAGCGTACAATTACGTAGACACTAATGTAGGCAATAGAAGCAAAATGCCTCTAAACTGCACCCATCTGTTCAAACAACTGGGGGAAAAAAGCGCCAACAAAACACAATCAATGGTTCATACGTACGTATTCATTACATCATAAAATATATGAAAATATAGGAGAAACGGGAGAATTGCCTATACAATGTCGCACCCTCGTGATTAGAATATACACGTTCGCTGTTCAAAGAGTTGTTAAAGAGAGAAAAATGCGATAAGGATGCAGGAATGAAAGGAAATAAAAAAAAGTGGGAAATGAATTCCAAATAAAAAGAATGAAATTCTCGATTTTCGTACAAATGTATGGAAGATAAGTGAGTCAAAATAGGAAACGTTTTTCCACATTTCACGAAAACAAAATTTATATATTGAAACCAATTTTCGTACAAATGTATGGAAAATAATTGAGTCAAAATAAATAACGTTTGCCACATTTCATGAAAACCAACGCTTTTCAAGAGCGCAAACAATTATATTATTTAATCTTCAATAAAATCTTTGCCTTCTCACAATTCTCCTACAGCGGAACCTGTCGTATACGACAAGTTGTCGTTCATTAAATGTTCATAGTCATGACCTACTTACGCCAGAAACGTATATTCTACTAACTAGAATGTACATATTAGAATTTTACCATGTAATCTGGTAATAAATAAATAACATAAGATGGCCTAGCTTTTAAAGAAATTTATTCAGCATAATTCATCTTAAAATTTTAAAAACGTATTTACAAGGGTCAACAAGAAACTAAAATATTTTTCACAAAAAATATTTATTAATTGGACTTTAAAAAAGTCAGATATTTCTTTCTTTTTCGTGCCTGTACTAAAATATGTCGGTTGGAAAAATTTGCGACATATACGACAGTTTTTTTCTTAGAATTGAGTGATAGCTAAGGAGAATCTGTGATAATACATGGACAAAAATAAACAAAACAAAACATAAAAAAACTGACAGCAATCGTGGGTGGGGGTAGAGAAAAGAGATATAGATAGATATACACAGATAGAAACAGAGTAGATAGATACACAAAAAATAAAGGAATGAAAGAGATAGACATAATTGTGATTTTCCCCATCCCTGAATTTATCCAAGTCAGTACAGAGACTGCTATAAATATCTTGAACATGTCAAATGCAATACATGTTGTACAAAACAGCCAATGTTTGACCATGAGGTGAACTGAACTCAGGCAATGTACATTTCAACAAGAAATAACAGTTTGATACAACACTACAATAACAAAACAATCAGGAAGTGTTCCTGACTTAGATCAAAGTAAAATTAAATAGATGACTCATTTAGTTTCTCCTAATTTACAAGTTCGTAGTGTACGACCAAAATGGATTTTTTTTTTAAAGCGGTCACTTGATAAGTAATTTTCACTCGCTGATGTTAGTTGCTGGTCGCGTTCTGGAGGTGGTCGCTTACTAAAGATCAATTAACATTAAACAAATCTACCGTGCATAGAAAAACGGTCGTTAACAACAGGTGGTTGCTCACGAATAGGATCGCATTCGTCAGGTTCTACTGTATTTAGTTAACCTAAATCAAGTGTTTAAACTAAAAAAAAAAACTTTTGCGTTGTGTACATCTTTTAAGTAGATGGGGCCTTCAAATCAGTAACTGAATTATGTATTTTACCTAGACTCGAACACTGATCGCCTTTTGCGGTGTGAACTATATAAATTTTAAACCTCATAACAATCAGCATGTATTTCTAATTCATTTTGGAATCGCGTTGAAAGGCTTGAAGCTCCGTAGTAGCTGGTCAAATCGTAATTCATTTTGAATTCAACTAATATATTATTACTCGTCATTGTGAAGGGCAGGCAATAAAACTTAAACTGATAAAATATTGTTTTCTTTCTTGGTAAAATAATTAAAAAAATAGGATTCGTTGTTCATCGATAGGAAACAGTTACAAGTCCTGATATTCATTTAGGTGTCCTCGACCGAATCCAACGGAGAATCTGTAATGTGATCGATCCCTACTTGGCAGCTAGGGTACAGTCGCTTTCTCATCGACGCAGTGTGGATTTCCTGTGTCTCTTCTACACATACTTTCACAGCTTCTGCTCTGATGAACTTAGCTCTATATACGAATTTCCTCGAGCCACAAGATTAGCAACTAGGTCCCAACATTATACTGTGAATCCAATAAAATGTAAACGCAAATTCTACTCCAAAAGCTTCTTTTCTCGAACTTCCCGCCTGTAGAATTCTCTTATGCATACTTACTTTCCTGACAGTTACAATCTCCAAGAATTTAAATGTAATGTCAATAGTCACCTCCCGTTTCACTAACATACATCCTCTCTCTCATGCTTTACATCAACCCCACTCTCATCAGTACTCTTTCTTCTCCTACTCTCTTCCTGACATCCCCTGCAACCTCTCACTGTTCATAACATTCCTCCTATGTAACCTGATTGATTGATTCATTTATTTTTTATCATTTGCAAGTTATTTAAAGCTAGAAAGTATTTTATATTATAAATTCATTAAATGATGATAATTATTTACAGATTTTTCTCATTAACCGATAGCTGAGGGAAGAAATGATGGAGTCATACGTTTTCAAAAGTACTTGGAAATTGCTCACCAGTTTTGACCAAGTACACCTGTTGCAAATCCAAGCGTACTTTTCAAGAACAGCAGCCTGGATTACTTTGTAATCATTGGAAGATGTTTTTTTTCAGACGAGTGTAGGTGGTGGTCTCATCGACATAGATGTCTACTTGGGAAGTGATGACACCAGGGGGATAATTGATGAAGACTAGAAATAGCGTCAGACTTACGATAGAGCCTTGCTGGAATGAAGGGATCAATTCTGGTCTTCATCCTACGAAGAGACCTTAGTGGCGAACTAAAATCTCTGTTCCTAGGGACGTCGCGAAGGAAAATCACGGGAAGATTCCCAATCAGCTGGTTGGTTACAGAAATATATTCTGTTGGTATGCGGTTCCTGAATATATGTGGAGTAGAAAGAAATGCTTGCAGATACCACAGCATGACAGAGTTGAGAAGAGGGTAATGCTTCATTGTATATGTGACAGGCATATCAACAAACTAAATTATTTAAGGAAATGATGACATCGCCATTTTTAAAATATTTAAACAAATGACTATTTATCATCGCTAAAACATTGCTTACTCTCGGATAAATTATTTGAAAATCATACATTTCAAAACGAACATGTATAAAACATCATTGTTTACTCAACGCTAAAATATCCCAAACGATTTCTCATGTATTCTAGAAACCGGGTTATTATTGAAAGCAATATTTTACACATTAAGAACTATATTTAATCGTCGAACTAATTAAAAATTGAATATCTACTCATAAACTATAAGGGATTAAAAACAGTTGTTAATTTTCTTAATAATTAAGTACTTCTTCTATGAGCCATGGTCCTTCTGGACGTACACCACCGGCCATAATAATTAGGCCACCCCAGTTTTTTTTTTTTTTAAATGATGTATTTC
The DNA here is from genome assembly GCA_037127315.1 of Ascarosepion bandense. NCBI lineage: Eukaryota > Metazoa > Mollusca > Cephalopoda > Sepiida > Sepiidae > Ascarosepion > Ascarosepion bandense. The sequence goes on from JBBBDQ010001869.1 coordinate 801,380, forward strand.
ATACTATTTCTAGTATTAATTGCCAAATGAAATAGAATGGTTCTTTTGTTATTACTTTGCAAAATTTTACAACGCAAGGAAGCAAAGATGAAGTCGTCCGAATCACTATAGCTCTTCATTCTTTCATTGATGAAACTGCAATATAGGTAGTTATTAAATATTTACAAATTCATTTGATGCACATGTTATTGTGTAATATTAACAAAAGAACCATTCTATTTGCAATGGCAATAAATAATAAAAGTAATATGAAATACATAATTTGTTTAAACACTGGGGCGGTCCAATAATTATGGTCCGTAGTGCAGGTGATAATGGCCCTCCACATCTCCCTGTCCCTTGTAGTTCTTAACAACCCTTCTCCTGTTATACAACTGAAACCCCACTCCGACATCTATCTACTCAAGTCCATCAAATATTTGTCATGTTGCATTTCTTTGTCTCTATTTCCTTCTGTCCTGAGAGTATCAGATTCTTCAAGCCGTCCTTCCTCAGTAATGTCCAAGAAATAGCTGTCTTTTCCTGATGCTAAGTATCAGTTTCCTTTTCGTGTATATTCTCTCCAAAACTTTGCCTTTGCTCCTATGTTCTGTCCATGACATCCTCAGTATCTTTCTGTATAACCCATTTCGGTTGCTTCAAATTTTTTTCCTTCATTTTTAAAGAGATTGTGAAGCATTCGCTGCCATATTGAAGGAATGGCGTCACATAAGTGTCCAGAACTCTCTTTGTTTCTAACGAAATCTTCCTGTCTGTCAGTACTCTATACAGTTTATAGAATGCATTATTGGCAATGCCAATACGTCTTCGGATCTCAGTATCGTACTTTCTGACCTCTGTTAAAACACTTCCTGGGTATTTAAATATCTGTTCGGCTTGTATTCGCCAAGGAAGTTTATTAATTACTTAGTCATTAAGCAGGACGTCACTAAACAGCACCCATCAGTTCACAGAGAAAGTAAAATAAGTGCCTACAACACTTGATCAAAAACTCGTTCGCAAATATTCAATATTACATAATGTATATGAAACATTTACACAAGAATTATTTCGTATATATTATCGTACCCGGCTACCTAAAATATAATCTGTCGGAGAGATCGTTGCCTAATTGTTTTGAAAAAAGTAAATTTTGGTAAAGTTTTCGAAATGAATCCATCGTTAATTTCCAAGTTATTTAAGTTGATAGATATTTTATTCATCGTTAGTGTAGTTAATAAAGAGATGTATTTTCAACCAAATTATTTGAAAAATAAATTGTTTTAAAGAAAGTAAAGGGTGGTTACTTTTCCGGAACGATTCCATTGTTAAGCCACAAGTTATTATTCATTGCTATAGTATTTAATAAAGGGCTTTATTTTTCACCAATGATTACCAAAGAATTAAATAATCTGCTTTTGGCGTTTACTCTGTATTTGCATAATTTGTTCAGTAAATGATTTTAATGTGTGTTTACAATAATTAGGCGAAGTATATCATTATCAGTGCGATGTCTATTACCTTTTTAGGATTCACAGATATTCATTTGATATCCAAAGAATTCTTCTGTCTGTAGATAAAGAATCAGACTGACATGGAAAGGCATTCCTGAAAGAACACCTGATGTGAAAAACAAATCCAGACACTATTTTGGCATATGAGAAGTAGCATGAAAATAGGAAACCTTATGACTTATGATATGGTTGCTGATGTACATTTTCATTTTTATTTTATAATATTGAGATATTTATAATTGTTATTAATCTATAGAAAAGTCTAACCTTCTGTGCAAACAGAAACAAAATTTATGCTTACGGCCTATCACGTTGAATACACCGGTTCTCGCTCGATCACCGAAGTTAAGCAATGTTGAGCCTGGTCAGTACTTAAATGGGTGACCGCTTGGGAATACCAGGTGCTGTAAGCGTTTAGTGACGGATGTGCGTGCTTACGGCCATAATACGTTGAATACACCGGTTCTCGCTCGTTCACCGAAGTTAAGCAACGTTGTGACTCATCACTATTTAGATGGGTGACCGCTTGGGTGCTGTAAGCGTTTAGTGACGGATGTGCGTTGTGGTGCAGTGGATATCGGCTCGGAAAGAGAAATCGGTGAATCAAATTCCTGTTGAATACCCTGCATTCACTTAAGCACTGGTACCCTTGGGAAAGGTATTAATCCGCCTCTTCCCTCCAGGTATGGGTTAATTAACAAGGGTAGGACTTGGGAACCCTGCTCTTAAAAACAAATCCCAATGAATGTTGATACTCGAAAAGAAAAATATTGCAAAATAAAATAACCTTACCCAAAAATCATCGGTTATTACCTTAAATGATCCCGTAAGGATTAATAGGTCGTTAAGCCTCAAAACAAACAAAATTTATTTTCCGGATCTTTGTTTTTGACTTTATTAAATTCAAAAAACAAAAAGACGGAATTAATATTTGTTGTGGAGTATTTTTCGCATTGAAGATTATAATCATGCTATGTCGGTTGCTAATCGACTTAACGTACCCAAAATGTCAGGAACTTGGTAATCTTCCACTGAAAACTGACTCCTTAGTATTCGGCTAACTGCCGACTAATATCAACTGCCTTAGTCCAACTGTGTCCAAACTGGAGCTAACTATTATTTCTACTAATCTCCATTAGAACTCTAAAGAACTCTCTAGAATTTCTAAGAACTCCTAAGAATTTCCAAGAATCCCTTCCGTTAACTTCCTGTTAACTCTTATTAATATAGGAGGGAGAGTCCATTATCTGAGGAATGGGTGTGTTTCCTCATAACAATATTTAAAACGATTATTTACATGATGCAGTATAAAATTAGTAAGAAAAAAATACATATTTTAAATATGCCGAATAAGAATATTCTTGATGGGTGATGGTGTCTATTGCTGCCATTATCCAAAAAAGCAGATCTGGATAAAATTTCGATGCTTTCTTGATTTATGGCAGTAAATTACAATCCCTCCTCGGCCTTAACCTATCTTCCGACCTCAAGTGGAATCATTACATTGTGTCAATAGCTAAATCCACAGCTAGGAAGGTTGGGTCACTGGCGTCAGGCCAGGAATTTTTTTTTTTTCGCCTGAATCCATCTGTTACATATACAAAATTACCATCCGTCACTGCATATAATACTGCTGTCATATCTGGTCAGGCGCCCCAGCTGTTCCTCTCAGTGTTCCCGAGAGACTTCAAAGGAGAATCTCGACTCCAGCCACTTTCCAACCAGCTGGATGTCGCTTTCCTCTGTCTATTCTACGGATATTTTTATGGCTTCTGCTCCGACGAACTTAAGTCACTGGTGCCTCCACCACTAGAATTTACTCGTGCAAACAGACTGGCAACATGTTCCCACCCACTTACGCTTAGATCAACCAAATGCAGTCGTCAATTCTTCTTTTCTCGCACTTTCCGCCTGTGGAACTCCCTTTCGTATACTTTCTTTCCCGACGGCTACAATCTCCAGGAATTTAAATGTAAGGTCAATACCCATCTCTTATCCACTTAATTCCAGTTCTTTCTACATCACCCAGTATATCTTGTTTTTTTTTCTTTCTATCTGCCTTCGCATCTGTCTTCACATCTGTGTTTCTGTCCTTCTCTTGCCCTTTCTCTGACACCCACTGTAACGGATCCGTCTTTCTCTTCACTCTCTTCTTGTCTAAACTTTTGCTTTTATGTAGCCCCCTGCGTAGCAGTGGCGGTACCGCCCTGCTTGGGGTGAAATTATTTAAAAAAAATCTCACGTTACTTTTGTCCTGATCGTCGAGAATAGCACAAAATGGATGAGCAAATGGTATTCCCATATTCACCTATTCCGTTGTCTATTTATTTAAAAAGCCCATTGAATATTTCCATATTATGAATTGACTTCACAGGGAGATAAGGAACAAATGCAGACAAGCCAAAGAGGAATGGCTCAAAAACAAATGAGCAGAAGTAAAGAGAATGAGCAGGACCAACAAAGCAGAGATGCATAAAGAGATAAGAGAACTGACAGGACAAAAACCTGCTCCTCAACAGGATGCATAAAATCCAAGGAAGGAACAATCATATTGGAGAAAGAGGAAATACTCCAGCGATGGGAAGAATATATAAAGGATCTTTTTTGCGACAAGAGAGAACAACCGAGAATACACAAGGAGATGGTTGGACCGGAAATACTAAAATCCGAAGTGGAAGCTGCAATGGCCAAAATGAACAGAAACAAAGCACCTGGCCCAGACGGCATAGTGATAGAGCTGCTGACAGCCTTAGAAGAATATGGCATAGAAAAAATTACCGACATAATAAACGAAATTTATAGCAGCGGAATAATACCAGACGACATATGCAAGTAAATATTTATAGCACTGCCGAAGAAACCTGGTGCAAACGAGTGCGAACTACACAGAAATATCAGCTAAATGGGTCACATTACAAAACTGATTGTCAGAATCCTGATGAATAGAGCGTGAAGCAGAATTAGGCCAGAGATATGGCAGGAACTGTGCGGGTTCGTCAAAGACACTGGAACAAGGAACGCCATATTCATGTTTAGTATGCTCTCTGAAAGGGCATTACAAATGAAGAAAGACTTATACCTATGCTTCATTGACTACACGAAAGCATTCGACAAGATACGACACAAAGAATTGATGGAGATGCTCGGCAGCCTCGACATTTTCGGGAAAGACATAAGAATAATCAAGAATCTCTACTGGCAGCAAACGGCCTGCATACGGACACGTAACGATCTCAGTAGATACACAAAATTAGAAAAAGGCGTAAGACAAGGATGTGTATTTTCACCGGATTTGTTCAACCTATACAGCGAGAATATTTTGAGGACCCTAGATGACACGCCAGGATTTGTTATTGGAGGCCGCAACCTGAACAACATAAGATATGCGGACGATACAGTGCTGATTGCGGACACGGAAACGAAATTACAAAACCTCATACAGAAAGTAGAAGTGGAGAGTGACAAAAAAGGACTACAAATAAATTTTCAGAAAACTGAGTGCGTGGTCATCAGCAAAAGATACAACCCAAAATGCTAAATACAGGTGGGAGATATCAGAATCAAGCAAGTACAAAAATTTAAGTTCCTAGGAAGTGTTCTAACAGGAGATGGAAAGTGCGACACGGAGATCCGAAGGCGAATTGGCATGGCAAAGGACGCGTTCCAGAAGATGAGCAAAATACTAACACACAGGAAAATCTCAATAGAAACAAAGAAAAGAGTGCTGGACTGCTACGTGATGTCAGTTCTTCAATACAGCAGTGAATGCTGGACAATATCAACGAAAATAAGGACAAAACTGGAAGCGGCCGAAATGCGGTTCTACAGAAGGATGCTATGGATATCGTGGACTGAGCATGCAAGCATACGATGAGGTGTTGGAACGAATGACAACAAAAAGGAAATTAATACTGAGCATCAGGAAGAGACAACTGAAGTTCCTGGGACACGCAATGAGGAAGGAGAGCTTGGAGAACCTGATACTGACTGGTCAGATAGAAGGAAAGAGAGACAGAGGAAGGCAGCGGATAACATATTTGCAGGGTCTGATCAGTTGGATAACGGAACGGGGGTTGCCAGGAGCAAACATACTAAGAGCCACAAGGCATAGGGAGACGTGGAGAACCATGATCGCCTACCTCCTGAAGGGACAGGGCACATAGAAGAAGAATATGAAGTAATAAAAATATCAATGGCCAGTCAGAGTATTTACGTGAAAGTAAATGCAACGGATTCAACTAGAATTCCCACTCGGATCTTCGATTTCTCATTCTGATCCGATATCCACTAAAACACAAAAATTTGCTGACTTTACATTACCGATCATAAATATTAAGTCACCCCAGTGTTTAAAAAAATGATATATTTGATACTATTTTTTAGTATTTATTGCCAGGGGAATAATTGTAAATGAAAAAATAATGGTTCTGTTGTTAATACTGCTTAAAAACATTTGAATCAAATGAATTTATAAATATTTAATAATTACCTATATTGGATTTTCATCAATGAAAGAACGAAGAAAATTTAGGGTGATTCGGACGAGGTTAACTTTGCATCTTAAATATTTCTAAATTCATTTGATGCACATGTTATTGCGCAATATTAACAAAAACATTCTATTTTCATTTAGTATTATCCACTTGGCACTATCTACTAAAAATAGTATGAAATACATTTTCTTTTAAAAAAAAAACTGGGGCGGCCTAATAATTATGGCGGGTACTGTATTTCATACCTAAAATATGAATAAAAGTAATTTTTAATGGATTTTAATGCGACATGATTTCTTTTTTAATATATCTACTCTTATTAAAAAAAACATTTTTTAGTGATTACACGTGTTTGAGTGACTGTCAAAGTAATATGATTAAAGTCAAGTAAAAAGATAAGGGGAGATAGAGAGAGGTGGGAGAGAGAGAACAGAAAAATATGTTTACAAAAACCCAACGTGCTCAATGGCTCTAGAAACCAATTAGGACAGCAGCATTATAACAACAAACATCTGACACAGAGACTACGATCAAAACTGTAATTACACTGGCGATTAGTAGAGGATTAGATCTAACGTGGACCTCTCTATCTTCCTATACATACGCTCATAGCCCAGAGGTAGAATCGCCGACTAACGCCAATTCGGTCGGGTTTCAATCCTGAGTTAAAAGCAATCGGAATCTAACCGTACTGATAGAGCGAAACAGATCTGTCTGCGGATGACTATATATATATATATATATATAAAGAAAACTCAATACAAAATTAAACGGTTATAAATCCAGAATTTATTTGTACAAATACGAAATGCTTCATCAGAATCGAAAATTATCAGGTCTGATGAAGTAGTTCGTATTTTACAACTACCGAAATAAATTCTGGATTTATAACCAATAAATTGTGCTGAGTTTTCTTATACATATATATACCTATTGCTCTGGATAATACTTATTGAGCTCTCTATTTTTATTTATCTAATATTCTATATTAAATATATTATTTTTGCATTATCCCCACCGCTTTTTATCATTATTTCCTATATATATATATATACACACACACTATCGGCCATAATTATTAGGCCACCCCAGTTTTTTAGAAGAAATGATGTATTTCATACTATTTTTAGTATTTATTGCCAAGTGGATAATTCTAACTGGAAATAGAATGGTTGTTTTGTTATTATTACTTGGCAAAATTTTACAAGGCAAGAAGCAAAGATGAACTCGTCCAAATCACCCTAAATTTTGTTCATTCTTTTTTATGAAACTGCAATATAGATAATTATTAAATATTTATAAATTCATTTGATGCACATGTTATTGTGTAATATTAAAAAAAGAACCGTTCTATTTTCATTTACAATTATTCACTTAATAATAAATTCTAAAAAATAGTATGAAATATAACATTTTTAGACACTGGTGTGGCCTTATAATCATGGCCGGTAGTGTGTATATATCTATATAATTTTGAGGCATGGTAATGTGTAGCTCTAAAATTCTTGTTTGTTCTGTAGTTTTACTGATAAAAAGTTATTATGGCAAGAAGCTTTTATATGCTCCATAGAGCGTTGTCAGTTTCAGGTTGAAGAAATTGTCATCTTAATTGAGCAGGTTCATACTGACTTCGAAATTTTCTTGAGGATACCGTCATGATATCTTCACTCCTCATTCTGAGTGTCTTGCTGTAGAGAATTCAAAATAGAACAATATAGCCGACATCCACTTAGGCGTGCATAAAAAAAAACAATAAAAATGCATTTCAAATCAACTACCTGCACTCAAGAAACTCAATCAATCACAAACCAAACCAAAACAACAAAATACCAAATCACATCGAACTCCTTGTGAGTAAGAAAAAAATTACCGGGGCTCCACAGCAAGAAACTCAGTAAAAAATTCAATGTTTTTTCTACATTTTCCAGTTTAATAGCACTCATAAATATTCATTAGGTTAGCCTTAAGTCAGGTAAGATATGGATAACATCAAGTGACAAAATTCATTGTCTACTGAACAAAAGTGGTTAAATAATGTTCTTGAAAAACGAGTCGTCTAAGATAAGCTGTCCATTTTTCTTTATTTATATTGTCCTTTTACTGTCATGCTCTGAAATTTCACACCCACACACACGTCTGTGCCTGTGCATGTAAAATTGATCTAAAATTAATGAAATCAATCGTTTTCTTAATAAATAGTTATTGCTGTGAGCAATAATAAACAAATGTTAGAATTTTCTTGAAAATCACCATTCACTTCTTCCTAAATCATCACTCAACTACACTAAACATCACTAGTTTTTCTCGTGGCTGAGAACATTCAGATATCGATTTCGTAATTATCCTTGAATTTTATTTTAGCAAAAATCATATAGGTGCGTCGCCCCCAGCCAAAAGTGGTTGAATGTCTCAATCTTGCAATCAACAAATACACACTCCCTAACTAAAAAAAATGTCTCAAAAGAATTGTTTGATTAAATTCGGAAAACAGCGGCAAATGTGTGCAGGCTAAAGATTTACACTCTTAAGAATTTTAATAAAATTATAAAAATATGAAATAATTGAATTAAATATCAATTTTCAAATACATTGATTGTACCAATGCGAACAACTTCTACAATTATTTTTCTTTATTTCTGAGATCGGGTATTTTAATTATTTACACTAATTACATTATTCGGACGGTTTTTCTCATTTTTGTTGCTATATTCACGACGTTTCGGCCGTTATACTATCCGATCTTTTTCAAGTGATTGGAATTTCGAAATAAACCCTTTATTTCATTCACCAGGATAGATTGTTCTAGTTCCACGAAACATACCTCTTTCAGATGGCTTATCTCTCTTTAACTCAAATCTCAAAACTTTTTACGTTCACATCTGCGAGGTAGGCAGGTATTGAACTCACAACTTTTGGGCCAATCAAATCGATCCAACCAAAGATTTTATAGAGTACATCAGAATGAGTGCGTTAGCAACACATGAATGAAAGTGATTTGCTAAGATTTGCTTAGTTTGGTACAAGGTTACAAGCTTTGAGCATCTCATGAGTATAAAACAGATTTGTAATACTATTAAATAGTACTTGTATCGTATTTCTTCCATGATGAACCAAGTCCCATTTCCAGTCAAATTCGTTACATTCACTTAAGTGCAGATAATCTTGGGATAGTAGTTATTAATCCGCTACTTTTTCTCCCAGATCTGTGTTAATTACTAAGCTTTATTGCACTGAACCATTATATATATATATATATATCTTACAATCTAAAAATATTTTCTGTCTTTGAATGATCTAAATAGTTTTGATAAATTGCATAGAAACAATCAATCTTACTTCCTACACTACTCAGAAGTAATGATCACCCAGATAATTTCACTAATGATTGCCCATTGACGAACCTTCCAAAAGCTGTAATAGTTGACCCTTTTGCTCTAATACCAGGGTCTTGGAGAAAAGTCTGTTACATGAAAGGTTTCTGAATACTGATTTTTAAAAGCACAGGCATTTAAGAATGTTAAAGCATAATATGTTTATCGATTATTTATTTATCTCTTGGTTTCTCGTATATATATATATATATAAAAAAACATTCAAATGATCTGTAAATTTGAGATTTTTCGTCTACTATATTAGACCTTATCAACGATGTTTTTGTTTAATTATATATATATATATATATATATATATATACAATTAAACAAAAACATCGTTGATAAGGTCTAATATGGTAGACGAAAAAGCTCAAATTTACAGATCATTTGAATGTTTTTTACACTCTCAATGTTCAGTAAACAAATCACTTGGACGAATGCAAGTAAAATAAAAACGGTAATCGCAGTTCTTTATTGGTCGTCTACGATGAAACTTCCTACCCAAACGCGCATGCGCACACACACACAGATTGCTTAACAGTATTTTACTAGTCTGTTTTCAGAAAGTTCAATATCCTTATTGTCATTATCTCTATAGGAGAAGGCGCCGACTGCTTTGATAATCAGCTTTTAAAAGACTTCTCTTTCGGCGGAATACTGGACACCGTTAGCCTGGAAGCCGCGTTTTATTTGCATGGTTTATTTTCCAACAAAGACTGAGGAATAAAGAAATCAATAAGAAATAAATTAATTGGCCTAACTAATGATTCAACAAGATGATTTCACTTAGTCGCCAATAAATCGTGTGACTGCTTTTAGTCTATCTCACATTAATCCCTTTCTCTCTCTCTCTCTCTCTCTCTATATATATATATATATATATATAATGTGATAAAATCAAATCAAACACGTTATTTCATGGTAAATCGGAGGAATAAGCATATTTCAGGCGAACCATCATCAGCTTCCGTCTTTATTGTACAAAAGATTTTACACGTGTAAAATTTATTCGTGTAAAATCTTTTGTACAATAAAGACGGAAGCTGATAATGCTTCGCCTGAAATAAGTCTATACCTCCGATTTACTATGAAATAATATGTCTGTCGTAATTTTTCTCATATTTGCTCTATATGTATTAACATACATATATAGAGTTATCCTACCACTGTACGTTCATGATTTTCCCTTGAATACTTCTATATCTAGACCGCATGCTGATATATATGTTTGTGTGTGTGCGTGCCTTTTTCTCACTGGTTTATTAAAATTCAGGGAGAGTAACTTGGAAAAAATGACATAATTAACATAATGAAAAAAAAATAATGCTGTTTTAATATGACGTTTATTAACATGGAACCGATCTCCTAAACGGGATTTGTCCTGTTTTGCTGTGATGTTATAATAATTTGTCATTTAATTTTCTTCTCATTTATTTTCTTTTTGCAATGTGTTTCAGAAAATCTAATGTGTTCGTTTTTGCCTTCTTTTTATTTTATATTTCTTATAAATTTTAAATCGTGACTCAGTTTATTTGATTAATTATCTGGTAATTGAACAAAAATACAAATTATCAGCTACGCGTGAACTGAATTTGTCTCTAGAAGAAACCAAATCAGTACAGCTTTAAATTAGATTTAAAAAAAACTCAATTAAGTTAGCTACACTAAAAACTTCTCGGCAAATGTGAAAATATGAATTTCCCAACGATCATTTCACTTAAAAATTGTCCGCAGGTCGGTCGTACCGCTTTGTAACATTTCTAAGCTTCGTAATGTGACACTTTAAAAAGAAATGCCATACTTCCCTTAGGACATATACAAAATTTGGCACAAAATAAGACCCACGAGTCGAATGCTCACGAGTATCCTCAGTGTGACCCTCGATGCGTTTTAAAATTACTAAATGTTTTGTGTTCGTCAGAATTAATCCGGTAACATATCGTGTGAGAAAATTTGAATTTAGTGGAAGCATGACATTATTTAACCAAAAATTCACTACATTTGTATGTAATCGATCCTACCACTAGAGAAATAAGTAGGAAAAATATTTTTCGCCATCCTCTCTGCACATATCTGTTTCTATCTCAGAAATAATCAGTAATTTACTTTCAAAATGTATTTATTTTAAAGGATTTCTGTAAATTGATACGTTCATTAAAAAGACTGCTTCGTACAAAATTAATGTTCTTATTGATCGAAGTATATATGTGTAAGAAGTAAAGACGACGATATAAAGAAAACCAAGCAATGGTTATTAATAGTGACCAACAGACAACACTGAATATGAGGAAACGGTTAAATTCAATATTTTAAAAATTTATTTGCTTCATATTCACACACACACACACACACACACACACATCTTCATCATCATCATAATCATCATGGAACCTGAAATCAAAAAGCCGAATTCAAATTCCAGTTGAAATAATTGCATTCACTGACGCACAAATAACCTTGGGAAAGTTATGAAGCCAAATCTTCTCCCTAAGCTATGAATTAAATATCAGAACAGATTGGGTTCTATAGATTTTTGGGGGTCTACCACAGAACGTAATGGCAACCTCATTATGTTACACTATCTCTGCCTTCGGTAAATTGTGAACTAACGTGAGTAGGTCGTTTCTGAAAGGTTTTATCCTTTGTGATGATGTGTGTTATATAGGACGATTGGCTCATGATTGTCCATAATTTTAGAAACTCTAAATTAGATAAAATTCGTAATTAACTACATAGCCTAATAAAATCTTTATTCTTAATGTAATATTACAAACTACCATTAAAAGGTTGATTTCCTTGATGTTACTCTAGATTTAGTTATACCCACCGTACGTAATGCTAACCCTATTTACATACATTCTAAATCAAATTACTCACCATCTATTATCAAGCACATACTCTGTTGAACACAGAATAAACTGCAGTTCCTCAACTAAAGAAACTTTTATAAACACAGTCAATCTTACAATACTGTCTGAATAAACAGCGATTATAAATGCAATGCTACTAAATATTAAAAGCAAAAAATAATAAAACCAATTAATTATAATATAAGTAGAAAAATATTTTGGTTTACACCCCCATTTAACCAAATGGTTAGTACTAAGTTAGACAATAACGTCCTTAAACTAATTCAGAAACACTTCCCAACGAATAAACTCCTTAGCAAACATTTTTAATTAGAATACACTTAAACTTTGGTATAGCGTCACTAATAATCTTGAAATTATAAAAAATGCAACAATATATCCTGAAACAAGATAAGCACTCAAAATCACCCAGTTATAAATAACGACAATAAGACTAATATTTGCAATTGCCGTAACATAAACGAATGTCCTCTGCGAAGTAAATGCCTTAAAAATTCAATAGTACACTATGCTACCTTTTCTACTACAGAAAATCAAATTATTAGCAAACATTATATTGGGAGTAATAAAAACACTTTCAAGGCACGTTTGTATCAGCATAAACAATCCTTTAATAATAAAATCTATAGTAACTGAACTACACTTTCCAACTACTATTGGCAATTAAAAGATGCCAATAAAACACCTTCAGTAAAACTGAAGATATTAACAAAAGGTAGGTCATGTAAATCGTTACATGAAAAATATTTTCTTTGCTTTCAAGAAAAATAAATATATCTAAATCCAAAAGAACTAATGCATTTAACCAACGTAATGAAATTACTTTTTACTGCCATCATAAAATAAATCCAACTCTAAAATATATCTAAAATTATCTCAAACAGTTTTCTCTTTTCTATACTCAGACCCTTTTTAGTTAATATATAACTTGTACCTAAACTTAACAAACTATTAGATTGCTGTGTACGCGTACTTTCACGGCCAGTCATCTCTAAAATCAAGTAATTCTGATTTTAACAATAGACTTTATGGCCTTACGTCTATTTCCTTATATTATAATTGTGCTTTTAAATTAAAGGGTATATGTTTAACCTTTTAAACCAATTTTATTTTTGTTTTTATTTCATTCTCGGTGCATCTAGAAAAGTATATTGGTTATATTTTTGCTGTATCATTATTTAAATTACTGATATATCTTCCTATCTATACATACAAAAAATCAAAAAACGTTGTTTAAAATATGACCCCGATGATTACATAATGCATAAAACTCATTTTCATGCGTAAAACATAGAATCACAGACACACGCACACAGATATATATATATATATATATATATACTTCATTTTTGATGTCATTCTCTATTCTCAGTGAATAAGCAAAACAAAAGCAACAGTTTTCGAAAACCAGTTCAGGTTTATTGAAAAGCCCAACGCGTTCACAAACTACCGTGTAGTTATCGAATGAGAATAGTTTTCATGTGTCTCTCTTGCACTTATTCTTTAAAAGCATAATCACGCGATTTTCACTGACTTATCATTTACCCTTCAATTTTATTTAAATCGCTAAAAATGGATGGAAAATCTATAACTCCAGGCGATGCATTCTTCCTTTTCTGTTATCTGATTTTCGACAGAAATCTATGTAACTCCCATTCAAGCTTGCAAATCAAAGACTGCAATGATTCCATAAACATGCTGCATCTGTGCTGTGTAATTATATGCACTTGAAAGACACTCACTGTAGCTGCAGTTAAATCGTTATCGACCTCTCCAAAAAAAAAAAAATTCATATTATTTTCAGACCAAAAATATGCGTTGTGGTGCAGTGGATATCAACTCGGAACGAGAAATCGGGAAGCAGAGTTCGAATTTGAGTTGAATTCTATGCATTCACTCTACGCACAAATGAGAAAGGTATGAATCTGTCTCTTTCTTGTTGGTTAAATAATAGGACTGAGTGGGTTCTATATACTTGGCTAGCAACCAGTCTACTGCATAAAGAAATCGCAAACTATTGCGGGATAATCTTCTGCCCAGTCAGTCATGTCTCTTTCGAGATATGATCGCCCAAGTGTATATCATGTATGGCACTTAATTGACTGACTGAATAGTTGAAAACATGATAAAGTCTTCTACTGGGCATAAAGAGGGTGATCTGTTTTATATTGTTATGAAGTAATAAACTGACCCCCACTAATTACGACATAATAATATAATACATCTTTTCTCCCTCTAGCTATGAGTCAAATAACAGGATAGAATGGGCTATGTAGCCTTGGCTAGCAACCAGTCTACCGCAGAAAGCAATGGCAACCTACTTTTTTTTATTCCTATCACCCCGAGCAAGGTGGTAACACCACTGATGTGTAGGGGGCTACGTAAGAGTGAAAAGATTGGAAAAAAGAAAGCCGGAAACCATATCCTAAACAGGGAACAAAGGATGAGCCTCTTCACCTGTTCAATAGACGTGGGTGGAGTCTGAACCGGGCGATAGTTTAGTCTATCTACTCCAATTAAATAATACTGCGGGATAATCTTCAGCACAGTCAGTCATGTCTCTTTGCAGACATGATCACCCAAAGCGCGTATCACGTATGACACTTACATGCATCTGTTATTAAAGTTTCATTGACATAACTGTTTATTAAGAAAGAACACGTAAAAATATTTTTTAATCACTAAAAATGTTACACGGGAAAAGCTCTACGTAGTATTGTATTATTTTATAAAACAAACGTGGTTTAACAAATAGCGAATACATATGTGTATGTACAAATCGTGACACGAGATAAGTTTGCAAATCATCTCGCAGACATATTTACAATGATTAGATACACCAACAAACGCATTTGATTATTGTTGTTTTTGAAGATGTGGAAAAACAGGAAGAATAATTTCTTTAGGATAATATCGCTATCAGATCACAAGTTTTAAGGAACGAATAATCCTTTTCCATGGCAAGATAATTTTAATTCAATTACAAAACTCAACCTAACAATAAGGTGAAATAAAACAAAAAAATGCATCTTTATAAGGAAACACATCCTAATAAAGAAAGTGAAATAAAACGGATACTAGCCAACTTCATGCCAATAAACAAAACATCTGTTGAAATGTCGATGTTTGGATTTGTAGTTTTCACATATAAAAGCGTATCTTAGTAATGAACTGAAATAAAACACATCCAAATAATGAACTGAAACACATCCTAATTATGAAAGTGATACACACCGTAATAATGAAATGAAATGAACATCCTAATCATAAACTGAAACGAAACGCGAGACACATCAGTAAAACGAAATGAAATGAAACACATTCTAATAATGAACTAAATAATAAAATGAAACAATGCACAAAAGCCATCCCAATAATAAAATGAAACACATCCTTATAATGAACTGAAACAAAATACACCCTAATAATGAACTGAAATAAAACACATCGTAATAACGAACTGAAACCAAACACATCCTAAAATTAAAATGGAATGCAAGACATCCTAATAATAAACTGAAACAAAACAAAAAACACATCCTAATAATGAACTGAAACCACATACAAGACACACCCTAATAATAAAATAAAATTAAACACATCCTAATAATAAACTGAAACCAAACGCAAAACACATCCTAATATTGAACGGGAATGAAAAACATCCTAATATTGAACGGAAACAAAGCACAAAATCCATCCTAATAATGAACTGAAAGAAAACACATTCTAATATTGAACACAAAATCCATCCTAATATTGAACTGAAAGAAAACGCATTCTAATATTGAACACAACATCCATCCTAATTAATTGAACTTGAAAGAAAACGCATTCTAATATTGAACACAAAATCCATCCTAATATTGAACTGAAAGAAAACGCATTCTAATATTGAACACAAAATCCATCCTAATATTGAACTGAAAGAAAACGCATTCTAATATTGAACACAAAATCCATCCTAATATTGAACTGAAAGAAAACGCATTCTAATATTGAACACAAAATCCATCCTAATATTGAACTGAAAGAAAACACATTCTAATATTGAACACAAGACACATCCTAATTATAAACTGAAAGAAAACACATTCTAATATTGAACACAAGACACATCCTAATATTGAACTGAAATGCAAAGAATACTATCTCCATGACAATAATTTATTTGTCGAAATATCGATAAATTTTCTGTTTTTACACATAAAAGCGTATTTTAATAATGAACGGAATTGAAACATAGAACACATCCTAATAATGAAATGAAAAGAATAACATCCCAATAATTAATTGAAATTAAACACAAAACATTTTCTAATAATGCATTAAAATAAAACGAATACTTACCACTTTAGAAAACTTTAGATACATACGTAAAACAATCTATATATTCAGTTAAAAGTAAAAATAAAATAATCTTTGATAATGGCTAAATAATGATAATGACAAATAAATGCCATACTAAACATTCGCACATTTTTTACATTATTTATTTAGAAAGTAGAAAATATCATTAAAAAAATTAAATAAAAAAACTTTTTGCGGTATCTTGTTGGTCATTTTAATGAAACTTGTATAAAAGTGCGATTGCTAGACATGTACACAATTTCATGTATATGCTTATATATATATATATATATATAAATATATATATATATATATGTGAGAGAGGGGGAAGAGCAGGGAAGGAGAGGGAGTTTACACGGTAGATTCTTTATTTTCTTTGCAGTCCATTTCTCCACAGATACAATGTCGCAAGCATTTCTGTTGCTATTCCCATGTCAAATATTCTGATATATTCTGTAATTTCAGTTCCACTTTACAGCTAAGAAGTGGCATGCTACTTTCGTCGAGTCGTGAGTATTTTCCACCGAAATGCACTCTCTAGTACAAAAACAATACTCTTTTATATTTAATATTATACATGATTATTTTTAATTTGAGATGCCACTGCATGGTCCCAGAAAAAATTACCAAGTCCACGCGACCACTGCTACGGTGATGTCAGTATTTCACTAAACATTCCTCTTTAATACGATTAGTTGCTTCCTTAGAAGTTATTGATATTAAGTTAAAACAACCAGAGTAAACACGTTCGTTTATAATTTAAGAAAACTAAAAGAAATAGAATATTTGCCTTGTGATACAGTGGATATCGACTCGGAAGGACAAATTGGGGAGCCGAGTTCAAATTCCAGTTGAATTCCTTGCATTCACTTACGCAAAAATACCTTGGAAAAGGTAATTATCCGTCACATCCCTCCAGTTATGGGTTAAATAATAGGAAAGATTGGGTTTTATAGCCTTGGGTGGCAACCAGCCTACCGGAGAAAGCAATGGTAACCTACTGCGAGACAACCTTCTACCCAGTCAGTTGTGTCTCATTCGAGACATGATCGCCCAAGACATGTATCACGTATGGCACTTAACTGACTGAATGAAAAAGAAATGGCGTTACAATAACAAAACATTAAAGACATTCAAAATAACAAACGCATAATATAGAGAATAATTGTTTGATAACCTCTTTTGGATACAAGAATGGACTCATCTAATGTGTACATATAATCCTGCCTATACAGAGAACAGCAGTTTTGAGTTGTAAAGTTGAGGGGAATTGAGTATTTGGACCGCCGCTAGTTTGTCAGTAAGAATATAGACATAACCCGGGCATACTTCTTCACTACAAGATTGTATATATTGATTTCTACTAAAAGTATTCCTAGTATTAATGAAGTGACTAAACCGTGTTCCATTTTGTATATTTTTGTTCAATATAACTTACAGTTTTTATCTCCATATCTGCTTTTTGTTATTTATTATTTTGTGTGGTTTCTCAACAAGAATCGATAACAGTAACTTAATGAAAGATGAAAGTCATTGATTTCCCGAATATTGTTCTGATATCTAAACTTATTTATAAATGGAAATTTGTCTGTGTGTGTGTATCCGTTAACTATAGACTCCGAAATGGCTGAACACATTTTCTTGAAAATATACACAGTTGTACTATAAGCGTCTCTAAGTGTTCTTAGCTAGGTTTTGTGTTGAGGTACCCCCTAGAAATATCGATAATCGAAAAAATCGGGTTATAGAAGGAGTGGACCGATTTTAATCAAATTTGATACACTCATAGACAAAGACATAAGAAACGATATTCAGAAGTTTCAAGGTTGCAGTTCTTACAATAGTGCAGAAAATCGATAATATATATATAAAAGTCAAGATGTTTGTGTGTGTGTCTGTTTATCTGCCTCTATGTCTGTATTTTTTCAGTCAATTTATTTTAGTTTTTGCTACGGGTTTGCCTCTAAGTAGGTATAATTGTAGTTCTTAGTCTCAGCCATGATACCACCTACTCAAAGGACTTATTTAGCCTTCAAAATTCAGTTTGCGGCGAAAAAAACTTATTTGATATCGATATCAGGAAATCAAAATTTGACTTACATCGATTCATTTTTCTTTTAGTCTACGGTTTCGCTTTAACTGGAAACAACTATTGCTTTTAGTCTTTCGTGCCAACGTCCAAAGTGTCTGAGCTCCAGGACGATAGATTAGTTTTAAAGCTTTCATTACACCCGAGCAACACTGGGCTATACTGCTAGTATAAAAATATATGTATTATATGAGTCTTCACATGATCATTCGTATCACACATTCAGTAAATATCAGAAGCTGATAAACATACAGAAACTATAACTCATGTCGATTCGAATCTCCTAAAAAGAGACGTAAGCAGGTAAGTAACATATACATTGTATTCATCTTAAATTATACCAATACATGTAACAGGGACCTCCTAAGCTATAGGGTTACATTAAAAACAGGAATGATTAAAAACTTTTGAATTATGCTTGGCATAATTATTCCCTTCTGTATATTTGCTTCCCCGACAGCTGCAATCTCCAGGAGTTTAAATGTAATGTCAATAAACACCTCCTAACACACTAACTGGCACCAATCCTCTCAAACACTCTTCTCATCTATGCAACTCTCATCCTCGGTATACTTACCCATCTATTACCCTCCTGACATTTCCTATATCTAACCACTCTTTCTCATAACTTTCTCCTATGTAACCCCCTAACCACTCTTTAACACCACTTCCCCTATGTAACCCCCTCGGAACTCTTTCTCATCACTTTCTCGTATGTAACCCTCTAACCACTTTTTCTCATCACTTTTCCCTATGTAACACCCAACCACTCTTTCTCATCACTTTCCCCTATGTAACCCCTTGCGCAACAGTGGCAGTGAAATACCTTGCTTGGGGTGAAATTATTTAAAAACTGACATCATTCGATCACGACTTTCTACATGTTCCTATGTTTCTTGTTTTTACTATCTAAGAATTACCATATTAGTGCAGTGATTTTTGGTTGTCTCCCCTAATTATTTCAATTCAAATTATTCTTTCATCAAGAATAGCTGCTAACACAATACCGGATATGTCAATAGACTGTCTCGTAACCTGAACTCATTTTTAGCAAATGCAGTTACCGTCTGAAGTAATCATTTAGATGGTTCAAATAAACCAATACACATATTTCAATAAGTTTAATTAACATAGAACAGACTAATCGTATCACGTAGAAAATTATTTGTTATATATTAAACATGCTGTACATAATAAGCCCCGGGCCACGGTTGAGGGAAATTAAAGAAATATATTAATCTAGTCAGCATTTGTATTTGATATACAAGTGTAACTAGAACGAAAAATGTTATTAATATGGAAAGTTGACGATCGAAATGTCAAGACTGAGTCTTCACGGAAGCAAACACACGATAGTGTCTTCCACAAACTGGTAAATATTGAGAAACAAATCATCCAAGTAATACTTTCTTGGATGTGCATTGTGGTGCATTGGATATCGGGGGGGGCCGAGTTCGAATTCCAGCCGAATTAATTGTATTCACTTACGCGCAAATACCCTTGGGAAAGGTATTAATCCGTCTCTTCCTTCCAGTTATGGGTCAAATAACAGGACAGATAGGGTTCTATAGCCTTGGTTGGCAACCAGTATACCGCAGAAAGCAATGGCAACCTACTGCGGGATAATCTTCTGCCTAGTCAGCCATGTTTGTTTCGAGACATGATCGCCCAAGCGTGTATCACGTATGACACTTAACTGATTGAATACTTTCTTAGTATCTTTACCTGAGACCTAATTGCATTGTCTGGACTTCATCTCTCTGAGTTTCTGTTTTCGGGCAGTTTACGAAAAGCTTGGAGGACTAACTTGTTCTGGGGATCGCAACTCTGTGAAAGACCCTCTCTCATTGCATTAAAAAGGAAGTGTTGGTGAAAAGCTAACGTTAGCGTGACGTGGTCACCAAGAGTATGCAATTTTAGCCCTATGCCCATGCATACACACATGGGCACTCCACAAATAAAGACCATGTGTCACACAATTTCGCAATGTGGAAGATATTGGGCGAGTAAATACCAGAAGAAATAAAGTGAGTTTGAAATAGTGGAATTAGCATGCTGTGCCTTTCGTGTAAAAAATATGAACTAGAGGAACTAAAGAATGAAGCGCTAATCTTAACATTTACCATAGATATAATGATAGAATATCGATAGTCTTGTAACGTTGAAGGAGGCTGAAGAACTGAAAATATGTCTTCATCAAGACGCAAACGTAAATGATATTTAATTTAATGATTACCTGTTCATCACATTTCCGAGCGTGTTAGTTCGAGTTGAACGCAACAGATAAGGATATAAAATGAGTGCCTTCCATTTTCTTCTGCGTTTTTATCAATTTTCATCTTCAAAAGTTTAAATGCAATATCAATTGTTATATTTTTTCTTCTTATAGATCCGAGTTCGAATTCCAGTTGAATAACCTTGAGAAAGGTATGAATCCGTCCCTTTTTCCTCCAACTATGGGTTAAACAACCAGGGAGGCTGGGCTCTTGATTGGCAACTAGTCTACCGCAGCAAATAATGGCGACTAGTCTACAGCAGAAAATAATGGCAACCTTCTGCGGAAAAAGCTTTTGCCCAGTTAGTCATGTCTCACCCAAGTGTGTATCAGGTATAGCACTTTGACTGATATCCTGTTTATTTATAGATTTCCCCTCTTTCATAATGAATTCTATTTTCTCTTATTATTTCAAACTTAGTAATCTATTGTGCTTTAGAGACTTGATTGCCTTGCTTGGGGTGAAACGATTATTAATGTATATTCTGACCTCACAAATGAGTAAAGAAATGTCATATTAAACTCCAAACAATTGGTTCTTACCCACCACTATGAACAGTGAACAAAGTCTAATTCCAAGGACTTGTTTGACATTGCCATGGGTTCACTGGATGTTGCAAAATCATCGGAACTTGCAGGTATATTCATCTTCAGCAATTAATGAATTACTGGGACCAAATGTGTAAATATCTTTATCAAAAAACAGAAGAGACGAATAGATAATGTGAAATTTTCTCGGAAGTGCACTAGACTTGATAGATAAGAAAACGGAAAAGCGTATCAACGTAGATCAAAAGAAGTTCTGTATATTTTTTCTTCCTTCATTTCACTCATTTCACGACTAGCCCCACCCTCTTACTTTGAAATCTGCTTTTTAATCGAACTTGCCTTAAATTCTCTCTTTATAACCTCTAATAAAGATGAGATGTGTATCTGTGAGAAGCAAATGATAGTCTCATGACGGATTATTTCAGTCTCTGATACAACCTTTAATTGTCTCAGGCACAAAAAGTAAAACAGTCAATTGGAGAAATTAAATTAACCGTCTTCCCTGACGATTAATCACATATCATAATCTCATTAGCTAAAACAAACAGTCGTTCGTGTACAAAAACTTCTTGGCGTTGTTACGTCAATTAATACGAACCGACGACATTTTTCCTCGGGGATTTTTGAAAATAGTTTCAGAAAAAAATGAAAAGAAAATTAAGAAAGTGAACGGAATAAGAGTGTGAAAATTATTTTAATATAATGAGCCATTCCGAGAAAAACAATTAGAAATTAAAATTAGAACAAAGTAAAAATTATTTTCATGATCTCAATATAAAAAAAAAACCTAAGACAATTATGAAGTTATATAAGTAGGGAGGGGCTAATATATGAATATATAATGGAAATGAGGGGATGCTGAAAATTTCTCTGTAGTTAAACAAAATTCCTAAAATTCGTTTAAATATATATATATATATATATAACTATAGTTTTAAAGTGTGCTATATTTATAGGATAAAGTGCTCCATATCAGAGTTAGTGCGTATGTAAATATAAAAGAGTGAACATTGAAATCAACACTCAGGGGCGACAGATTGTTTCATGCTAAACGCAATCATCAGGCCTCACACACACACACACACACACACACACACACACACACACATATATATATATATATATATATATATATATAGAGAGAGAGAGAGAGTGTGATGCAGTTGTAAGAAAACCTACACTTTTGAAAGTGTGGTTTACAAAACACCCGGATTAAAAATCCGAGTTATCCTGTCCGCAAAATACAAAAACAAATTTCAAGAAAAGACAACGCTATAATAAATGTTTGTATAAAATTAGAAAATAGTATATTTAACAACATATATAAAGAATAAACGATTTCTATATTTTTTGGTTTATAATTTGTTTGGTGGAAAATATTTCCTTTTAGATTTAAGCGAATGTAGTTTTGAACAAAATAGTGTAACCGCATAAAATTTACAGGTAAACATGTTCCGTAATAAAACTTGAAAATTATCTGTTATTGTCAGATAAAGAAACGTTACTGTATTTAGCAATCAATTTTTTTCCCAATAGTAATGTGGCCATATATATATATATATATATATATATATATATATATATATATATATATATATAGGGAAACAGATTGTAAAAAAATCCTGTTGAAATACCTATTCTCTTAATGGAATATATTGAATTTATATTTGGAAAAGGTATATATATAAATCCAGGTGAAGAGGATCTAAGGTTTTACGGTTTCGATTCCCGTGACATTTATTTTTTTATAAACAGTGTTTTATACAATAAATATTGTATAGCTTAATATAATCATATAATTATGAATAAAATGTACATTGCGTCACGGAAATTTCTATGTTTCGAGATAAAATAACGTCATCAGGTAATGCTGGATGTTGGTTATAAAAATTATTTACATAATGTAAATCATTTTCACAACCAACATCCAATATTGCATGATGACATTTCCTTGTCGAAATGCACATTTAATTCATAATTATATATATATATATGTGTGTGTCTGTGTGAGCGCACGCGTATATATACTTATTTACGTCCTTATCTATCTGTCTATCTAGCTAGCTATCAATCTGTGTGTTTGTGTGTGTGTATAAATTCAGATATAATCTGCATAAAAAGACAAAAAAAATCTTTTTTTTTTTTTTTTTAACAAGGCTTATCTCCCCAAGGAACATTAATACTGCAAATATGGGAATTTTAATGTCTACCTTCATAAAGATCCTCAGGGGAAGAAACACGATGATAAAGAAATATTTTCTTATTGTCATATATATATATATATATATATATATATATATATGTGTGTGTGTGTGTGTGTGTGTGTACCTGTATTTATTTATGTATGTTTGTGCGCATGTGTGTAAAATTATGTCTTATTAGCTATCTGAATGTTTGCTTCAGATGTTCAATTTTTCCTCCCGATCTTCTTTCGCGTAGTCAACAAATGATGATATCATCTTATCGTTATCGATGACGATTTAATATTTAGTTTCCTGACAAGTTGATGCCAGATTGAGCCAAGATTTTCTAAGTATATCCTACTGAACTGTGGATGCATACACGAAAATTAAATCTACACAAACAGCGCCCCCACCATATATATATATATATATATATATATATATATAGCATTATTTATATGCAGATTATTGTCATCATATTTGATGTTGTTATAATAACGTTTCGGGAGTTGTACCCTACTGTTTTCATCAGGTGTATACTATCCGCGTACCCTACACAGAATTCTGTTAGCCGGAAAACAATTAAAAAATAATTCTATGTTCCATACAAAACCACATCATCAGTCCTCAGGGAGAAATATTTTCTTGCGTTATCATTATTTGCCTAATATTCTCACTTAACATTAAAGTATATCTCAGTTCATCACCACATTTTTTTTTCTTTTGAAGCTCATCTAATTTTGCTGTGAAATTTTGCTAAATTCTTATATATATATATATATATATATATATATATATATATATGCTTGCTGGCCGGTAAATGTTTGATAAGCCGTAAAAACAAAACAAAAATTAATCAAACTACCAAAGCGGCGGATACGAAGTAGATTTGCGTTTAATTTAAAAGTTTATTAGTAATACTGTTAAGTTTAATGGAACGATTTAAGTATTCTATTAGTCATGGATTTCTACTGTATATTGACATCTTGCTCAGTTGTCTAATTACTTCACCATATGCGCTGTTTCTATGTTAAACTAGCAGTATAGCCCGGCGTTGCTCGGATGTAATGAAAGCTTTAAAACAATCCATGGTTCTGGAGCTCAGACTCTTTGGACGTTGGCACGAAAGACTAAAAAGCAAGAGTTCTTTTCAGTTAAAGCGAAATCGTAGACTGAAAGAAAAAGGAATGGATGCAAGTCAAATTTTGATTTCCTGGTATCGATACCAAATAAGTTTTTTTTCGTCGTAAACTGAATTTTGAAGGCTAAATAAGTCCTCTGAGTAAATGGTATCATAGCTGAGACTAAGAACTACAATTATACCTACTTAGAGGCAAACCCGTAGAAAAAATAAAATAAATGGACTGAAAAAATACAGACATAGGGGCAGATAAACACACACACACAAACATCTTATATATTATCGATTTTCTGCACTATTGTAAGAACTGCAAACTTGACACTTCTAAATATCGTTTTTTATGTCTTTGTCTATGAGTGTATCAAGTTTGATTAAAATTGGACGACTCCTTCTATAACCCGATTTTTTCGATTATCGATTTTCGATATTTATGGTGGTGGGGGGTACCTCGACACAAAACCTAGCTAAGAACACTTAGCGACGCTTATAGTACAACTTTGTATATTTTCAAGGAAATCGGTTCAGCCGTTTCGGAATCTATAGGTAACGGAGACACACACACAGAGACAAAGTTCCATTTATAAATAAGTTTAATTAATTTGTTTCGAGACATGTCCCAAACATGTTTTTATATAGTCTCAGTAAATATAAGTCACAAAAAACTTTGTCAGTTACTTAAGCACCATAAGTGACACAGGCTTGCGCAATCATGTCTCGAAAGTGACATGACTGACTGGGCAGATTATCCCACAGTAGGTTGCCCTTACTAGCTGCGGAATACTGGTTGCTAGCCAATGATATAGAAACAAATCTGTCCTATCATCTGACCCATAGGTGGGGGGAAGAGACGGAGTACTACCTTTCCCCCAGGTATTAGTGCGTAAGTGAATGCAAAGAATTCAACCAGAATTTGAACTCGGCTCTACCATTTCTCATTATATATATATATATATATATATATATATATAGTCCTCCGCAGACAGATCTGTTTTGCTGTATCACAGCTCATCAGCACGGTTAGACAGCCGATTGCCTTTTACCCGACCGAATTGGCGTCAGTCAGCAATTCTACCACTGAGCTACGGGCGCTCGGTAGAAGGAGACACTTTTTAGGGTGTATATTATCATTATACACGCCCAATCGCTGAGAGTGTTCTAATTCATTGCTGAATGAACGATGCGTATATGCTAGAGGAGCTACTGTTTTTCAAAGTCTACCATTCTTCCAAAGTGCTCATTCAAGGTGTTAGAGCGTAAATAGTCATACGATTTCGTAAAAGTGGTACATTTGATGAATAATCTTTTGCTCTGACTGCCAGTGCAATATATATATATATATATATATATATATATCTATCTATATATATATATATATATATATATATATATATGTGGCGATGGGATGTGCTGAAAAGACATAATACCGTTGATGTCTGGCACGCTGCACATTCGAGTGAACAGGCAACTTGCTATGAGTTAAATAGCAGGACAGAGTGTGTTCTATTGCCTTGTTTGACAACCAATCTACCGCAGAAAGTAATGGCAACATACAAGGGGGAAAATTCTGCCCAGTCAGTCATGTCTGTTTTGAGACATGACCGACCAATCGTGTATCGTGTACGACACTTCATTGATTCTACTGTTATTACAAACACAGTGTGAAAAGATAAATGTTTCAGGAATTCAAAATATACCATGAAAAATGTCAAAATTGCTTACATCAGTTTATAACTTCCATTTACTCATAAGTTGCAATAAAAATACTAAATGTGTTTCTATTTTCTGATTATAATCTAAAAGTGAAAACATTCCCAAAAATTACTCGTGCGTTTATGAAAATTGCCAAAATGATAGATTCAATGTGGGTAATAAAATACAGTTTATTGTTTCTCTTGAACGTTAAATATGTAAATTAATTATATCAATCAAGCGTGAAAGTCTTTTGTGGCCTAAATATAACACGTCTGCTGATGCACATAATTATAAAAATATATTGGATTATCTTTTGGATTATCCTCTTCATTTTAATGGGTTGCCATTCTCTCCTATATATATATATATATATATATATATATATATATAATCTTAAAATTGAAGGCTTTATGAAAAAAATAAAACTTCAAAAAATAAAATCTAAAATGGCTAAGATTAGAAATTTGTGGATAAAATAGAAATGGGTCACATGGGATAAGAGAATTTTCAACCAATCACTATTAGTTTAAGTTGAAAAATATTCAAGTTTGCATCTCCTGAAAATACTCTATTTTGCAACAGGTCAACTTCTGCCCCAAGTAAAGGCAAAGTTAACCAGAAAGTCATTTCTGACATTTAAAGCAACTGCCAAGAGAACAGGTGTGACTGAAATAAGTTTGAAACTGAATTCACAAAATTCTACCCCATCTCATTCATGTTGATTCTGCTGGTCCATTCAGGTGTGATAATCTGTAGTTTGACTTAAGCTTGTATTTCTTTTCTCTTTTTTGTTCTCAGTTGGAGTAGATAGACTTAACTATCGCCCGGTTCACACTCCACCCACGTCTTTTGAACAGGTGAAAAGGCTCATCCCTTGTTTCCTGTTTAGGATGTGGTTTCCGGCTATCTTTTTTTTTCCAATCATTCTACTCTTAAGTAGCCCCACGCGCATCAGTGGCGTCACCGCCTTGCTTGGGGTGATATGATTAAAAAAAAATATATATATTTATTTAGTGTGGCTTTTTCCGTAATATATACACACAAAGATAAGCATAGGCAATTAACTAGAGATTTTGTTTAGGTGGGGATGTGACTGAAGATATACCAAAAACATTAATCATTGTAAATTAGATCGAGATATACACTGATAAAAATATTTAAGCTGAAAGACCTACAGGAAAAACTTTTCTTGTTATTACTTTTCATATCGGCGATTTTAGTGAAGGCTACATTCGCAAACAAATTTTTATCCTTTTCAAAAATCTAATTTCACTGCATTTTAAGCAAAACCATTAGCAATGTACCCCTGAATTCTCTTTCCGTCAGATAAGCCGCATACGTCTGGATAAACACGAGAATTTGTGTAAATATTGCTGTTGTATTGATCGCTTTTACACACCTCTTTCAAAGCCAAATACTAGAAAGACCACAGCATTACCATTTAAAATAATACGCTCAATTTTTCCTGCTTGTCAAATATTGATTTTCTGATTGTATAATTTCCCAAGAATCATTTTATTGATCTGTACTCTTGTGTTATTTACAGATTATCACTTGTTAACTTCCTTTCGCTCAAATTTATATGTATCTCTCTCTCTCTCTCTCTCTCTATATATATATATATATATGTGTGTGTGTGGGTGTTGTGTGCAGTGTGTAATCGTTTTATAGCCATATTAAAAAATAATATGAAACAAGTTGCGTCTATAGGTAATCAGTTATCTACTCATGAACGGCCTCAAGCTGATCTCGAATAGTAGATTAATAAAAAAAAATTATATTAGCCGTTTCTTGATCATATCGTAATTTTAGAGAAATAAAGTTGTAAAGATTTTTCTAAGAGAAACGCAATATAAAATATGAAAACACCAAGTCCAGATTATTAAGAAATCTAAGAAAAAAGTTATAATTTCTTCTTATATCTTACATGAAAGTTTTTCCTTTAGAAATTGTTGAGTATGTTTTTCATTATTTTTTTTTTATTTCATTATTCGCAAAGTTCGTTTCGTATTGTAATCGAAGATCTTTAATTAATAAGCATCGCTTTTAAATAAAGCAGAATGCTATGGAATGACTTTATCATCTATTGATGTATGACCATCAGAACATAAGTGATCATGACTTTCCTCAACTTTCTCTCTCGTGTGTCTACGAGCAGTTGTTGCTCCCATTCTCTAACGTTCCACCATCCATTAATAACATAAGCTCTTAAGGTAAGTGGCTCCCTAAATTCCCTTAACTCTCTTACAAATAACATTCCCCGTGAGGTTTAAAGTTTCCTAGCTCTTCTTCCTCATTATCTGTCCAACTAATTTCGAAAGTATTTTTCTGATTTTGATGATGTCCTCTTTTTGTCGCTATTTCAGCACATCGACATTGCATGCTTGGCATGCTAGTTCGTTACAAGTGAATAATTAGTTTGATCCTTATTTTGTGCCCAATAAGTTTAGCCTTGTGCCACACCTAAGCTACGCTAGAACAATTATGACTAAGTAGTGAGTTCGGTCCTCATTGTGTTCCACATACTTTTAGTCTTGTACCACATCTAAGCTACGCTTAGAAAATCATTGGACACCTCGACGTGGTATAACGGTTATCAAGCTTTTGTTGTCAGAATCTATTAGAAATGAGTAGTGAGTTCAAACCTGAATGAATAATCTGAACTCAAGACCTTGGGCCACATCTAAATGGCGCTTAGAAAATTACTTCTTTGAGTATATTCTTGCTAGATCAATTGCCTAAGAAGCTAGGTGCAAACGAATGCGAACTCCACAGAATATTTTGTTTAATGAGTCACGTAACAAAACTCATAATTCGAATTCTGATGAATAGAGAATAATCAGAACAGAAACTAAACAAGAACAATGCGATTTCGTCAAAGAACAACAAACGCAATATTTATGCTTAAAATGTTGCAAGAAAGAGCACTACAAAACCAGAAGAACGTATACCCGTGTTTAGTAGACTGTGTACGCCAGAAATACCTGATGGAGACGCTCGGCAAACGCGATATATTCAGGAACAACATTAGAGCAATCAAGAACCTCTATTATTGTTATGGTGAAACACACCTATTCCCCAACTTATGTACTCATCCTTTTTCATTAATAAGAGATAACAGAAAGTTAACACGAGAAGTTCTTGGGAGGTACATGGGAGATATTTAGAGTTCTATTAGAGATCAGTAGAACTACTAGGCAGTTGATATTAGTCGGCAGTTAACCGAATACTAAGGAGTCAGCTTTCAGTGGAAGATTATCAAGTTCCTAACATTTAGCGTGGGTTAAATGGATTAGCAACTGACATAGCACGATTATAAATTTAAGTGCGAAAACTACTTCATAACAACTGGCAACAAACTGTCTGCACACGGAGAGGAAACATGTTCGGCAGATATACAAGGGAAAAAGACACGGATGTACTTCTCACCAGATCTTTTCGAAATGGCGAAACCAATTTTCTTGAAAATTTACACAGTTGTACTATAAGCATCTGCGAGTGTTTTTAGTTAGGTTTTGTGTCGAGGTACCCCCGATAAATATCGATAATCAAAAACATCTGGTTATAGGAGTGGTCCGATTTTAATAAAATTTGATACACTCATAGACAAAGACATAAAAAACGATATTCAGAAATTTCAAGGTTATAGTGCAGAAAATCGATAATATTTATACATCTATATATAAGGCAAGATGTTTGTGTGTGTGTGTCTGTTTATCTGCCTGTATGTCTGTGTTTTTTCAGCCCATTTATTTTAGTTTTTACTTCGGGTTTGGCTCGAAGTAGGTATAACTATAGTTCTTAGTCTCAGCCATAATACCATTTACTCAGAGGACTTATTTAGCCTTCAAATTTCAGTTTACGACGAAAAAAACTTATTTGATATAGATACCAGGAAATCAAAATTTGACTTACATTCATTCATTTTTCTTTCAGTCTAAGGTTAAGGTTTCGCTTTAACTGAAACAACTATTGCTTTTTAGTTCTTTCGTGCCAACGTCCAAAAGGTCTTAACTCCAGGACCATGGATTAGCTTTAAAGCTTTCATTACACCCGAGCAATGCCGGGTATACTGCTAGTCGAAAATAAAACAGCTTCAGTAAACAGAGGAAGTTGAATATTGCTTAAAATATCCTCGATTTAAATTCTAATCCATATTGAACATTTAACCGCATTAAAACAGTTACAAAATATGAGAATTGCGTTACACTCACAACAAATGATATCAGACAAAAAGGAAACAATATAAAAAAATAAATTCCTCGAAATCTTTATTTGATCGACTATTGTACATAAAAAATTCAATGAATCCAAATGACACTAATGACCATCGCTGTTTTCTCATATATGGGCAGAATGCTACAATTAGCGACAAACAAGCAGACGAAGCAAGTATGTATAAATAGCTATCATTTGTTGCATTACATGTAATGCTTTTGTCAGTTGAGTGCTCATTTGACTCGTAATAAGATGGATATCTAAGAAAGCGTGACGTCATCCGAAAAGAACAATGTCTAAGTGCTTCCTTCAGCAAGCAGCTGTCCAACCACTTGCTACTCACTTCACTACATAGAGATAATATAGGTTGGCCAGAAAACGACATGTGATGTCTCTTTTCTCTTATCTGAGCCTCTTATCACTTTGGATCACGGTTATGTATGTATTTGCTTATATATATATATATATATATATATATATATATATATATATTATGTCTGTGTGTGCGCGTGTACAGGGTGCCCCATAAAAATAACAGGAACGTTGCTACAGTTTATTTCATTATTAGAATTTTAGTTTTGTTATTTAAAACAAAACATAAAATTTGTAGCCTAAAATAGAACAAAAACACCAATGCTCAAACTAAAAAAGTTAATTTTATTTTGCTACTTAATTTTTTTATCAAAACAAAATCTAAAATTTCCAATTTTTGTGGACCACTATATATATATATATATATATATATATTATGCAGGAATTGCTTGAAATGCGGTGGTTATTGTAGCAGTTTATGTACACATGTGGAAAAGTGTAGCTTCTTTTTCTTACAATTTCTGTGTTAAGATTTTCAAAAATTCGTGAACATTCGTGGGCATTATTTTATCTACAAAACGTGACAATCATGAATGAAGAAAGTGTACTTTAAATAGAATATTATCGAAATATCAGTCTGTTTTTCCTAGTCTCAACTTTCTTAAGCCAACATATGCAACAAAAAGTATTATGCCAAATCAAAAGAAACCGCGTATTTATCTCATTTTGAATTTATACAGCAACAACGTCCATCTCATACCGTAACAACCTTATAACGATCCATAATAAATATTAAATGAAAGATCAGAAATTATGTCCAAATGTAATCACACTCATAAATACTTACTATGATCAGACAACAAAGATGAAAGTTTTCTATGACCCTTAAATAAATCCTTTCAAATTTTGAAAATTGTTCGGTTGTTTGAAATTCCATTTGTGCGTTCGTAAAAAATCCCTATTCAAGCGTTTAAAAAAAAGGTAATATATTAATGAAATATTTCCAAACAAGACACTAATACACAAGGTGTTACTAAGAGTGAAAAGCCGTAAATTGATTTAAAAAACCTTTTTTAAAAGTCAAAAGATTTTAAAAACATTAACATCTTAAAAAGCCGCACATTTCATTTAAAATCTTTTAGGTTTTGAAAATGATCTACTTGTAATCATAAATAACATCAAGTTTCAAACGTACGGCTGGATGCTACTGTGAAGGAAATTAACTCATTTGATAAAGACTTTGTATCTTCCGACAAAACAGCCAATTACATTAGAACTACACTTAGCAACTACAATTCCTTAATTAAAAAAATTAACAAAATCTACAAAATTGACATAATAACATTAATAATTATGTTGAAGACATAAATGTAACAATTAATATATTACAGATAAATTAAAAATCAGCGATAGTTAGTAACCCCTGCACCATGGAGTCCTACATAACCATTAAGGATCATAAACGGGATTATGAGATTAACTGACCCACCAAAATTATCAACCCCACACGCACTGAAATCAGCAAAATCAACAAAACCATCCTCGACAGAAATTAAAACACGCCTCTGATTAATCAATAGATTACCACCAATGATGTCACCTGCTGGTTTAACTGAATAAATACCAATTGTTCGTTTATTTAGTTTGACATCGTAGATTATTACCCTGCTATTTCCAAAGATCTGTTCATTTTGGCATTTTTCCGATCTAACTAATGAGGAACGGGTAATGATCATGAGTGCAAAAGTACCAATACTCATCCACAAAAATGAACAGTGGAAAGCAAAAATATGAGGACCTATTTGAGATCACATTCACAGAATATATTTAAGGCGAGAGTGACTGTGAAAAACTGAATACTATACTACATGACATGCTTGTGTCTTCTTTATCTATGTGCCCTGTCCTTTTAGGACGTAGGCGATCATGGCTTTCCACGTCTCCCTATCTCTGGTGGCTCTTAGCACGCCTTCTCCTGTTATACCACATAACCCTCGTTCCGTCATTCACCTGATCAGGTCTTTCAAATATGTTATCTGCAACTTTCCCCTGTCTATTTTTCCTTCTATCTGGCTTGTTAGTATCAAGGTCTCCAAACCCTACTTCCTCATTGCATATCCCAGAAATTTTAGCTGTCTCTTCCTGATGCTTAGTAATAATTTTCTTTTCGTTTCCATTCTTTCCAAAATCTCATCATTGCTCACATGCTCGATCCATGATATTCATAGCATCCTTCTGTAGAACCACATCTCAGTTGTTTCAAGTTTTTTCTTCATCTTTTTCATCATTCACTGCCATATTGAAGAACCGACATTACATAGCAATCCAGTACTCTCTTCTTTGTTTCTAGCGAAATTGTCCTGTTTTTTAATATTTTACTCAACTTCTGAAATGCTTTCTTCACCATGCTAATTCACCTTCTGATCTCTGTGTCGCACTTTCCATCCTCCGTCAGAACACATCCCAGGTATTTAAATTTTGGATGCTTGTATGAATGGGTATAAAATAAACCTGTTAATGTTTAAAAGAGGATATAAAATGGCGAATTTGTTATCAGATATTACGGATGTAACCAGTGTAACTCGACAACGTGTAATGATTAGCAAACATGTCGCGCTAAAGCAATTACGACTGATAGTGAGTTTGATCATCAGTGATGCCTCAATTTCGGGTTTGTGTCACATCTAAGCTATGCTTAGAATGTCATTTTACGACTGCTTGTGTGCAATGGAAATAATCATTCGACCAAAATAGGTCCTCGAATCATTTGGTTATATACCATCAAACTTTTTTCAAGTGCAGAAAATTGTGTTATATCTCTTCCTGTATGTTTTATTTTAAATGCAAATGTTTACGGTAATCATTCATTAGCAAATGCTTTATGAGACGCAAATGTATGATTGAATATGGATAAATAGAAGTACAGGCTGGGTTATAAAGACTTGGTTGGCCAACAGTCTACCTCAGTAGGAATTGGTAACAACTGCGGGAAAATGTTCATACTACATGCGCTTAGGTGAGAAACCAGCTGAACCTACTCAGGATAAACGCCGCCACAAGTACAATTAAGTAAGTTTATTTACCCTACTCTTCTTCTGGAGCGAGTTGAATACCTTGCATTCGCTTAAGCACTGGTCCCCTTGGGAAAGGTATTAATCCGTTCCTTCCCTCCAGTTAAGGGTTAAATAAGAAGGGGAGGAGTTGTGGACCCTGCCCTTAAAAACAAATCCCAATGAATCTTGATACTCGAAAAAGAAAAATGTATTACTAAACACAAAACTTATATAAAAAAACAACAACAAATTGTTGAAAAAGATATTACCAGCAATAAATAAATAAATTTTCATTGGCAATAAATGATCTGTCGAGGTTGATTTGCCATAAAAACAAAACAACCAACCAACAAAAAATCTTCTGGAGCGAGATGTGACACACGGTCTTTTTTAATGTGGGGAGTCCAAACGCGTAGGGACGGGCGCAGGAACAAAATTTCCCCAATCCCCTCAACCGCCGGTTGAGCTGGCCCCGCTGAGGAGCACCTGGTTCACCCCTCTGGTGCAATGGGGTGGTGCGGCCCCGGGATACTGTTCCCCGGGACCGGGCATCTACTCTGCGTGATTTTTCTCAGATGTTTCTCTGTTCTCGAACAGAGCTAAAACTGAGCCACACCCTGTCCCCCCCCGAGGACAGAGACGCAACTGAGAGATGATTCGGATTCCTACCTTATTCGGATAAGTTAAGTATAATGTATAAGTAAGTAAGATTGACTGAGTGAGTTGTCTTTCAAGACATATCATCATTTTTCAGGTCATTTAATGTTAGAAAACTTATTTAGATAGTTACCATTTTAAAGATAATAACAATTTACTGAAGCCTTACTAATAAATCCATAGGTGAGAGAGAAGAGGTGGTATGTTAATATAAAGAACACGATTAATATTGGAACTCAGCAATCTGATTTCTAATTCTGAGTCAATCAGTTAAGTGCCATACGTGATACATGATTGGGTGATCATGTGTCGACTAACTGGGCAGATGATTATCCCGCAGTAGGTTGCCATTACTTTGTGCGCTAGATTGGTTGCCGGCCAAGGCTATAGAACCCAGTCTGTCCTATTATTTAACCCATAAGTAGAGGGAGAGGCGAATTAATACCCTTTCTAAGGTATTTGTGCGTAAGTGAATGCAATGAATTAAACTGGAATTCGAACTCGGCTCTCCGATTTCTAGTTCCGAGCCGATATCTCCTTGCACTACAACGCACATCAGTCAGTTAAGTGCCATACGTGATGCACGCTTTAGGCGATCATGTCTCGAAAGAGACATGACTGACTGGGCAGAAGATTATACCGCAGTAGGTTGCCATTGCATTTTACTGTAGACTGGTTGCCAGTCTGTCCTATTATTTAACCCATAACTGGAGGGAAGACACAGATTAATACATTTTCCAAAGGTATTTGTGCGTAAGTGAGAGCAAGGAATTCAACTAGAATTCGAAATCGGCACTCCGATCTCTCGTTCCGAGTCGATATCCACTGCACCACAACGCACATCCGCTGAGTACCATATTACATTATTTTAGATTTAGAACCACCTGAGTATTTATTCATTACATCACCTGCTCATCAAAACATGAACAATTATCAGCAAGCAGCTTATGTTTAAGCTCAATATTCTCCAGAGAGAATTGACCAAGGGAACAACACCATGATCGATATCCAACTGATGAAGGATGAAGGTCACAACTTCAGAAACGTTTTGATTACAACGATACAGATATAGTCGGATTAAACAACTAACCCAATTGGATTCGAACTGGACTCTCCGATTTCGAAGTGCAAGCCATTATTCATAACATTAACCGTACTTCCAAATTTACATATCCGTGTATTTTCAATCTTTCACTCATCAAGATAGTGCCCAAGTTCAGCGTTGTTTAATTTTGCTAGTGGTACGAGATCTGGTGGATCAACATGATATGAGAGTAAGCTCGAAGTCTATGACAAGAAACAGTAACATTTTAACAGAAAATTAAAAAATAGAACTTTTAATTGAATATTTCCAAAGGAGAAAATATGTATTTTATTGAGAAACGGGCAAACATCTTTGCAGTGGAACGCATTCAAACTTAAATAATTATGTTTTCTTTTCAGTTCTTCATTTCTTCCCTAGTGTTCTTTAAAGTTTTTGTTTCCCCAATAGTGCTTTACTTAATGATCGCTATTTATAGGAAAAGATTTATGGCTCTTAATTGAATTCACCCATAAATTCCAAGAACATCTGAGATAAATATCAGTTAAATCTGTACAAACCATCACCGTATGTGATAGTATATAATTACTTTCTTCTTTACAAACACTAAAAGTTATATACAATAAAAGTAAACTGCATGTCTATGTTAAGCTAATGTATATCCTCATAAAATGTTATAACAATGCTAAGCTAGTAAAAACTGCTGTATGTTCGGTTCATCAGCGAATAAACTTGTTCCTTTACCAGAAAAGTCTGGTGAGAAAACTTGCTAGACAACCAGTCTGTCTTCGGTGATCATACAAAACCGTAAGCTCCAAGTGTTTGACGAGAAAGAGAAACATTTGTAAAGACAATTACAAAAATGGGATTCATGAAATCGTAAATCACACTTAACCTCGATGCATCTTATAGAAAAACAATTGTTCTGAAGATGTTATAGTGTATTCCTATTTTTATAAAAAAATAGGAAGATCATGTCTGTATTGAAGTATCATCGCAAGTACGCTAAGGATGGTTCTAAATCTAAAATAATCTAATAAGTTATTCAATTAAGAGACATACGTGATACACACTTGGGGGATCATGTCTCGAAACACACATGACTAACTGAGCAGAAAATTTTCTCCGTAGTAGGTTTACATTACGTCCTGCAATAGACTTGTTGCCAACCAAGGCTACAGAACCCAAAATGTCCCGTTATTTAACCCATAGTGAAGAGGCGAATATATATATTTTCCAAGGGTTTTTGCGCGTAAGTGAATGCAACAAATTTAACTGGAATTCGAACTCCGGTCTCCGATTTCTCATTCCGTTCCAATATCCACTGCAGCAGAACGCAATAAACCCAGCACAAATAATATGAGTAATAAAAATCATAATAAAAATAATACCGCAATATGGCCTAAAGATGGAGGCACTCACCCTAAATCCGCCGTCGACGCGTTACGTCCCAAGATCGGGCAATCAAGAGTACCACATCAGCTTACGTTGACAACATTTTCAACAATGAGAGTGTGGTTTTTGCAGAACGTGTGCAAAAGCACTTTTTAGATTACGGCCTAGCCTGTAAAAATCCAGGATGGTTGAGAGACGGAACTATGGTCGTCGGCCTGCATTTCTGAAGGACTAACGTCACCATTTAATGAGAAGTGTAATACCCAGAATTTCTCAACGTCGTGAATCGTTGACGAACATTTTCCCTTTGATGTAACTAGTGGGTCATTACCCCGTGTGTGGCTAGCTTAGGGTGGCAACTGCATTCAACAAGCGTCGAGAAAAAACAATATATATATATATATACACACATACAAAATCTGGTCAAAATGTATCGAGACTAAATCTAAAAAAAAAAACTACACCATATAATATTTCGGCATATATTCATCTTTAAAGTAGTTCACACACTTTCGCTATCATCCTTATAACCACATGATTTGTCAAATTATTATTGTGTTTGATATCATCTTGACACAGTGCAAATTTACGTGCCTAATTATGAAGTCCCTTCCGGTGTCTATGAGTAAAAGCGGCACTGTGCGAGATTTATCTATACGCCTTTGAAATATGTCTTTTAGATGTAAAGATATTCATGAATGATATGTTCAGTTTTGCTCAAAGTAATCTTCGTTCTGAGGTCACATGTCAAGGAATTTTACTGACATGTATTTCGTTACGCTTTTTTATCATATGCAACAAGGATAATTGTAGTTATATGCGACATTTAAACGAAGATTGGGTGGTAGGAAAATAAATTCTACTGGAATCTGTTCCCGCTGACGACTAACGCGGAAACTCTAACAACGAAAGAAAATAGAATTTATACTTTCCTGAAATATAATCTTAAAACACTCAAATAATACTAGCTTATTAAACAATAGAAATAAATTGATGATTACATATATGAATGAAAATAAATTTCTGCTTAAATACGTTGATCTATATTATTTTTTTAATATAGATTAATTCTGTAATATAGATTAATTTTAATAGAGATTAATGTTCAATATAATTTTTTTAAAAGAATCAGTAATCTCCCTTTATACTTTTTAATAACATAACATAATAATATAAAAATTAATATTCACAAGTTTAAAATAAATTTGTTTTTCCTATATATCTGCTAACCCCGTTTATTTTAAAAAAACATATTCTTTTTCAAAAAAATAAAAAATATTAGGATAAAATATATATACACAAATATTGCTATAACCTTAAATTTGAATAATGGGTAGTCTCTATTCAACTTCAGAAGATTGCGTTATGTATGAAATTCTGAGTTGTGCTATTAGCGATGTATTATATATATATATATATATATATATATATATATATATATATATATATATTAATAGTATCATCCCGAGCAAGGCGGTAACGCCACTGATGTGTAGGGGGGCTACGTAATAGTGAAAAGATTGGAAAAGAGAAAGCCGGAAACCACATCCTAAACAGGGAACAAGGGATGAACCTGTTCAATAGACGTTTACAAATTAAACCAGAATTAAAATTGTTCTCATTAATATAACACCTAACTTGACCAAAAGGTTAGAGATTCATGCAATCCCAACTAAATAGCATCATATAATTTACTGTACCACTTTGTAAAAATAGCAATCTGTTACTGACTTGCTAGAAACCATCTTGTTAGTTTGTCACAATTTATAAAACATTTTAGATTATTACAATGGATAATACATATTTCACCGCGTCATGATTTTTTATCGCGGCTCGTCAGATTTGGGCCTGTTAAATTAAATACGTTAATTTAATATTGAGTTCTCTTGAGTTTGTCTCTATCGGAATTTACCTGGATTGTATACCAAGTGTGCTATGTTTATATATATATATATATATATATATATATATATATATATATATATATAATCTTGTACTGAGAATTTTTACATTTTACTCATTTCCCAGTAGCTGACTTATATGTATGTGTATGCGTGTTTTTTTTTATACAATTAACCTGTTTGTTTTAAATACCATTGAAGTGTAATTTGGAACGCTGATTTTCACTATTTTAATAATTCATTATATTTGAATGACATTGATAAGGCTCTACAAAGACAGGATTACATTCTTCTAGTATCCAAAGATGTGCGTTGCAGTGCAGTGAATATCGACTCGGAACGACAAATCGAGCCGAGTTCGAATTTCAGGTTGTATTCCTTGCATTCACGGACGCACAAATTCCCTTGGGAAAGGTATTAATCCGTCTCTTCCATCCAGTCATGGGTTAAATAACAAGACAGTTGGCTGGAAACCAGTCTATCGCAGAAAACTCTGGCAATCTACTGCGGGATAATCTTCTGCCCAGTCAGTCATGTCTCTTTCGAGATGGCCCGAAGCGTGTATCACTTGACAGAAGGATAAGCGTTGTGGTGCAGTGGATATCGCCTCGGAACGACAAATCGGGGAGGCGAGTTTGAATTCCAGGTTGAATTCCTTGCATTCACTTACGCACAAATACCCTTCAGAAAAGTATTAATCTATCTCTTCCCTCCAGTTATGGGTTAAATAACAGGGCAGATTGGGTTCTATATCCTTGGCTGGCGAACAGTCTACCGCAGAAAGCAATGGCAACCTACTGCGGGATAATCTTCTGCCCAGACAGTCATGTCTCGAAAGAGACATGATCGCCCAAAGCGTGTATCACGTATGGCATTTAACTGAGTATCCAAGCATCTATATTTTCTTAACTTTTCATTTCATTTAAGCTTTACGATATATATTTACGATATAATAGTCTTCTTATTTTATCTAGCATTATTTCGAGTGCATGAGACAAAGGTCACGAACTTGCTACCAAATATGAATCTTTATATAAATCAATGCAGACCGAATTATCTGGTGCATGAATCCAAGAGAACTGAAGACCGATTGCTGTCTGTGATTATCTAAATTACTTGCCGACTTCTTTTTTGGAACAGCAGGAAGATCATGCTATGCTACTCTGTAATCAGAAATCTGCTGCGATCAGTTTTAGGTCATGCTCTATGGTGAAGTTTTGTATTTGTTATGTCGATTAAGAATTCCTCCACCCTAAGTTGAGGTGCTTGGTTTCCTTTTTTATCCCAAGTTTCATGAGTTTTTTTTTATTTACCATTAAAGACGGGAAATGAAATGAGGCTTAAAAAAATAAGATTGTTAAAATATAAAATGGGATAGATTAAAATATTAAGAGCGAAAGAAGCAGAAACTCGATTAGGTCGTATTGAAAAAGGAAAAAAAGACAATATGCTCTCACAACACTCACTTTTAACAACAATATATCCTACTTCAACCGAACACCCATATCCCAGGGTAGAGTCGCCGACTGACGCCATTTTGGTCGGGTTTCAATCCTGGGTAAAAATGCAATCGGAGTCTAACCGTACTGATGAGCTGTGATACGGTGAAACAGATCTGTATGCGGATGACTATATAATCCAGAGTTTTACGATTTTTACTTTCTTGGCATTTATTTTTTATAAACAGTGCTCAATACAATAAATATGGTAGAGCATAATATAATGATGAATTTAAAGTGCATTACGACACGGAAATTTCTATGTTTCGAGATAGAATCTTGTCATCAGGCAGGGTTGGATGTTAGCTATGAAAATGATTTACCTGTAAATCAAATTCACAACCAAAGTCCAATATTGACTGATGACGATATTCTATCTCGAAACGTAGAAATTTCCGTG
This sequence comes from Ascarosepion bandense, assembly GCA_037127315.1. Taxonomy (NCBI): domain Eukaryota; kingdom Metazoa; phylum Mollusca; class Cephalopoda; order Sepiida; family Sepiidae; genus Ascarosepion; species Ascarosepion bandense. The sequence continues at coordinate 842,366 of JBBBDQ010001869.1, forward strand.
TCTCAGTGTACTTTTAAATCATGATTATATATATAATATATGTGGTGTTAAGATATGCTATATTTATGATCATACCTAAAAAATACATTATCATTTAAAAGGCTTGGGAGAGAAAGTGGATAGACGGAACTATTTGAAAAAACGTCTACTATTGTGCACACCACGAAGTCAGAAGTCATCGTGGCCGAGAGTTTGAGCGTACTAGCCTTGTTCATACTGTTAATCATGCCATGATAATATCATCTAACCCATTAGAACTGTAACTACGGTAAGTTCAGCACAGTTGCAGAATAAACATCTTGACTTAATAGTTGTTGACACTCATAAATTTGCTTGAACAGGCATATGTAGCAGGGATCAGCTAGTCGACCTGGTATACAGATATATAGGATATGGGTTGCCAGCCATTTATATATATATATATATATATATATATAATTAATGTATAATTGGACGGCAATATCACCTGATTGAAACGGAGAGTTCTTTAAAGCAAAGACAAAGCACAATAAAAAGTTTGCATTCCAGTCAAACATGAGGGCATTATATCAAGATCGGAAAAATTATATCCTTGTAAATGTCTTGTGAAGAGGCTGAAAACGTTTGGAATGTCGAAAATTTTGAAACAGTGTTACATTCCTTATATTCAGCAAAAAATAAAAAATAAAAAAAAAACACATAATATTCAAAATATTAAATCAAAAATTAATCAAAAATTTTCCTTGTTGGTTGTTTAAATGAAACATGGGCGTTAAAGGCAAACCCTCGCAATGAGAAATATCGGACACCCAACGTGAAATTGAAGGTGAATTTCAGACAAGGTCCCATAGCCTTGATTGAAAAAAGTGGTGTTATTTGGAAACGTCCGATCAAGGATCGGCGGCTAGAAGGGTGCGCTGGCAGAGGCGCACTAGGCCAGCGGGTCAGTGATGGTCAGTTAGCCTTAACGTGTCTCGCGTATGACACTTAAAATAAGTCACTGATATTAATGGGTAAATAGGCTCAATATCAGGGACCGAGTGTGGGTGTGGTCATATACATGGTATTCCTATTTCCAGTTTTGATGATCGATAAAAAGGTCACAACATTTTGACTCATAATTCGCCGCAATCTTCAGGCCACTCCTTGTTGATCTCAGCGTTCAATCTTTTTATGCAGTAATTATTTTTGTAACATGTTCTCCATATGAGGGTTAAATAGTTGTAATATATAGTTGCAATTTATAGTTATAAATATTCGATTTACTTATCTTTTAAACTGAACACAGTTGCCTATATCAAATACCCAACTTCCTTAACAATTAAGCTAATTAAAATATGTATAGACTAGCATCGAATCACTAGTGGGATATAGTGAGGAAGAAACCATACGAACTGGTCTGAAATATCGCTTGACAAGGCTGGACATTATCATTTTCATATCTATAATTATTGTGTACTCCAAGTTTGGTACTAGACCCTTGGCTCACTGCAAGTTGCTCAAATTTCAGATATAACTGTTTGTTCATTTAAAATAATTGATCGATTATATATATATATATTCATTCGCAGACAGATCTGATTCGCTGTATGACAACTCATCAGTACTGTTAGACTCCGATTGCTTTTAACCCAGGATTGAAACCCAACCGAATTGGCATCAGTCGGCGATTCTACCTCTGGGCTACGGGCGCTCGGTGGAAGAAGGCAGACATTTTAGCGCATATATTATCATTATACGCGCCCAATAGCTTGAGTGTTCTAATTCATTTTACTGAATGAGCGACAATATATATATATATATATATATATATATATATATATATATATATACACACATACATATTCAGTTTAAATGCGGAAGGAGTAACAGAAATATATTCATGGGTGTTTAAAACTTTTACGAGGTTAGCTCTCGGGAAAAACAATGTCTATTTCGTTTAAATTCTTTCTGCTTCTGTGCTTGTCTATTTTAATTTAAACAAAACATTATTTCTAAAAAATTAAAATAATCTTAAAAGATATTTTAATTCGTTTATGAATAATTTCCAAATATAGTAATTGAATATAACTATGTGATGTTTTTCAGGGCTTCAAAGATAAATCGCCGAATATTTTTTTCGTTTGTTTCTCTCAGTCATTGCGTAGGTATATAACTTTTTTCAAAGTTCTACCTAAAATCTTGTAAGCACGGTGGTGTAATGAAGAAAGAAATCGGATTAGTAAATCTGAGAGGTGAGTTCGAAATCCAGTCGAGTTTATTACATTCGCTTATATGCATATACACTTGGGAAAAGAATGAATCCAACTCTTTTCTTAACCGCTATCTATCGTTTAATAGCATTGACAAGCGGTATATAAGAAGTACAACTACTACTTTCAAAACTTAAAACCCGTGTACGGACCAGAGGTGACCCACATTGTGTTCCATGGTTTCCGGCTGTCAATCAAGAAATTGGGGAGAAGGTGGTCCCAGCCAAGCTATATGTAAGGATCATGAAGCGGAAGAATCAAAGTCTGTTTCATGTGCCATCAGGTCCCCCGACGATTGAATAAGCTAGGGGGTAAAAAGTTTCACTTTATTCACATGAGTAATAACTGGGCATAGGAATCGATTTATATATAAATAGTAATCCGCAGAGAGATCTGTTTCACAGCTCAACAGTACGGTTAGATATCCGATTGTTTTTTTTTTTTTAATCGTTTCACCCCAAGCAAGGCGGTGCCGCCACTGATGGGCAGGGGGCTACATAAGTGTAAAAGTTCAAAAAAGATAGAAAAGAGGAAAGTTAAGAGAAAGACGGACCAATTACAGGGGGTGTCAGAGAAAGGGCAAGAGAAGGATGAAAACACAGGTGTGAAGACAGTTGTGAAGCAGAGAGAAAGGAATAGAACAAGATATACAAGGAGATGTAGAAAGAACTGAAATCAAGTGGATAATAGATGGGTATTGACATTGCATTTAAATTCCTAGAAGTTGTAGCCATCAGGAAAGCACTTATACAGAAGGGAGTTCCACAGGCGGAAAGTGCGAGAAATGAAGCCGTGTAGTAGAATGGACGGCTGCATTTGGTTGATCTAACTGTGAGTGGGACCTTGTTGCCAGTCTGGTTGCACGAGTAAATTTTAGTGGCGGGGAGCACCAGTGTCTTAAGTTTGTCAGAGTAGAAGCCATGAATATATTTCTAGCCAGGATCGAAAGCCGAACGAATTCACAGCAGTCGGTTACTCTATAGGCGCTCAGTAGAGGAAGGCTGACTTCAGTGTCTTATAGACAATGTAAACACACGCCATATATATATATATATATATATATATGTGTGTGTGTGTCACTTATTGATATACCTAGATTTCCACCACGTTGGTCTCCTCAGGAAAGAAAACTCTGCATATTCAGTGCATTTGTTTTGATTGTGCATTGAACACTTTGTTTGCTCTACCTTCTGCTTGTCCATCCAGAAACTATTTTATTATATATATATATATATATATATATATATATATATATATATATACTATTTCTTTAGTTTTTAACATCAGTCGTTCAAAATAATTTTTCCTATCAACATAATTGTTTTATATTGCCGACGATTAATTTTTTTGACAATATATATATATATATATATATATATATATATATATATATAACCATGCAGTGTGGGTATAGAAGAATCCAAAGGAGTATCCTGTACATACAGATTCGTGTAAAATCCTTTGTTAAATAAAAACGGAAGCTGCCGATGGTTCGCCTGAAACAGGCCCACACTTCCGATTCACCATGAAATAACGTGTCTGTCTTAATTTTTCTTATATATATGACAATGTTAGGAAAGTTATAAAGATTTTGAAATAATTCTCGATTCGATCCTAAAATTATTGCTAACTTCTAGAAAAAGGAAATAAAAGTCAGTTATTTAACAGTCATACACCCACGTAAACAAGTGACATTTTCTTTGTTTTCCATTCATGTTTCTAAATATATAATTTTTCAGCTCAGCTAAGGATGAGGATTGTCCATCTGAGTGGGTGAGGAATGTAGCATACACTTGTCTTATTTTAAATTCACTAAATTATGTTTATGCATAGTTGCGTATGTACATTAAATAGTAAGTTACCAACGCACAACGCAGACAGACGCGTATACCTTACATACGCGGATGTCCCAGTAAGACTAAATAAAGGACAAAATTTCAACTCAAATCTTATAATATAGTCGCATTTTCATTTTACTAGAAACCAAGATATACGTGGCAAGCAACTGTAATCTGAAAATTATGTACTACGCAATCATTGCTTATTTTTATACATCTAACTCCTCGGGCTGTAGCTAGAGGCGGGTATACTAAATATATGCACAACAGTTGTCACTATATGTAAAATAGATTATGGAAATGTCTTTGTATTAGGTAAGGCCCAAATTCCTGAACAGAAGATTCCCTATAAAGATTCCCTGGGAAGAAAATCGTTTCTTTTTCTTATTGTCTGGCTACAGGCTTATGCTAATAATGTACAAATACACGTATTTATTTATTTTTTTAACTCTATCAGGATTCCAGACCCAGATTTTTATCTCAGTGATTAATATCATTAATCTTATTCGGAGACAAAAACGGAAATATATATACGTATTATAAGGAGATTGTTTCCATGTTGACAGAAAAATGTGACTGATATCTCAAAGCTCTCGTCAAAGTCATATGACAGCATGTTGGTGAGAATGGTTCTGTTGGAATTTAGCAATCGACGGTGTCAGTAGAGATTTGCAGGTCAGCTGATTGTGGTTGAAGACAATGCGCATGCGTGTTCAATGGGAACTTAAGGTATATTTTTACATGTACCGTTTCCTTCTGTGCATTTTAAAAGTAAATATTTTTCTTAGTCGTCCCTTTTCCCATACGACTTGGATTTTATATATATTTAATTCGTCTTTTTGTGAAAATTAATACCACACATAAACACACACACATATATATATATATAATCCGTTTTAATTTAAACATTGCGCGTTCATAAATTTCCTGCCACGTGAACGTTCAAATAAAACACCGTTACAAGACCGTTCTTAAAAAGAAAAACGGTAAACGGTAAAATCAGTTATTAAAAATCGCCTGCAGACACCACTCATGGTAGAGACATGGGTAGCAAAATAACTCGTTTGAAAATGGAAAATATTCAAACGTTCTACAATATAATTTTGTCGAACACTTTTTGATACAAACCTGTACTGGTATAACTCTATTATGACCAAAAACTAAGTATTAAACAATATATATATAATTATATATATATATATATATATATATATATATAATGTGCGCGTGTGTGTTGAATAATTCTATGACTTATAGAGTTATATTTATGTAATGCAGTGTTGTACATAACACAGTTTCATGTATAACATTTTTGTAATTTATATATATATATATATATATATATATATATAAAGGTGTGAGAAGCCGTGAAAGTTTTGTTACAAGTGTAGATTTATTATTGTTATTATTAATAATATTGCTTACTTTTTGTATGATATATTAAATGTCCATAATGGTATTTCTGTCCCTACACGTTTTTCGAGTCTCTTCAGGCGAATAAAACGTGACTTTGCAATATCGAGATCCGTTTGTTTTTCTGATGACTAAAGTATCGTGTATACATACATAAGCGGCGAGCAGTTCTTATGCGTGCGTGTTTGTTAGTTTTTTTGGGGTTTTTTTTTTCACACTCGAGAGTTAAATCTCTTCCGTCACCTTTTTTTGGCCATAAATATTTCTTTCATTAATATACGAAGTTTGATTTCGTCTTTATACTTCAAAATTGTTTTAACGATTTTGATTTAATTCAACTCTATGGGACATCTAGTTTTTTGTTTTTTTTTTGTCATTAGAATACTATTATTTTCAACGGTTCGAGATTATTTTTTTTTTTTGATCGCGTTTGAAATTTGGGTATTTGTGTGTATCTTAGGTTTTTCATGTAGTTTTGTTGAGGGAAGGCTTGTATCTTTTTTTATAAATATTTCTTCCTGCATCATGAACGGGTCATTTTATATATATATATATATATATATATATATATACAGGCGGTAAAAATCCGGGATAAAGTTGGTAAATAATCGAGGAGAATCTTAGTAATATCGTTAAAATATTTAAACGATCCAGTAGAGAGCTCAATGCAAACTAATTCAATTTAAAAGAAAGTAACTTAGATTCCCAGATAAAATGGAAACTCATAGGCAAGGCTAGGACCCCTAATAACTTAAGAGATTATGTAATCTATGTTTAACAGAAAAAATTAAAATTTTAAAACTTCAAAACCAAAATATACTCATACGTAGGGAAATCATATGTATGTGTCGCCATAAAAATAAGTATAAATAACAATAATTATCCTATTCTTCCAATTATTTCTAATAAAGTTAAAAATAATTTTGGCCAAGCAGTTACATCCCCACACATATCACTACTAACTCAAGGGTCAAGCTTCATACGTCTCACTACCAAATTACTACTAATTCTTTCCCCTAGCCTAACCCCAATAAAACCAATACATCCCAACTCCTTCCTTTACCTAAACTAACCCCTGTGCTTAGAATTTCTTCTCATTGTCTGTTTATAAGGGGTCGAAGAATGCATGTCTTAAAATGACATGTTGAAAATGGCTATTTTCCCACTACGTTTTATCTGAATTTACAAATATATATATATATATATATATATAATCCTCCCTACAATCTTATAAATTTTTCATTATATTGCGAATATACGAATGCGTGTTCTTGATATTAAAGACCGCAGAAGAACGATGTATTTCTGTTCTCTTTCTAAGCATGGAATTCGTTGTATAAATTTTCAGTATATCCAGAACATACGAATACCTCTCGTGGAGCTTGGATAGCAGACAATAAAAACTTATTTTCTCTATCTTTTCAATAGATGTGAAAGATTTCAGCATATCCTAAATAAAGGAATATTTTACGTAGACCTTGGAGGACAGAGAATACAAACTTATTTTCTCTTTCTTTCAAATCGATATAAAGGGTTTCAATTCATCCCGAATATATGAATGCCTCTTGTGGATGTTGAAGGATAGAGAATGCAGAGATATTTTATCTCTCTTTTCAAGCATTGCATCAGAGAGGAAATATTTCAGTATATTACGAATATGCGAATGCCTCAAGTAGATTTTGAAGAAACCAAGAGCTTTTCTTCTCTCTTTCCAAACTTCCCATTAGATGTTTAAAAATACAGATTTAGTTAGTTTCAATGAAGAGTTAATCAAAATTTGGACGACCTGATGAAACTAGCACTACCTTGAAATTTGTTGATTTTATTTATTTATTTATTTATTTTTTTTTTACTTTTTTGCAGTGCAGTCTTATCGGTTATTATAAAGTTTCCGATTATCAAAAAACATTTGAAAAAATTTCAATATTTAAACAATTTTAGTGGGGGCCAGTTTTTCATACAATACTAAATTCTATAATAAATCGATCCTTCATTTTCGAACCACTCGCGATGGGGTCGGTTTGTTTAGTTTTTTGGAGGGACGAGTTTTTGCTCTTCTTTTTTTGTCTTTTTCAAGTTTTCTTTAGTTCTTACAATGGCATCTTCCTCGGAAACTCCAAGAATAGCTTTATTCAAAAATTTTGCAAAGGATTCAGTTGTTCAATATGCGCAAGCAAAAAAGTTAATCGCACAGGATCGATTTACTATAACCTCCCCTATCACCACCAAATTGTTTAAATGTTGAAACTTTTACAATTTTTTTTGTTTTTTTGTCAATCGGAAAGTTTAGGGTTTAATCGATAATATTGCACATAAAAAGTAAAAACAAACTGATAATCAACGAATGTCGTACCGTCGAGTGGTTCCAACATAGATGATCGATTTGCTATAACGTTGTATGAAAAACTGAGATCCCCCACCCACTAAAATTGGTTAAATATTAAAATTTTTCCAAATGTTATTGGTCAATCGGAAAGTTTAGGGAGTACTCGATAAGTCAGCACTGAAAAAAAAAAAAGTAAAAAGCAAAAATGAAAAACAACAAATTTAAAGGTGGTGGTAGACTCTTTCCGGGTCGCTTAAATTTTTTAGTCAAATCTTTATAATGTAAGTGGTGTTGAGACCTTGGACACCAGTTGCTTTACTGCTATTTATTCGACATCTTCTTCGTAAAAACTGAAATGTCAATTAAATGAAACCGTGCATTTAATAAAACTGGTAAAACAAAATTGAAATGATTTTAAGACACCAAACACCTTTTTTAGCTAAATTTGAGAGCGCTGAATCAGAAAACGACATTAATTTTTATTTGTTAGCTACCGTTTTTGCTTTACAGAAATGCCACCATTTTAGAAAAAAAAATCATTTTTTTGTATATATGATACTGACCAAGTGCAATTTTTCTCAAAGTAAAATCGTAGAAACCTCTCAATTCGTATTTATACCAATAAATATTGGTCTGCTTACTGAGAAATACTATTTTTTCAATTACAATCGGATCTTAAGTCTTAAAAATAAAGTGAATATACCACAACCAGAAATTATTTTCGTTTAATCATTTAATAAAGTGTAAATAAAAACTTCGTGAACATAAGATCTTTTTTTTTTTTTTTTTTTAATCGTTTCACCCCAAGCAAAGCATTCCACTGCCACTATTGCGCAGGGGGCTATATAGGGAAAGGTAAATAGAAAGAGTGGTTAGATATAGGAAATGTCAGAAGGGGGGGTGATAGATAGTTTGGAGGATGGGAAAAGTGTTTGAAAGAATGGAAGCGAGTTATTGTGTTATGAGGTGTCTATTGACCTTACATTTAAACTCCTGGAGATTGTAGCCGTCGGGGAAGCAGTCATGTGGAAAGGAATTCCATGGTCGGGAAGTACGAGAAAAGAAACTGTTGGAGTAGAAGTTGCAGTTGCATTTTATCTGTTTCACTATAAAATGGTGGGATCTAGTTGCTAATCTAGTATCTCGTGCAAATTCGAACCTAGGTGGCACCAGTGATCTGAGTTCATCGGAGCAGAAGCTATGAAAGTATTTATAGAAGAGACACAGGGAAGCCACGTCGCGCCGGTGAGAGAGAGAGAGAGAGACTGCAGGCGGTCTGCCAAGTCAGTATCGATCACATTACAGACCCTCCGCTGTACCTTGTCGAGAAGCCGAAGGAGAATAGCAGGGGCACCCGACCAGATATGGCAACAGTATTCAATGCACGGGCGGATGGTAGATTTAAAACTGCGCAGGATCTATAGTAAAATTGTTTTCTTTCTTGATTGTCTGTCATGTTAAATGTTTTTTTTAAGTTGGTTTTGATACACCAGCAGTAGTCAAAGATCATTCGTTTTTAATAACGTCCCTGGTATCGCTCTTCTATGGTTTTGATAATGGAGGCCTTCTCTTTGATCATCACTCAAACTGCCGCAATTATCCAGAAATTGATCTAAATAATTATGTAAAAAATGAACATTAATACTCATATTATCATATTACTGATACTCCATTACTGATAAAGTTTATCAGTTAATTTAAATTTTTGGTGATAAATTGAAAAAATTTTTTGACTTAAAAACATTTTTTTCTTATAAAAAATAATTTATTTCAGGTGGCTGACCTAAATTACTCAGTCTGACTGAAAATTAATGGGCTTCTACGACCTTTATTAATTAAATGGTGTGATCAGCCAAGATCGTAAATTGATTTTTGCTTAAAAAAATGAGCAATTTCAGTACAGAAAAAACGTTTAGCTAACCATGAAAATCTAAGGTCATTTTTGGAATCAGCACCATCATATTAGCTGAAAGAATCCAAAATGTCGTGTCGACAAGTGTAATATATTTGCATTTATATTTCCCCAGACTAAAATCACGTATAAAAATTATAAAACGTAATAGATGTATCTACCAGGATTTATATGATTTACTTGAAAATTTAAATACACATTTAACAAGTTTTGTCGGATTTTTAATCCCCCGGTCGAGTATTTGGTCTCCTTAAATTTTCAGTCATTCTTTGATTCTGGTAGCCCTGAAAAATCACGAAGACTGATTTAGTGACATAGAAGCAATAAAACATGACTAAATCTAGCGCTTATTTGCTGATTTGAAACATCACGTAGGCATGGAAAGCGAACTTAGCAAAAACTAAGCTTATTTATTGTATAAAGGTTTCAGTTCTAGAATCCAATACCCGAGAGGAGAGCAGCTGAATGATTTATAAATCAACCATTGGTCCATACAAACAATATTGCTTGTACATCTGCACGTGGGTTTCTGCTACATGTTTGGAGATATTTTTCAAAATCAAAATCTGCAATGGTTTCGTTCCTGAACTGGTATCTCAGCCACAGACGTTTTAACACCGCAGTATACGTTGCTTTTCTTTGGCTTTTCTATAAATATGTTCATGATTATTGTCCTGATGATATTTCCTATTTGATAGTTACATTATAAAAAATGATGGGATGTACTAGATTGGCAGGTAAGTCCCATCATTTCACTTTTGAAATTACTAGATAACTGTAAATTCTATATTTGCATTTTCTTCTATTTGCACTTTTCACTTGTGAAAATCTCTTCTTTATCTTGCTTTCCAGTTAAGTTTGATCTTCAAAAATATACACTACCGGCCATAATTATCAGGACACCTAAGTTATTTTAAAAAAGAAATGATGTACTTCATACAACTTTTTAGTATTTAATGCCAAATGAATATAGAATGGTTATTTTGTTATTATTACTTTGCAAAATTTTACACATTGAAGGACGCAAAAAGTAACGAATTACCTTAATTTTTTCATTGATGAAACTGCAATTTGGTAATTATTAAATATTTATAAATTAATTTGATACACATGCTATTGTGCAGTATTAACCAAAGGACCATTCTATCTTCATTTACAATTATTCAGTCAGTCAGTTAAGTGCCATACGTGAAACACGCTTGGGCGATCATGTCTCGAAAGAGACATGACTGACTGGGCAGAAGATTATCCCAAAGTAAGTTGCCATTGCTTTCTGCGGTAGACTGGTTGCCGACCAAAGCTATAGAACCCAATCTGTCCTGCTATTTAACCCATAACTGGAAGGAAGAGACGGATTAATACCTTTACCAAGGGTATTTACGCGTAAGTGAATGCAATGGATTCAACTGGAATTCGAACTCGGCTCCCCGGTTTCTCGTTCCGAGCCGATACCCACTGTACCACAACGCACATACAATTATTCACTTGGCAATAAATATATAAAAATAGTATGAAATACATAACTTTTTTGAACACTGGATTGGCCTAATAATTATGCCCGGGAGTTATTATTTAGCCTCAATCTTTATTTTCTGTCTCTTTGTCAAACAAATAAAGAACAGTTTTCAATGTTAATAAGGATTTTCTTCATAGACTTTCACTTTTAATAAACTCTTCAAATTTAATGGCTTTATTGACCTTGTTTAGGGAGAAAAGATTTAAAAAGAAGAGCGTAATAACCAAGAAGAATATACTAGCCCGAATAACAACGGACATAACAAGTTAGTATAGTGTTTTATGCAAAACAAAAATCCAAAGAAGCAAACTTAATTATGTTTTGCAATGGAATATATTTTTGTTCAAGCTACAAGTATATCTTGGTATTTTAATTGATTTTTCTACCAGAAAAGATTAGAAAATCCATCCTAGTATTCCACGATTAAAATATACACTACCGGCCATAAGTTTGGGATAATTTAGATTTATTCTCTAAGAGAAAAAATAACAAATTTTATGTCTTAGAATAATAAATATAGATATATTTCATTGTTTTCATAATTGTACAATAATTAAAACCAAAATTAACATAGAGTATTTTCAAATTTAATTCATATTTTCTTTTCATCAAAGAAACCAACACGAGCCCTTATTACTACAGAGCAAATCTTTGGCATTCTTTCTAATAACTTATAAAAATAATTTGGTGAAAGTGATTTTCAAGCATTCTGCAAGCATTTACACAATATTTGTTCGTTTTTAGGAAGTTCATTTCGAACTGTACGATCAATTTTATCCCTTATTCTCCTTCTTTAATAGTGGTTTCTTAACTGCTACACAGCCTTTAAGCCCAGCAGGATGAACTCGTCTCTTAACAGTAGTAACAGATACTGGATGTTGCCCAGTAGAATTCATTTCAGTTGTTAATTTGGAGCGGTTTTTCTTCTATTCCTCTTGCTAGATATGATCAAGTGCCTATCCTCTATAATAGATGTTACTCTGGGCCTACCAGATCGTTTTTCTGTCAATATTTAACTCAGTTTCACGAAGTCGTTGAAGGCAATAACGCACGTCATTTTTTGATAGGCTTAATTTTTTAGCGATAACACGTTTAGAATATTCTTCTTTCGAAAGAATATCAACGTGAGCTATTTTTTCAATGCTAATCTGTTTCTTCCTTGCCGTTTATACAGTAGTAATATGGTTTACAAAAATAAATTATACCGTAATTATAATATTTGAATAAATCTGAATTTTCGGCAAAAACTTGATCACAATAAGAGGAATCAAGTAGAAAATTGAGTAAATGTTTACTTTAAAGTTGAAAAGAATACTTTTTTTCCGTGACATCTGCATGAGAATAACAAAATATACAAACTCAGCAAATTTGATTCTGTTAAAAATTTGGGTGGTCTCAAACTTATGGTCGGTAGTGTATCTAATATTTTTTTCTTTCGAATCCCCATCAGTCAATTACATCAAATGTAGTCCAAACATGACTACATTTGGACAAATCCAACACGCTAACCTCATACTTAATCCAATATTGCTGGCTGGTTGGCTACTTGGCTGGATAGATGTTGGATGAATTCCCTGCCCATCTGCCAAATCCTTCATTTTGAAAAAGAAAATGAAGCGTTTCCAACTGGCGTGCAAATACGAAAACAGCACGTAGGAATTGTTTTCCCCCAAGAAATAAAATAACAAATTTAAAAAAAAAAAAATAAGGTAAATACATTTGTTTGCTTAGTCGGTGAGCAAAAATATTCGTTGTTTTCCAAGACTACTTGTGCAATCTCGAATAAACGCTGTAATTATGGAATTATTTTGCAGTACTAACGTAAATTATTAAATTCATGTTTCTCTCAGAATTATTTAAAACTTACTTTACACGCTTCGTCCTATTTTCGTAACACATATGCACACGGAAAATATATATTAAAAATAAAGAAAACAGTAGAGCCTAAAATCACAGATTTACAGAAGAAGATATTTCCGCAAGATCAAGTTCTTTGATAATTGTTAATATGAATCTAATCTAAATCTAAACTTATTTATAAATGGAACTTTGTCTCTCTCTCTGTGTCCGTTACCTATAGACTTCGAAACCGCTGAACCGATTTTCTTAAAATTTTACAGAGTTTTACTATAAGCGTCTGTGAGTGTTCTTAGCTAGGTTTTCTGTCGAGGTACATCCGATATTTAACAAAAATCGATAATCGAAAAAATTATAGGGTTATAGAAGGAGTGGTCCGATTTTAATCAAATTTGATACACTCATAGACAAAGACATAAGAAACGATATTCAGACGTTTCAAGGTTGCAGTTCTTACAATAGTATAGAAAATCGATAATATATATATATATATATATATATATATATATAGGAAAAATTATTAAAAAGTTGTGAGTTTAAAAATGTATTTTTGACAGTATTTGTTTATTTCTATTATCATATTTTATATTTCAGACCGTCTTCGGTCCTTCATCAGAAACAAATGATTTTAAAATTCAAATTAGAAACGTATTTCGCGAGAGCCTCTGTGGAGAGAGTTTGTTTACATCACGTGACGCGTCTGTGGAGAGAGTTTGTCTACATCAAGTGACGCAGAAAACGACAGATTTTTGAAAAAAATATTTGTCAACGTAAACCTATCTTTAATAATACTTATAAATTTTGTTTTAGTTAAAAATCTCTTTCAATGTATCTAAAAAAGTTTAGCTATTGAAATATTTGTAAAGATTCAAAACACCTAAGTCTCTATTTAACCCTAGCTTGTGTGTATTTAATTTTAAAATCCAGTACTTTTCTTTCTTTCTGCGTGTGCGTGTAGAACTAAAATCGGAGTCTGTTAGTAAACATTTGCAATTTTCTAAAGTGTGACCCGGTTGATTGAAGTTGATTGCTATTGGGGAGTATTGAATGTTCTGGCGTATACTAAGTTTGTGATTATTGAAACGAAATCTAAAACTATTACCAGATTCGCCAATATATCCACTATTGGGACATAATGAACAGAAGAGAAAATATGTGATGTTTTTGCTGTCACAGGTGAGGCGTGGTGGGTGCAATTTGATTTCGGTGTTGGGTACAGAGAATATTGTGTCGTTTACTAAATGTTTACAAATTAAACACCTGGGTTTCTGACATTTTAAATTCCCTGATAGGTTTGTATTTTTTAGATATTTGGTAGAAGTGAGGATAGTTGATAGTTTGGGGTTTTGTTTTATTGCATTTATGGGTGGTTTATCGAAAATGTCTTTGATTTTTTTGTTTGATTGGAGGTTCTTGTAATCGTTTTTTAAATTTTTGATAAGTGTGTGGGAATATTGACTGTGGTTAAAAACCATGGAAATTCGGTTGTTGTTTTTTCTTTTCTTTTATGTGAGAAGTGTGTTACGATTTATGTGGATAGTTTTATTTAGTGCTTCTTTTATTATTTTTATTGGATATTTACATTTTAGAAATTGCTTTGCTAGGTTGTTAATGTTGTTTAGAAAATCTGGATGGTCTGAGCATATGCGTTTGATTCTTAGAAATGAGCTGTATACGATAGATTTTTGTTAATTTAAGGGGATGACAACTGTTAAAGTGTTGGAATTAATGTTGGTTTGTGGGTTTGTTGTATAGACTGGTGAAAAGTGTACATTTGTTTCATTTTATCATGACTTCTAAGAAAGGGACGGATGTGTATGAGTACTCCATGGTAAATTTAATTGTATTGTGGAAGCTGTTGCAGAAAGTAAAAAAAGTTTTTTAATTTTTCTAATCCATGAGTTCATAATAAGAAAATGTCATCAAGGTATCTAAAATAATGTGATGGTTCATATTGTGAATTGTCTAGTATCTTTCTTTCTAGGATGTGCATAAAAAATATTGGCATAACTAGGTGCCATTTTCGTGCCCACTGCCGTGCCACTAATCTGTAAATAGTGTTTGTTGTTGAATTTAAAATTATTAGGTGTTAAAATGAAATTTATTAATTGGCATATATCTGTGATTTGGTTGTTAGGTAGTTTGCTTTTACTAAGGAACTCATGGCAAGCCGATACTCCTTCAACATGTGGAATGTTCGTGTACAGAGACGTAACATCCATCGTTACTAGGATATTATCATCGTGGACTAAGTTAATGTTTTGTAATTTGTTGAGAAAGTCAGTAGTGTCTCTAATATAACTAGGTATGTCAGACAATAAAGGTTTTAGGATATTGTCTATGTACCCAGATATAAGTTCTGTGAGGGTACCAATGCCTGATATTATGGGTCTGCCAGGTGGTGTGATATTAAGGGCTTTTGAAATTTTATAGATCTCTTCATTATTTGATTGTTTATTATGATGTGGGTTGGATGATGTGGTGTTAGGGTGTTTTTCTGAAATGATTTTGGGAAGTTTATGTAGTTTTGGTATAGTGTAGAATGTTGCTGTTTTGGGGTTCTCAGGAATAAGAGATTTTATTTTATTTTTTATGTTGTGATTCAGGATCTGAATGAGAAGTGATAATTCTGTTTTGTAAGTGCTAGTCGGATCTAAAGGTAAGGGTACATAGAATTTGTTATTTTGAAGTTGTGATTCTGCTTTTTTAATATAGTTGTTAGTGTCTAAGATGGTTATAGCTCCGCCCTTATCGGCTATATGTAAATATATATATATATATATATATATATAAGGCAAAATGTTTATGTGTGTGTGTCTGCTTATCTGTCTGTATGTCCTTTATACAAATCCACAATTTTTATCCGATTCTCACCAAACTTCACACAAATATTCTTTAGGCTGAGTCTGAGCTCCAGGACCATGGATTAGTTTTAAAGCTTTCATTACACCGGAGCAACGCCGGGCTATATTGCTTGTGTGAATATAAATAGCACAAACAAAAACTACTTTATATCAGATTTCAGATGCTGCATAAGGCTCGGTCAATTGGTCAACCATATATATATATATATATATATTTTAATTCAGATACTTCAATCCAAAGGAAAAAAGCAGGAAGGTAAATTCCAAAAAACCCGATCCTAATTAATATTAAAAATTTATTTTAATATTAAAAAATGATACAGGAAGAGAGCTCCATGTAATAAAATATTACAGAGCAAATATATATATTAAAAAAGGATTAATTCAAAGATGTTGAATGGCCATTTCGATATGACGATCCCCACGGGGAGCGACACATCACCTCAGCAACAGAAAAAAACCTTTCAAAAACTGGAGAAAAATTAGTCTACTTTTCCTTTTTAAATAGATTGCAAAGAAATTAAAAAATAAATAATAATAAAATAAAAAAAATAAAATAAAAATAAAAATAAAGGTAAAGAAAAAGAAAAGGAAAAAGAAAAAGAAAAGGATAGAATAAAATCAAATAAATAAGAAAAGAAAAAAAAATTGACATCGTCTGGGTTTGCAAAAAAAAGGGGAGAATGTAACTAAAAATTAACAGACCCCGTGTTGAATCATTTAAAGCAACACGGAAAAAAGTTGGTAAGAGAGATAAAAGAAGGAAGGGAGGGAAAAAGAAAGAAACTAAAGAAAAAAATTTTTTTTAAATATTACAGACGCTGGACAAATTCAAAAATCTAATTTCCCCAAAACGTTGAAGTATTAAAAAAGCCTTTACTTAAAAAGGCATAAATTATTGATAAAAGGGAATAAAAAGATATAGGATTTGAAATAAAATTATTTTTTTAAAAAAATTAGGTCATTTGAAATTAAACTAAATAAAGACAATACTAGGTAAAAAAAAAAAAATTACAATTATTATATATACATATCAATAGAAGTACACACACATATATATATATATATATATATATATATATATATATACACACACACACCATTTAACGAATAAGAATACATATATACATACACATACACACACATACATTCAATTTATTACACACTAATATACATATACATGCGCATACACACATATACATATATATATGCATGTGTGTGTACACACATATATACAAAAAATTCATATAGACATAATATACATGTGTACACATACATGCACACATATACACACACACGCACACACATAGACATAATATACATGTGTACACATACATGCACACATATACACACACACACACACACACATATATATATATATATATATATATATATATATATATATATTCTTTATGCACTCACACATACATATTAATGAATATTATGAAAAGGAGCATTTACATAGCTAAAAAAATTTTTTTTCCAAAATAACATATAGCCCACATACATAAATACATATATACAAATATGCACATCCACACACAAACATACACATAAAAAAAAAAAAAAAAAAAAAAAAAAAAATTAAAATCTGGAAATTAATAGGCTCAGCTTGTACTCCTAAAAGTTTTCGTGATAGGTGTCGTCTGTGTTTATTGGAGAAGATTCTGATTTTGAAGTATCCTCATCAGGACTTACTTTTGAACTTTAGAAGGGAATTTATAAACAAGTGCCGCCATAGGGCAGATTTTAAAATTTAACTTCTAATTTTTAATTTTTAAATTCTATATTTTTCTATAATTTTTTATTATTTTAAAAAATGTTTTAATTTTAATTTTAATTTTTTTTTTTTTTTTTTTTTTTTTTCATGTGTATGTTTGTGTGTGGATGTGCATATTTGTATATATGTATTTATGTATGTGGGCTATATGTTATTTTGGAAAAAAAATTTTTTTAGCTATGTAAATGCTCCTTTTCATAATATTCATTAATATGTATGTGTGAGTGCATAAAGAATATATATATATATATATATATATATATATATATATATGTGTGTGTGTGCGTGTGTGTGTATATGTGTGCATGTATGTGTACACATGTATATTATGTCTATGTGTGTGCGTGTGTGTGTATATGTGTGCATGTATGTGTACACATGTATATTATGTCTATATGAATTTTTTGTATATAGGTGTGTACACACACATGCATATATATGTATATGTGTGTATGCGCATGTATATGTATATTAGTGTGTAATAAATTGAATGTATGTGTGTGTATGTGTATGTATATATGTATTCTTATTCGTTAAATGGTGTGTGTGTGTATATATATATATATATATATATATATGTGTGTGTACTTCTATTGATATGTATATATAATAATTGTAATTTTTTTTTTTTTTTTTTTTTTTTTTTACCTAGTATTGTCTTTATTTAGTTTAATTTCAAATGACCTAATTTTTTTAAAAAAATAATTTTATTTCAAATCCTATATCTTTTTATTCCCTTTTATCAATAATTTATGCCTTTTTAAGTAAAGGCTTTTTTTAATACTTCAACGTTTTGGGGAAATTAGATTTTTGAATTTGTCCAGCGTCTGTAATATTTAAAAAAAATTTTTTTCTTTAGTTTCTTTCTTTTTCCCTCCCTTCCTTCTTTTATCTCTCTTACCAACTTTTTTCCGTGTTGCTTTAAATGATTCAACACGGGGTCTGTTAATTTTTAGTTACATTCTCCCCTTTTTTTTGCAAACCCAGACGATGTCAATTTTTTTTTCTTTTCTTATTTATTTGATTTTATTCTATCCTTTTCTTTTTCTTTTTCCTTTTCTTTTTCTTTCCCTTTATTTTTATTTTTATTTTATTTTTTTTATTTTATTATTATTTATTTTTTAATTTCTTTGCAATCTATTTAAAAAGGAAAAGTAGACTAATTTTTCTCCAGTTTCTGAAAGGTTTTTTTCTGTTGCTGAGGTGATGTGTCGCTCCCCGTGGGGATCGTCATATCGAAATGGCCATTCAACATCTTTGAATTAATCCTTTTTTAATATATATATATATATATATATATATATATATGTGTGTGTGTGTGTGTGTGCGTGCTCGTGTGTATGTATGTATGTATATAGTGGTTTTATTTTAATGCAGTTTAGATACAAATTTGTTGCTATTTACTGATGAAAGACATTTTAGGCAAGCATTTTCTTGTCATAAAGTACTCGATATCAAGATCGGGACAAAGCGTTAATAGAATTAATGTGGAAACGATTGTCACATAGTTGATCAGTTATTTTTGTCACTCTACAACGAAGTTTTGTAAATCATTATTGTAACGTCTTTACTGTTGATGGGTTTTGTTTGTCTGCTATTGTTTCCCAATATTTTTCCCAATATGAATTTTGGTGCATTTGATATCTTTGTGTGTGAGAGATTTGTTTTTCTTGATGAATTTTGTTTGTTAATTTCCAGGTTCTCAATTCCTTTTATTGCTTAGCATTGTGTTGACCTCTTTTTAGCTTGCTTAATTGATGTAGATTTTGTTTCTTAAGTGGTGTAGTATTTGCAGTTGACTGATATTTTATTGCTTTTATTTTGTTGACATTTGTTTACGTTTACTTAACTGATATATATTGAGATGAACTCGTTTTACTCTGCTGAGTCGAACTATTTTTTACCAAGTTAATATTTATATCTGCTTAAATTTTGTTTTTTGTGTGCTGAAATCGTCAGGAGATTCCAAGATCACGTGTGCAATCTTAAATGAATAGTGAAATAACGTGACTATTTTGTCAGCACTTACGTAAATTATTAAATTAATGTTTCTTCTATAAATTTTCAACACTTTAATTTACACCCTTCCTAACCCGTTATTTCATACTAGCACAACCATCGACAGTTGCTAAATAGTTTCTTCTACCAAATTTCATTTACAAAGCTTGAGTCAACTCGTGGTATGTTTTTTAAGAACTTTCTAAAATGAACGCCTTTTCCAGGCAAAAAACGAGAAGTCAACATTTTGACAAATCGACCATGTTGAGATTCGAAGACGGTCTTCACATATAGAGAGCGAATGTTCTAAACAATCGGCCATTATATATATATATATATATATATATATATATATATATATATACACAGGTAAAGAGGGTCCAAGGTTTTACGATTTTAAGTTCTCTGGCATTAATATTTTTTAAAGTGCTCAATACAATAAATGTTGTAGAGCTTAATATAATTATATAATTATAGTTGTTATACAATTAAAAATACATTGCGACACGGACATTTCTGTTTCGAGATTTGTATCACATAATCAGGCAACTTTAGATATTAGTTGTGAAAATGATTTTTCAAAATTCTTTTATTCAAACGAAAAATCATTTTCACATTTAACATCTAAAATTGCCTGATGACAAGATAGAAATCTCAAAACAGAAATTTCCGTGTCTCAATGTATCTTTAATTTTTAATTGTATAACACATATATATATATATATGTGTGTGTGTGTGTCTGTGTGAGTACATATATATTAGTAATAAATCCCAAAAACGGGTTAATGATAAATCCCAAATCTTCCTTTTAATATTAAATATGAACACTGATCCAGTCAGAAGACTCAATATAATTAAATTTATTTATTTGCAAAGCTGTTATTTATTGCATTTAAAAAATTCAAATTTTCTTAAATCGGATGCCCATCTAACTCATTATCGAGACCAAAAAATTATGGGAAAATATATTTATTTGTTTGTATGTGTATAAAAAACGGAAAACTCGTAGGTAAAAAGAAAAAAGATAGAAAAAAAACGATAGATCATTGTTACTGAAAACTGTTAGATGTGCCATAGTAACGAAAAGAGATAATATAAAATAAATTAAAAATGAAAACAAGAAATAAATAGATCAGACGAAATTACGACTTTTCAAGAAGAATTACGAATTATGTTAATACCAAAACAAACTGGCTAAAAATAAGTTAAAAATTAAACGATCGAACTAGAAGGAAAATAGATTTAAGAAAGGAATCTTATATGATTGAATTAGAAATGGTGGTAAGTATAATTGTTTATGTGAGATAAAAAATTAAATAAATATTTGACAAAGTACAAAATATGGATGTATTTTGGGGTAGTCAACATTATAATGTATTGTTTGTTATAACCATCATCAGGGCCTATATTTTTAGTAGTGTGAAGTTTTTGGTGTTACGGCCTGTGAATGAATTTAGAAATGTTATAAAATGTTACAATTTTTAAGTCCGTTAGAAAACATTTCAGAAAACTATGACGTCAGTCACGAACTATTTATAACAGATTGATATTTGAAATAGTCGTTGAGATAAAATTTAAATAGTTCGCTGACTGATTTCTGTATTTCACTTTACACTACTAAAATATAGGCCCTGATGATGGTTATAACAACCCAAACATTATAATGTTGGCTACCCCAAAATAAATCCATATTTTGTTGTTTCTCAAATATTTATTTTATTTTTTATTTCACATTGTCGGAATTTATTTTCTATTTTCTTCAAGTGTACAGGGGCAGCAAATAATTTTCTAATCATATACTGTTAAATATAAGAGACAATGAATGTGTATTATGCTTAATCATGAGCTGTTCTAAATGTGTAGGTAATAGCAGATATATTTTAGTCAATAATACAATAATCCTTTCTCATACACACAGTCTAAAGAACGTTTAGATATTGGAGGCCATGTACATTAAATCCAAACAACCCACACTTAAAAACATTTTTAAATCCGGTCATAACACATTACATTGCATTTGAATACATGGTTCTGTTGTCATTTCGCGCTATCACGCGGTGTGACGTCATAGAATTTGCGAACTGCGTTTGTTATTTTTGGTAACTATTGCCGTTGCCTAGCGGAGTTTTATGTCAACACAAAATAAAATCGTCGGTGATGGTGAATGTTATTATATGACCGTCTAAATAACCTTTCTGAAGATGACTCTTGTGAGCCGAAAGCTTAGAAACAAATTAATGAAAAATTATCCAAATGTTGGAGGGTTTTTGTCTTTAGTTTCAACTGAAATTAAATCCAAAATACGACGTTTAGAACGACTCATGATTAAACATAATAGACATTCATTGTCTCTTTTATTTAACAGTATATGTTTAAAAAATTATATATAATTTAATTGACCACTGTTTGAATCTTCTGATAGGAGAATGTCTTTCTAAGACTCAACTAACTGAGTTTTTGCTGTTTTCTGCCGTGTCTTAAAGCAAGCCCATCTCTCTAACCCAATTAATAATCAATCGTCTAACCTTTTCCTTCATTTGGTATCATTTTTACTTCTTTTATACCCATCCTACTACATTTTAATACTTTTGTCTTAGTCTGTTCTCTAATCCGTTCTGTTCTATTTTAAAATATGGCGTACACTTACAATTACATTATTTTGATTTTCATGGCCTCAGCAGGTAAATTCGTCAACATTTATTTCTTCATGCGATACACACAGAGAAATAATCTTTTTCCAAAATCGACGATTGATACATATTAAGGCTGATCAATTTTCTTTTTCTTCCAGAAGTTACGATAATTATGACAGAGGTGGCTAGTCGATATGTCATGATATATGGCCGGGCGATTGCGTAAAGGACAGCATAAAGGGAAGCCAGGTCATTATAGGGATTAGTAGGAAAATGACATTAACAGTCTGTGTTGGAATTCTTTTGAACAAAGTTTTGATTTATCCTTACATTCCTGTTTAGGATTCGATTTACTTCTAAATTACTCTTATTTCATTTCATTCTTATTAGCCTTTGTGGCATTATTCCCTTGCATGAGGGGAATTGATTAAAAATATTCAGTGAACTGATTCGGTTTTCTCTCTTTCTTTATTGTTTTTTTTTCTTGATGACCACTGCACCCCCACGGCAATTATTTTTTTTGATGACCCCTACACCAACACTGTAAGTTCTTTCTTTTATTTTTTTTAGTGATGATCACTACACCCCCACAGCAAGATGTGTCTTTCTTTCTTTCTCTCTGAAATTGATGGATCCAAACAGGTTCTGGATTTTTCTATAATCTAAATCCGGATATTCACGGCTTAATCAATGTTTGTGTTATGACGTTTACCAGACTATATTCCAGTCAGGAATTCTTCTGTAAAATAAGTAATTAAAAATACCGCTTCATGATGGAAAATAATATAATGAGTTTTAGTCGTTATACATTTACCACACCTGTTTTAAAAAAATATTTTTGGGGCAATTTAAAAATTTACCCTGCTTTTTATTTTCATATTAAATCGCGGATTTTGGCATACATTATTTACATTGTTTAAACAGTTGTCCTCATGTTTATTGCAATGCTTACGACGTTTCGGCTGTTGTGCACTCTGGCTTTCTAGGAATTTCGAACCAAACCCTATATTTCGATCACTGGGAAATGTCATTCGGATTCCATGTACTTCCGGTAGCCATGTAGTTATCTCCCTTTAACTCAACTTTATTTATTCACCACTGCTGTAGCCTGGTATTGAACACACAACTCTTTAAATCAAGTCACTGGAACTAACCAACGCCTATATCCTTCGAAACATGTGTTCTTGATCGAAATAAAAGTTTCGGTTCGAAATTTTCAGTATCTGAAGAAGGTCAATAAAAATGAGGACAGCAGTTCGAACAATGTAAATAATTTAAATACTTCCTCGTCTTACAAATATAAACAAATACTGACGGATTTAAGTGTTCTTAAATAAAATTCATTATTTAAGATATAAAATTGAGAGGTGGTATATATTTTGTAAGCACTAAAATTGTTCATTTAGATTTAAAAACTGAATCGTAGTATGTTTTTTAAAAATAAAAAATATGATTTATTATGATGTTTTGAGTAACACTCAGTTTATATATTTTAC
This sequence comes from Ascarosepion bandense, assembly GCA_037127315.1. Taxonomy (NCBI): domain Eukaryota; kingdom Metazoa; phylum Mollusca; class Cephalopoda; order Sepiida; family Sepiidae; genus Ascarosepion; species Ascarosepion bandense. Next base: position 866,230 of record JBBBDQ010001869.1, read on the forward strand.
AAGAAAAAATTTAGTTTAGCTTCTTCACTAAAATTTTGACAACCAAGACCATATATTCACTTTTAATAAGTATTTTGAATATTTTATTTTCAAAATAATATTTTACCAATTATTTTTTAAATATTTATTGAATATTTGGTGACCGCGGAACGATGACTTTGAATTCAAAACCGATTTTGTGTAGGGGCTAGCAACGGTGGTACAGTGGATTATGTTGGTACAATGGAATTAATGAATCGCAGAGTCGTGTTTTAATTAATTACATTCTCTGACGGATTAATACTTAGCGAAAGATATGAATTTATCTCTTCTCACCAGTTATAGGAAATATCAGGACAGACTGGGTTCATTAGCATTGGTTGGTAACAAGTCTATCGCAGTAAGAATTGGCTACTTACTGTGGAAAAAAACTCACACCACATGCATTTGGGGACAGCTTGAGGAAGGAAAAAACCCATGAATCTTCGAGAGAAGAAGCCGATTCAACCTGGCGAGGGTGGATGTTATCACAAGTAGAAGCATGTAAAATGTTAGCAAATATAACCGTAGAAATCTCTTCGTCACTTAAGCAACAGCAGCGACACCTATTTTGTTAAAACTGTGGTTTTCTTCACATGGATATCATAAAACTCTTGCATATTTCACGTACGCTCGTTATTGTACGCCAGTCAGTCAAGTGCTATACGTAATACATGTTTTGGCGATCATGTCTCGAAAGAGATATGACTAACTGGGCAGAATATTTTCCCGCGGTAGGTAGCCATTTCATTCTGCAAAAAACTAATTGCCACACAAGGCTATAGAACATATTATGTCGTACTATTTATCCCATAGCTGGAGAGAAAAACGACGGATTAACACCTTTCCCAAGAGTATTTGCGCGCAAGTGAAGTCAACAAATTCAACTGTTATCCGAACTCGGCTCTTCGATTTCTAGTTCCGAGCCGATATCCACTGCACCAACCTATTGTACAAACAGTGAAAATCAAAACAAATGATTCTTATGTGACGCTTACCTCTTGGGAGATCAATCCAGTGTGTAAAAGAACTACCACAATTCTTATTTCTCTGCAAGCAAAACAAAGAGAGAAAAACATATTATAATATACATTTAGAATATATTTTAATTAAAAAAAGATTTTACATTCAATTTTGAAAATAAAAGTTCGTTGATTAACATTCATATGTCTTAGGTTAAGCCATAAATAATTTTCACATTTGTTTCTCCACTCTAAAAAATAAAATACGATTAGTTTGAATTCAATTATATATTTACAATTTTTGGTAATGTCGTGTTGCTACTTGTCTGTCAGCTTTTCAGTCACTTCTTTTCTCAAAGTCTGTAGAATTTGATGTGAATATTTCATTAGGCTTTCATTAGAATGAGTCTTCGCTATTTTTTTTTAATCATTTCACTCCAAGCAAGGGGGGGGTGATAGATAGATGGGTGGGTGGGAAGAGTGTTTGAAAAAACGAAAGCGAGTTAGTTTGTTAGGAGGTGTCTATTGACCTTACATTTAAACTCCTGGAGATTGTAGCCGTCGGGGAAGCAGTCATGTGGAAGGGAATTCCACAGTCGGGAAATGCGAGAAAAGAAACTGTTGGAGTAGAAGTTGAGGTTGCATTTTATCGGTTTCACTGTAAAAGGGTGGGATCTAGTTGCTAATCTAGTATCTCGTGCAAATTCGAACCTAGGGGGCACCAGTGATCTAAGTTCATCGGAGCAGAAGCCGTGAAAGCATTTATAGAAGAGACATAGGGAAGCCACGTCGCGCCGGTGAGAGAGAGGCTGCAGGCGATCTGCTAAGTCGGTATCGATCATATTACAGACCCTCCGCTGTACCTTGTCGAGAATCCCAAGGAGAATAGCAGCGGCACCCGACCAGATATGGCAACAGTATTCAATGCACGGGCGGATGGTGTTTTGCAGCGATAGAAAAAATAATCGTTGACGGAAAACAAAATAGCGTGTAAAGAAGAACAGATCAACCCATTTTCCAGATTACTTTTCTGTGTTGTTCTTCCTGCATTCGGCATTGCGTCGTCATGATAGAAAAAAGCTGTTTTCTTTAATCATCTGTGTCCACTACCACTGCGAAAAAAAAATTGGGTATTTGTGTATAATTCAATTTTATTCTTAATTCTCAACTGTGATTAATATTTAGAATGATAACTTCCTCGTTGCAGTTGATTTCCAAAAACGGAAATTAGTTACGAATTAGACTCAATATCTATTATAGGAAACTTCGTCCTTGACATTAAAAAATAAATATTAAATAAGTTAAATAATATTGAAATCGCGGCGTTCTTATAGAATTCAAAATTAAGTTCTTCTGTTCAATTATTTTCTTTTCTCACACTCCTCATTTTAAAAATCCCTCCTGTACACTTGCTTTCCTGTTAGCTAAAATATCCAAGAGTTTAAGTGCAACGTTAATTGTCATCTTTTATCTTCTTGATTCCCATCTTTTTCGTATCTTTTCCCCGACCCACACCCCGCATCTTGTTTCTCTTTCTTTTTGGTCTTCTCCATAGTAAACTTTTGTGCCACAGTGGCAGTATTGACTTGCCTGGGGTGAATCGATTAAAAAAAATTTCTGGTTAATATCAACTACTTCTTAAATATTAAACATATCAGCAAATAAAATTATTACAAGTATATTAATTTTTAATCATATTAACACGCCTACAAAAACCTACTTATATATATATATATATAACTTAATCATCTATTGCAGAAAAATTTAAACTGCTAACCTCATCGTGAAAAATGACAATATACCTGCAAGATCTAAGCTACAGCGAGCCAATATCGTTTACGAATTTACATGTCTTTTAAAGAACTGTTTTCTTGATCAATCCAAATTCACAAATAATGAGACTGGAAACAATACCTCGCGATTCACGAAAAGATTAACTTTGCCCATCTCAAACTAGATTTCAATTCGATCTCATTTAAATATACTCGGAGACTTACCAATATCTATCCTTAATATCCTTATAGATAATACAAATATCATAACATCATATACTTTCAAAAAAGGATAAAATATAATGGAAGCATTATTAATAAAGAAGAAAAATCCAACACTTAATAATATGAATTACGAACAGGGCAACAATGTGCTGACCGTGTTCGGAACATAAAACAAAAAAATGACTACGCTTATGCATATATTCATTTAGACGTAACTTATGCACCTTAATGGGTAAAACCTCTGGGAAAATCAAAATATTTGCACAATTTTTATATCATTCTGAAATAAGAAAATCATAAGATCACATGAAGAATGACATTAAAAAAAAGGTAACCATAATACATACTTTGTACTTTTTAATGAAACGAGCATTAAAGATAATAAAAAAAAAAATTTTTCCGTTACACCCAATGGTGTGTAGGGCAGCGATTTTGCTGTTTCCGTAACAAACTGTTTTTTATGGGGTACGGTTGTTAGCCCTGCGCCCAACCACCAAACCTGGAAGAAGGTGATTTTCTAAGCGTAGCTTAGACGTGAAACACGATGATTAAATTCCCTTTCATCTATATTACTCGAATAGCCCGCCATATATATAAAGTTCTACTAATATTTTTTATAAGCATTTCACTGCCACTACTGCGCAGGGGGCTACATAGAGTGGAAGAAGGATGGTTAAATATAGGAAATGTCAGAGGGTGGGTGATAGGCGGGTAAGGATACAGAGAATGAAGGTTGGGTAGATGAGTGTTCTGAAAATAATTGGAAGTTAGTGTGATAGGAGGTGTCTATTGACCCTACATTTAAACAGCTGGAGTTTGTAGTTGTCGGAAAAGCAGACTTGTGGAAGGGAAGTCCAAAGCCAGGAAGCGCGAGAAAAGAAGCTGTTGGAGTAGAAATTACGGTTATATCTTATCTGTTTAACTGTAAATCTGGCAAATTCGTGCTTAGGCGGCATCAGTGATCTAAGTTCATCGGAGCAGAAGCCATGAAAGTACTTGTAGAAGATGCACAGGGAAGCCACATCACGCCGGTGAGAGAGTGGTTGCAGTCGGTCTGCCAAGTCAGTATCAACCACGTTACAGATTCTCCTTTGTATTTTGTCAAGAAGCCCAAGGAGGGTAGCAGGGGTACCCGACCAGATATGGCAGCAGTATTCAATACATGGGCGGATTGTAGATTTGTATATGTACAGGATAGAATCAGGCGGGAAAAACTTCCGGGCCCTACACAGAGAGCCGATTTTCAAGCGGCAGATTTGGCAATGGATTCAATATAGTCATTCCATTTGAGGTCCGCCGAAAGCGTAAGGCCAAGGAGGTTTACTTTCTGGGAGGCAAGCCTGTTCCATGCTAATGGGAGATGGGAGGTAGATGCGATTGTCTATAGTGGTTAGATGATAACAGCTTCGTTTTAGAAGCATTGAAATTTACTAGCTATTTTCTACCCCAGGCCACTACGGATTGGAGGTCCTTTTCAAGCTCGGCAGTGAGGTTCACTTTGTCGGCCACACCGGGTTTTTGATCGAGGCGAGAGTAGATTGTATGTAGTGAACAACTTTACTGACGGAGATACGTATTACATAGCATACAAAAATTGACAATTTAGTTTTCGAATGGAATCATTGGTTAAAATATGAGTAAGTATGGCGAATACACTAAGATCCTAAAAAAGTGGTTTTCAAACCTTCTTTTCTTTCTGGGTCGTATTTCCAAAATGAAGATTTGCTCACGCGTCACATAAGGTAATTCCTGAGGAAAAGGCATAAAAGCCCCACAAAATGGATTGAGAGAGATTGTTAAAGGAACATAACCTCGAATTCGAAATTAGAATAAATAAATGATTAAAAAGTAATTGCAGTCCAGATGACATTCTGTTATTTATCAAGTGAAATGATTTCCTTTTGAGATTTCAAGAAGTATGCTATACATGTACATTTAAAATTGCATAAAACTTGTCATCTTATGATCGGGGAATATGATTCATTAACACCTTGGGAATTAATATTGGTTAATACTAATATTAATAAATGAGATCACGATGAAAGAATCATCTCTCATATTTGCACAATTTTCCCAGATGACCTAACATAAATCTGAATACATTACAAGAATCTCTATCCAGAAATATATTAACAAAACAAAAAAATCTTACATCACCTATGGCAGTAATTCTCAATCATTTTTTTTTATGTGGGTCGCATTTTTGGAATTAATGAATAAACGAATTTTGAAAAATGAAAGACAAAGAGAGGGTTAAATGGAGATAATTTCGAATTTAAAATCAGAAAATTAACATTGACAACTCTCTCCTCTAATTTGCGGACTGTAGTTACTAGATGCTGGGCCAATCTCGACATTTTCGGCAAAGACATAAGAATAATCAAGAATCTCTACTGGCAGCAAACGGCCTGCATACGGACAGGTAACGACCTCAGTAGATACACAAAGATAGAAAAAGGCGTAAGACAAGGATATGTCTTTTCACCGGATTTGTTCAACCTATACAGCGAGAATATTTTGAGGACCCTAGATGACACGCCAGGATTTGTTATTGGAGGCCACAACCTGAACAAAAGATATGCGGACGATACAGTGCTGATTGCGGACACGGAAAGGAAACTACAAGACCTCATACAGAAAGTAGCAGTGGAGAGTGACAAGAAGGGACTACAAATAAACTTTAAGAAAACTGATTGCATGGTCATCAGCAAAAGATACAATCCAAAATGCCAAATACAGGTGGAGAATAACAGAATCAAACAAGTACAAGAATTTAAGTACCTAGGAAGTGTTCTAACAGAAGATAGAAAGTGCGACACGGAGATCCGAAGGCGAATTGGCATGGCAAAGGACGCGTTCCAGAAGATGAGCAAAATACTAACACACAGGAAGATCTCAATAGAAACGAAGAAAAGAGTGCTAGACTGCTACGTGATGTCAGTTCTTCAATACGGCTGTGAATGATGGACAATATCATCGAAAATGAGGACAAAACTGGAAGCTGCCGAAATATGGTTCTACAGAAGGATGCTACGGATATCGTGGACTGAGCATACAAGCAACGACGAGGTGTTAGAAAGAATGGAAACAAAAAGGAAATTGATGCTGAGCATCAGGAAGAGACAACTGAAGTTCCTGGGACATGCAATGAGGAAGGAAAGCCTGGAGAACCTGATACTGACTGGACAGATAGAAGGAAGGAGAGACAGAGGAAGGCAGCGGATAACATATTTGCAGGGACTGATCATGTGGATGACGGAACGGAGGTTGCCAGGAGCAAGAGGAGCAAACATACTAAGAGCCACAAAGGATAGGGAGACGTGGAGAGCCATGATCGCCTACGTCATGAAGGGACAGGGCACATAGAAGAAGAAGTTACTATTAGAATATTACTGTCATATATAGTCAGGCTCCCCTGCTGTTCATCTCCGTGTTTTCGACATGTTCCAAAGGAGAATCTGTAATGCGATAAGTACTGACTTAGCGACTCGACTCCTCCAGCAACTGTCTCACCGGCGGGATGTGGCTTCCCTCTGTCTGTTCTATAAATATTTTAATGGATTCTGCTCTAACGAACTTAAGTCACTGGTGCTCCAGCCACAGGATTTTATTTGTACAACCAGATTGTCACAGGGTCCCACCCATCCAAAGATAGAACAACCAAGCCGACCATTCTATTCAATCAGTTTATGGAGTTCCATGTTCTTATTTCCCTGACGGCTACAACCTCCAGGAATTTAAATGCAATGTCAATACCCATCTCTTATCAACTTGATTCCAGTTCTTTCTACATCTCCACGTATATCTTGTTCTTTTCTATTCTCTCTACCTTCTCAACTGTCTTCACATTTGTGTTCCCATCCTTCTCTTGCATTTTCTCTGAGAAACCCTGTAACTGGTGCGTCTTTCTCTTTACTCTCCTCTTATCTAAACTTTTTCTCTTATGTAGCCCCCTGCGCATCAGTAGCGTTACCGCCTTGCTTAGGGTGAAAGGATTAAAAATAAATTAAATAATATATCAAGGATAAAATCAGTCAATAATTATTTATAACTATTTGTTTAGAAATCATAATTATTTTTTGCATATTAATTTTTTTAAAACAGCTGCTACTTTTTTTTACTGTTTCAATCATTCGGCAACATTTGCTATCCTTTTTCGATGTTCATATAAGACGCATCGCACAGTTTGAAAACCACTGTCCTAAAGGACAATAAAGCAAGTTTGACAACCGGAAATAATGGGCGACGGTGATTTGCAATAGTCATTTGATCACTATCATCACTAATATAAGCAGTTGTTGTAGCCAGCGGCAATTCGGCGAAGAAGCTAATGCCATGCGTTCTAAATAAGGAATATAAAAATATCACTCAAAATGGCCGTGTCTCGCCTAGACGTTTTGTAAATAAACCAGCTTCCCACAACATATGCTATAAGCAATCGGATGTCTAACCGCACTGATGAGATGTGATACAGCAAAACAGGACTGTCTAAAGATAACTATTTAGACTATGCTCTCGCACGTCGATTGAGCACTATAGAGAAATGGTAGACTTTAAAAACAGTACGTATTTACGCATTGTTCATTTATTCAGTAATGAATTTGAACACTTTCGGCTACTGACGAGTGTTTACATTGTATATAAGACATTAAAAGTTCGCTTCCCTCTACCGAACGCCCATGGTTCAGAGGTAGAATGATGCAGTCCGGTCAGGTTTCAATCTTGGCTACAAGCATTTAGATGTCTAACAGTAATTATGAACTGTGATACAGCAAACTAGGATTTTCTCTGGATGAATATATATATATATATATATATATATATATATATATATATATATATAAATGCAGGTTTCATTGAATAATATAGACAAGTTTTGTCTATTAATTTTGTGTAGGATCCGTTCATACCGTCCGATATACTTGATGGTGAAAGACAACAAAAAATCACAGTAATTGTTGATTTTTTTTTATCGGGTCGAAGCTTTCGCTCACATAAGCCATTATCAAAGAATAAATATTAACACACAGTAAACATAGAACATTTAAGTTATTAAAAATAAAGAGAATTACATTGAAAATATAAATCCATCCCTACCGTGGCGGATGGCCGAAGACAGTGACAAAATAGTGGCGTTGTGGTCCCTGATCTGATTACAGGCATTTGAGTACGTTACTGGAAATATCAAAATTGATTGTATTCAAACTAGGTTTAAATTGTTTCATGTAGATTGCTTCGAGGATTTTTAGTTTCTGCTTATTATTTTCTTGTTTGAGTATGTACGTGTTATCAACAAGCGTTTTTCTCAGAAGTGTGCGTTGATAACAGTGTTGTTTTAAATGACGGAATATATTTGAATTTTCATTTAAGTGCAACGTCAGACTCCGTGAGAGCGAATTTGTAGTGTGGCCAATGTAGATATTATTGAGGTTGTTAGAGATACATTCTCTAAATGGCCATATGAGTTTATATACTACATTGCTTTTTTGCAAATCACTAACGGTGGGGGAAGAGTCGTTGCGGACGAATTAATTGGATGTAGTGGATTTAGTGTAATATATAATAAACTAGAAATATTAGTATTTATGAGTTTTTTTTAGGATGTTTTCATCTAGTTGGTAGTTGGAGTGCATCTGGCTACGGTATAAGACAGTGATATGTTTGGGATTGGTTGGGCTAGTATCATGTGTTGGTTTTTCCATGTTAAGCTTTTTAAGAAAATAACGTATTTGTTCATCAACTATGTAGTTGGGAAAATTATTATTGATGAGTGTCTGTTTTATGTTTTTTAGTT
>JBBBDQ010001869.1:877500-895000 GCA_037127315.1 Ascarosepion bandense
ATAACCTGCCAACAAAAAATGATGATAAAACAAAAGTAGGACTAGGTTGGGTAACTTTTAAAGGGAATAAAGAATCTTTGCTATTTTAATCATTATTCTATTTAATCAAAACACGTTTTCACAGTACATTCGTTTGTTGTTCGGTAGGAAAAGAATGTATAAACTTCAAATCTATGTATAGAGATTGAGACATTTCAAAACCCCGTTATGAGGTTCATGTCTAACTATAGGCTGATGATCTTTATCCGATCTCAAATCTTTAGCAAACAACCAGTCTCAGTCCCTTTATGACCAGTATACAGAACAAAGCTATGAAACTCTACTGTCACATTTAACGTTCTCACAGGCCTATGAAAAATCTGCCTAGAAGGTATGGTTGAAGGAATAGAGGCACACCCGAAAACAGGTGGCGTGACAACATCTACGAATGATCCGGTCTGAAGTATGTCTACCCTCAACATCAACACACAGGACAAAAATCTTTTAGAGACGAATTATTGGTGTTAGTGCACAATGTACCAGAAGCGGAGAGAGTGTAACATGATGATGAGGTTGCCATTATTTTTTGTGGTAGATCCCCAAAAACTAGAAAACCCAATTTGTCCTGCTTTTTAACCTATAGGTATGAAAAAAAAAAACGACTACTTAATATCTTTCCCAAGGGTATTTGTGAGTACGTGAATGCAACGAATTGAACTGGAAATCGAATCCGGGTCTCGGGTTTTCCGTTTCTAGCCGATACCAACGCACATCCTGGCATTACAGGTATACTTATGCCTAATGTGTGTCTTAGAGAGTGGAGAAAAAAAAAACAATACATTATCTCTTTTTAAGCAATTACATTACACATTACTAGTATTCATTCTCGTTTGCCTGTTTCATATTGTCGGCTGCAAAGTGCGGCTAATGACTTCTTCTAACCACTTCTTCACATGCAATCATTTGCAACATTGTTGAAATTTTTTTATCTATCCTCCTAAATACATTGCCATGAGAAATCGTTTGATGGTTCGAATAATGGCGACTACCGCAGTCTAAAAGGAAACCTAATATGTTGAGCTTCGAATTAAAAATGTCAGGAAAAAAAAACAGTCGTCTGTCTGTTTTCGACCAATCAGTAGTCGATAATAAGCTCAACAATAATATCTCAGATACAATTGGCTTTTTATATCACTGACGTCACAGATGACCAATACAAATACAAATAGAGACATGGTGAGATGAGAGAGAGAGAGAGAGAGAGAGAGAGTGAAAAAGAGAGATGAGGATGATAACACACCCGGATGTTGTAGCGCAGTTTCAGCGTTAAAGATCGTTTCCGATAAATAAGGCCATTAATCTGATGTCCATTTCTATTTTAGTTTTTTCCATAGCATGTTAAGTTAAACGTCCAACAGCACAAAAGTAAGTAGATAAATCTTTTTAGATCAGTCAGTTAAGTGCCATACGTGAAACACGCTTGAGCGATCATGTCTCGAAAGAGACATGACTGACTGGACAGAAGATTATCCCGCAGTAGTTTGCCATTGCTTTCTGCGGTAGACTGGTTTCCGACAATGGCTATAGAACCCAATCTGTCCTGTTATTTAACCCATAACTGGAGGTGGAAGAGATGTATTATATTATTAAGTAGTAATAAGTGGGGGATTAGTATTACATTGTTATGAAGTAATAAACTGATCTCCCACTTTATGCCTAGTAGAAGCCTTAATCATGTTTCCAGCTATTATATTCAGTCAGTCAGTTAAGTGCCATACGTGATGCATGTTTTGGGCGATCATGTCTCGAAAGAGACATGACTGATTGGGCAGAAGATTATCCCGCAGTAGGTTGCCATTGCTTTCTGCGGTAGACTGGTTGCCGACCAAGGCTATAGAACCAAATCTGTTCTGTTATTTAACCCCTAACTGGAAGGAAGAGACGGATTAATACCTTTCCCAAGGGTATTTGCGCGTAACTGAATCCAATGAATTCAACTGGAATTCGAACTCGGCTCCTCGATTTCTCGTTCCGTACCGATATCCACTGGACCACAACACACATCTTTTTAGATACGAGTAAATAATATCCGAAATATAATTGACGCTAATAGACAGCCAATTTATAATTTGCAGAAACAATTGAGAGGAAAATATATGGTAAGAATCCACGGTTCCCATTCCTTCTACCGTAATTTATTTATTTACTTTTTTAAATTTAATACAGAGATCACAAACGAATTTATATATGAGTTGTGCGGGTAGTGTAACGGATGTCAGCGCTGAGATGTTTCTCGCAATAGTCAGTTCCTGAGGCACGCTTTGGTCGATCATGTCTCGAAAGAGACATGACTGACTGGACAGAAGATTATCCCGCAGTAGTTTGCCATTGCTTTCTGCAGAAGACTGCTTGCCAGCCAAGGCTATAGAACTCAATCCATCCTATTATTTAACCCATAACTGGAGGAAAAAGACAGATAAATACCTTTCCAAGGGATATTTGTGCGTACGTGAATGCATGAAATTCAACTGGAACTTGAATTCGGTTCCCCGATCTCTCATTCCTAGCCGATATCCACTGCACGCACAACGCACTCGTAATAACGGGTTCAAATTTCAGGTTAGTCTGTTGTGTTTAAATTCACATTAACGTTCTTTCACGCTTCCGTTTATTTCCCACTACTTAGCTATATATCAGTGTAAATGTCAACCAACCTAAGAGAATAAAACAATATGAGGATACAAACCAAGAAGAAGGCAACGGAAAACTACTTCCCTATTTTAGAATGATTGATAATTCACAAATGATTATATGTTGATATCCGATGCATGACTTTTAATTATAATAATTGATACAGTCGCTTTCTCACCGACGCAGTGTGGCTTCCCTGTGTCTCTTCTACAAATATTTCAGAGCTTCTGCTCCGATGAACTTAGCTCACTGGTACCCCCATATACGAATTTCCTCGAATCACAAGATTAGCAACTAGGTCCCACCCTTTTACTCTGAAGCCAATAAATTGTCAAGGCAAAGTACCCCAGCAGCTTCTTTTCTCGAACTTCCCGCCTGTGGAATTCTCTTCTGCATATTTGATTTCCTGACGGTTACAATCTCCAGGGAATTTAAATGTAATGTCAATAGTCATTTCCTGTTACACTAACTTAAATCCTCTCTCTCTCTCATGCTTTTCTACGTCCACCCCACTCTCATCAGTACTCTCTCCCCTCGCCTACTCTCTTCCTGACACCCCCTGCAACCTCTCACTCTTCATAACATTCCTCCTATGTAACACCCTGCACAACAGTGGCAGTAAAATGCCTTGCTTGGGGCGACAAGATTAAAAGAAAAAAAAATCGAAGTCGGTCTCTAATAAACATGCACTGTAAATAAGTTTCTTTTTTTTAATAAAATATAATCTATTTGTGGTACAGTGGATACCGGCTCGGAACGAGAAACCTGGGAGCCGAGTTCGAATTCCAGTTGAATCCATTGTATTCACTTACGCGCAAATACCCTTGGGAAAGGTATTAATCCGTCTCTTCCTTCCAGTTATGGGTTAAATAGCAGGACAGTTTGGGTTCTATAGCCTTGGTCGGCAACCAGTCTACCGCAGAAAGCAATGGCAACATACTGCGTCTCTTTCGAGACATGATCGCCCAAGCGTGTATCACGTATGGCACTTTAACTGACTGAATGATATTTACCAAGCTTGCCTTCATGTAATATAATGCCAAATATGAAAAATATAAACGAAATAATGGAAATATGTTGCATTACTCCTCCATGTGTTTCGGTGCTTAAAAGTCAGCACTGGGCGTAATACATGCAAAATATTTTTAAAAACATATCAATTAAAATAAAACTAGATTTACATTGTTGTTTTCCTTAAGAGGAAACCAAGTGTTTCATTTTACAATTACTGTCAGCGTACCATTTTTTTACTTTTATCTGATGAAATATGTTTCAGGTAATTTAGATTTTCAAGAAATACCATCTTGAAAACATAACAAAAAACAATAAAGAATAAAAAAATCTTTATTTCAAGAATTTAAATCGCTTAAATATAAGATTTATTTTATTTACTCTGATATCTTGCATGTAAAATTGATGAGTTACCAGAAAACATTTTTGTTTTTATTCTGTGAGGTTCCAAGCACCAGTGAATATGTAGATATAAATAAACTGATTCAGACAGAAATGAATAAACGAGATCTGATAGAGATTAATATAGACGGACCAGAACAGAGAAATAGAATGATATGAATAGAGAGAATGAGAGAGAAAAATTATTGAAAAGATAGTAAAGAGAAACAAAACTGATTATTTTTATTTGTTTTGACTTTTATTTTTACCTCAAACACTGAGGTTTTCTTCTTTTATGTGCCATGTCCTTTTAGGACGTAGGCAATCAGGGCTTTCCACATCAGCTTTGCCAGGTCCTCGGCCGACCTGCTAACAACCGTAACGGAGTACATGCCCTTGATGAGTCTGACGAGGCTCGCACATTTGCTCTGGACATATCCAAGGCTTTCGACAGGGTTTGGCACTCTGGCCTCCTATGCAAACTACGGGGTTACGGTATTACCGGTCGCCTGCTTGACCTAATCCAATCTTTTTTAAATAACCGCAAATTGAAGGTTGTTTTGAATGGGCGTGCCTCTTCATCCCACAGCACGAATGCTGGTGTCCCACCGGGCACGACGCTCTTCCTTATTTTCATCAACGACTTCCCAGTTGCGATCAAGTCCCAAGTAGGCATCTACGCAGATGACACTACAATATACTCCCGCACCAGTAACAAACCTGTCGTGGCGGACAAACATAATCTCGCTGCTGACATTGAACGGGATCTACACTCTGTGTTGAACTGGGGCAAGAAGTGACTTGTCAACTTCAATTCGTCTAAGACCAAGCTGTTGTCTCTCAACCATTACAGGCAACCTCTCCTGTCTCCCATAAGCATGGACCAAGCGATTCTCCCGGAGAGGAATACACTACGCCTCCTCGGTCTTACCCTGTCCTCAGACCTCAAATGGAACCACTATATTGAATCCATAGCAAAATCTACTGCTAAGAAGGTTGGGTCACTCTGTCGATCCAGGATGTTTTTCCACCTGAATCCATCCTGCATATATACAAATCAACCATCCGTCCGTGCATAGAGTACTGCTGCCATTTATGGTCAGGCGCCCATGCCGTTCTCCTCAGTGTTCTTGACAGGCTGCAAAGGAGAGTCTGTCATGTGATAGGTACTGATCTGGCGGCACGAGTGCAGGCAGCCAATTCCCCACCGTCGAAATGTGGCCTCCCTTTGTCTGTTCTATAAATACTTTCATGGCTTCTGCTCGGACGAACTTAAGTCACTGGTGCTTCCTCAACAGGTGTTTACTCGTGCAATCAGACTGGCAACTGGGTCCCACCCATTCACAGTCAGGTTAGCCAAATGCAGACGACAATTCTACTGCTGCAGCTTCTTCTCTCGCACTTCCCGCCTGTGGAACTCGCTCCCATATTCTTGCTTTCCTGACGGCTACAACCTTCAGAAATTTAAATGCAATGTCAATGCTCATCTACTAACCACTGGACTCTAGCTCTCTCCCCACCCCCGTATATCCTTCCCTTTCTCTCCACCTTATGAATCTGTCATCGCACCTGCTTTCTCAGCTTTCTACTGCTCCTTTCTAACTAGATTGTAGTCCTCCCTCTTTTCTAACTAATCTTTTTTACAGTTATGTAGCCCCCTGCACATCAGTGACATTTCCTTGCTCGGGGTGAAATGATTAAAAAACAAAAAAAAATCTCCCTCTCCCTCGTGGCTCTTAGCACGCTTTCTCCTGTTACACCATGCAACCCTCGTTCCGTCATTCCCCTGATCAGGGCCTTCAAATCTGTTATCCGCTGCTGTCCTCTGTCTCTTTTTCCCTCTATCTGGCCGCTTAGTAACAGGTTCTTCAAGCCCTTATTCCTCATTGCACGTCCCAGGAACTTTAGTTGTCTCTTCCTGATGCTCACTATTAATTTTCTTATCGTCTCCATCCTTTCCAAAACCTCGTCATTGCTCACATGCTCGGTTCATGATATCCGCAGCATCCTTCGGTAGAACCACATTTCAGCTGCTTTAAGTTTTTCCTTCATCTTCGAAGATATTGTCCAACATTCACTACCATATTGAAGAACCGATATCACATAGCAATACAGTAATCTCTTTTTTGTTTCTAGCGAATTTGTTCTGTTTCTTAATACTTTACTCAACTTCTGGAATGCATCTTTCGCCATGCCAATTCGCCTTCGGATCTCAGTGTCGCACTTTCCGTCTTTTGTTAGAACACTTGCTAGGTATTTAAATTTCTATACATGCTTAATTTTAGAGTCCCTGTTTCGAACTTTTTTTCTCATCTTGAGTGATATAGGTGTTAAAATAGACACAACGTTTCAACCAATTATCCTCTGATCATCATCAGGTGTCCATAGATTAGCTGATGTGATTTATCTCGTTGATTATTGTTCTTTCATGGTGGAATTTGGTACTCTCACTACCAAGTCAAAAGATGAAACTCATGACTACTAGAGGATACTAACACATGTATAACAAACTACTATATCCAGTACTCCACCGTCCCGAAGAACTTTAGTGATGTATTTCCGGAGCCTTTTATATTCAGTGTCAGGTGGATTTTGACAGATTGATTATGTTAGTGGGTTCGTGCCACTTGTCATAATTTGAATTTATTTCTGAGATGAGTAATTTTCAATAATCTTGGAAATATTTCGAAATCTTTTTCTCACCTTTGTTGATATAGGTGTCATTATAAACACAACGTTTCGACCAAGTACTATCTGGTCATTATCCGGTGTCCATAGATTGACTGATGTGTATTATAAAAATGTTAATATAGGATTTATGATTTTATTACTCAGCATAAGGCAAGAGTTGTTCAGACGGAGTGAGGGAAGAATTGATTTTTCCAATGCTTTATTTCATAGTCGCTCAAAGTATGTGTATGCGTCTGTGTTCATGCCCCGTAATTGGCGCAATCACTTGTAATTCATTCATACAGACATAATATTGCACAATATTATCGCATGTAAACTTAGCGTAAGACAGCCTGAGAAACACTGTTTTTTATCATATAGATTGGCATATCTTCATGAGAAAAAATATGGAGTGGTTTTCATGGCTTTGTCTACAGATGTGTATACCAAATCGTCCCTCTCTTAGATTAATTGTCAATCAAATCCAACAAGTCAGATATAGTCCGCCGTTTAACGCATCGCTAGTCAAGGGAAGATGAGATATATTCGTATCTTTTTCAAGAACATCCGTGAATGCAAAAGACTAAGCCGGGATTTGATAGCAGTTTTCGATGCTAATTTCCGCGCTAATACGGCCTAAACAGGAAGAGAGAGAGAAAAGATAAGAAGAGAGAGAGGAGAAGAAGAGAGATGTGGAGGCAAAGATCTACTTGTGTTGTGCTAAATCTTAAATCCAGCGAACATTAATAATCAGGATACAAATAAACACCAATTCCTTGGATGCAACATCTGATAAAAATCTTTATTTACTCTCCCCAGATTTTCAACATCTTTTTCTCAAGCATGAGTTGCGTCTCTTATTCCACCCTGGGGAAGCTTATTATCAGCAGGAAGTACGACGAAGAAAAAGTTTTTCCACTTTTTCTACACAAAAAAATAATCTAGATGCGAGAATAACAAACGAAAAGCATTAAATTTTTGGATATGCAGGAGCTGCAATGAATATGCAATTTGTAGTTGTTGTGGCGCGATGGTTAGCGGTTTGGAATAAGAAATCGGAGAACCGAGTTCAAAACCCTGTTCAGTTCGTTTCATTTACGTACGTGCAGATATTCTTGAGAAAGGCATGAATCAATCCATTCCCTACTAACTGGTTCTTTCGGCATTAAAAAAATGAATTATACTTTTATGAAAGAAAAGGGAAGAAAATTGTTTGAGCTCAGACACCATGTAACCGATATCAATATCTGTCTATAATTCACTTCCGGCTTAAATTTAAAATTTCTCTTATCGTTTCCATTGGCTTTTTCCACTCAATACATTCTCTCTTATTTTCCTCTTTACTTTCTATTTCCTGTCTACCTTTCTCTTCCTCTTACTTTTTCTTGATTTCTCGTCTTTTCTCATCTTTTCATCACTCTTTCTTTTTCCCCTTGTTTTTTCTCTTTTTTAATAACTTTTAAATCGTACAAAAAATTCCCAAAATAAAAGGAAGTGGTGTTTTTAATCCTTTTTTTCAATAAAACGTTTATTACCATCATTATTAACTACCTAATGATACATTGTTCTTTCTGTGTCGAAATAAAATGTACAGTTTTGTATTAGTTTGTAGTTCATCCATGTTCTAAAGTAATAATTACTAATAAATATTAATTTCTCAATTCTTATATCTTTTTTTAATTCATGTTTTGAACATTGAAATTATTTTCTTCGTTCCTTATTCATTTGGATACGCCCTCACACCCTGATTGAGCACTCTGGAAGAGTGGGAGACTTTGAAAAACAGTAGCTACTCCAGCATATACGCATCGCTCATTCGATAATTAGAGCTCTAGCTATTGGGCACGTATGATGATATACGCGCAAAAATGTCAGCCTTCTTCTACCGGACGCTCGTGGCCCAGAGGCGGGATCGCCGACTGACGCCAATTCGGTCGGGTTTCAATCCTGAGTTAGAAAGCAATCGGAGTCTAACCGTACTGATGGGCTGTGATACAGCGAAGCAGATCTGCCTGCGGATGACTATAGTATATATATCTATATATATATATATATATTGAGACTTAAATGTTGCACAGTATATGTCCAAACAGATGCGGGATGGTGCAGTGCATATGGTACTGAAAAAAAATCGCAGAGCCGAGTTCGAATTCCAGTTGGATTCGTTGCATTCACTTACAAGCAAATACACTTGGAAAAATGTATTAATTCGTCTCTTCCCTCCGGCAATGTGTTAAACAACAGGACAGATTGGGTTCTATAGCCTTGGTTGGCAACCACTTTACCGCAGAATGTAACGACAACCCCATGCGGAAAATCTTCTGCCCAGTTAGTTATATAACTTTTGAGACATGATCGATTAAGTATCACGCATGGTACTTAAATGTTATGTCCAGATAATAAATAAATCTTATACGAACACTGGAAACCTTGTATAAATAGCTTAAACGCTATATGTACTAAATGTATTAAAACTTCCCTCGTCTCATGAAATAAAACTAAATCTTCTCAGAAATTTGAGTCATAACAAGCAAATTATGTACTCATATGTACAATAAAAACAGACACAGACAGAAGTAATAAAACTTAGCTTTTTTAGCTTGGTTAATTACTAGATAGACCAACGCAATTTACCGTATATATATATATAAAACAGAAAATCATGCACATTAATAGACAGTCCTCATATATTCATACGATTCGCGTAAACAATGAAAAAAATCGTTTACTTCAAGAGCTAAAATAAAAAGCATCTTAAGTGTATTGTTTAGCAGTCCCTATCGCCGTAATGGCTACACTCAACAATCATTTCCTGATTACAATGAAGAAATATTTACACAAACGCCATATGGCGAAAAAGAACAACGGAGTACTTGACAGTATCTAAACATACAATTTCAGATTAATACATTTCATGAGACTGCTTAGTGGTTGACAAAGTTGTGTCTTACCAACTAAGATCAGAAGTTAAAGTTTGAGATCAAACATTTTAAATAATAATTTTCAAATAAAATATAATAAAGGGTATCTTCTTGAAAGACTTACGCAACGCAATCTTCCCAGCCTTATAAGGCTTACAGCTATATCACATTAAAACAACGGAACTCGTACGATCATCGAAGTTAAGCAACCTCGTGTCTGGTCTGTAACGAAATGGATAAATGTTTAAGAATACCATGTTCTGTAATCTTGGGTGTGTGCGTGGTGTAACGCCTGTGAGTTAGAAATGTGTAGCTGAGTTCCAATTGTAGTCAGGTTGTTTACCTCTTTAAAGCAAAAACTTGCCTCTCCCGCCCACAGCTCTGGGTTAGTAGGTAGTTTTTATATCAGTAAATCATTATTATCTTAAATATATTTTCTGGCTTTAAATAGCAAACTAAAGATTGATAAGACAATTAGGCAAAACAATTCTATGAAGAACAAAACAGCACATATTTGGTCTTCTTACACCTTTTGATAGTTATGTCTAAATATATAACTACTGCATAAGTATTAGTAAGATACACCTCATAGATATTTGGAACAAATGTATTTTAAGATACTTACAGGTTCTTCGACCACACAACATATTGTTATATATCGCCGTACGACGACAAAACAACAAACACGCATATATAAAAATATAAGGTTATATTTTTATTAATGACGACGAACCGTGTGGAATAGAGAACAGGAGAGTGAGAGCGCACATAGAATGGGCCGACGGGAGTGTAGTCTTGCCTGTGGTGTTTCTCTGCTTCCACTGGCCGTTCTCTGCTGGCGAATCCATGTGTCGAGGTCTTTATATAGTCTTCTAGAACCGGGACTTTCCTTCCTGTCCTGCCTCGCCCACGCAACGCCCACGTAATTCCCAGAGACACCTGTTCTGTTTGCCTCCGTAGTCATTTCCGCCGCTGTCGGAAATAAGGTCAAACGACATCCGCTCCGGCCTTGACAGGATGTATTTCACAAACACCCACCCTGCCGCTCGCCGACCCCTCCACCGACGGGAAACACCATCGCTTGCATCACTTCCTCTGGTGGGGCCAGATTGTTATATTACAATATGTGATACAAGATCAATTTAAGGTAGGCTTATTAGCAGTACTGTGGGAAACTTTCCCAACTCTTTTGGCACTTCTCCTTTTGAGGACCCCTTAGCTACCTGGTTAGAGTTATAGTTAGGGATGTTACCCTAGAGCTTGGGTAAAAATATAAATCCCAACCAAAAGCTACTGGACATTGATATATACCGGTACTCCTACAACGCAACACTTGTGACGTAAGGTCTTTTTAATGTAGATTTATTGGCAGTATCAGGGTAAAATTAAAAAATCCTCATGGATCTTCATCTTTTGAAAAAACCTCAGGTGCTGTGTTAGGGTTGGGGCTAGGAACGCCCCTCCTGGAGCTTTGGTTAAAACATAAATCCCAGCCAAAGGCAAATGGATTTTAGAAAAAAGCATATTTGACATCAGCCCAGTAAATATGGTTATACAGTAACCAGTGCTTGCAGCTGCATTAACTTGGATAAATTGAGACTTTTTTTTATTATTTTTTCCTCCGACGATTTGGTCTCAATAAACGACAAAAGTAATCTCCTTCAATTCGTAATGTACTGCAATCTTTTTGTTTCGGTTTCATTTAGTCATCATGAAAGTTGATTATCCGTTCAATATAATCAATTCTTGCTAATGCCGAAAACAGTGAAATCAAATCCATAGTGATTCTATGAAGAATAAAACGTTCATCCTGAGATTAGTTTTGCATTAAACACGTTATATCACTGACAGGATTAGCTAAACAAATAAGCCAAAATATATATACACTTTTGATGAAGTGTAAAAGGAAATTCTGGTTGGACGAAGTTAAAAAAAAAACAAGACACAACATTAATTATGCCTGACTTTTAGCAATGGGATCATTTGAATCCAATATGCGTGGGCCAAGATATTCTCTTTCCTACGGCTAATTATAATGTCCTTCCACGTTTTCTTGCTTTGCTTTATTCAAGTACTAATAATCTAAACAGGAATGTAGGAGGAAAAATGATTCTATAATAAATGTTGCAATGTTTAACAAAGAATTTGCTCCTGCAAGATTGTTGCATCGAAAATCAAATGAAAGGGATTATCCATAGTCAGGAAATTATACAAATTTGACTGACAAAGACTATCAAATACCTTTGGAAAATAGGATATACAGCGCTATAAAACAATCTACAAACGAAAATAAAAATAAAAATAAAATAAAATTGCTACGTTAAAAGTTTTATCAATCAAAAGGACCTCGTCAGATACATAATGGATTTATCAATAGGGAAGTGGGGAAAAACACCGCTCACATATTTACAATAGGAACTGCTGACGATAATCGTCAAATTAGCTCTAGAAAATATTGGTTATAAATCTAACTTTAATGAATAATATATATATATATATATATATATATGTAGAGAGAGAGAGTGAGAGATACTGAAAGCCAGGCGTCCATATATGTTTAATATTTTCAAATGTAACATTGTTACTGGCATTTGTTATACTTATCAATCAGTCAGAAGAAGGTTATATGTGATACACGCTTGGGCGATCATGCCTCGAAAATGACATGACTAACTGGGCAGAAGATTTTCCCGCAGTAGATTGTCATTACTTCCTGCGGTAGATTGGTTGCCAACCAAGGTTATAAAATCCAGTGTGTCCTGCTATTTAACCCATGGCTAGAAACAACGGATTCATATCATTCCCCAATGTATGGGCGTATGTAAGCGGAATTCGAACTAGGATCTCCGACTTCTCGTTCCGAGCCGAGATCTACTGCATAAAACGGACATTTAATTTGTATTCATACGCAAAGTATAAAAGACTATTTTGATAAAAAAAAGAACAAATCAAAAATATTATGAATATGAAGAAGTTCTCTTGACAATTGAAATGCGTAACGTAGGAGTTATTTCCTTTTTTCTTACCATTTTTATTTCAGTTGCCGACAATTTTATGTATCATGCAAATGAACTGAGGTTATTTTTTTTACCAATAGGCCCGTCCCGTCAAAAATGTGAACAAAATATTATATATATATATACACGAGTTTACCGTTCCCGTCAAAAAATATGACGGCAAAATATTTTACTATTTCCTCACATGTTATTCTTCTTGAACATATATATATATATATATATATAATTTTCAAAATTCAAAAATGTTGAATGAACATTTCAATAGTTACCAAAAATAATAAACGTACTTCTCAAATTTGCATTGCGGTTTTATGACGTCACACCGCGTGATAGAACGAAATGACAACAAAATCATGTCAAATGCAATGTAATATGTTATGTCCGGATTTAAAGGTGATCTTATTGAGTGTTGGTTGTTTAGATTTGATGTACAAGGCCTCCAATATCTGCAGGTTCCTCTTACTGTGTGTATGAGTAAGGATCACCGTATTGTTGAATAAAATCTGTCTGATATTACCTACATGTTTATGTTTTTCAGAGAAATGTTTTTTAATTGTACTCTGATCAGTAACTATTGCCGTTGCCAAGCGGAGTCTTATGTCAACACAAAATAAACTCGTCGGTGATGGTGGATGTTATTGTATTTCAGTCTAAATAACCTCATCATTAAATGACGAACGAAAATTACAATATTGGTACATATGTTTTTTATAATCGACTTACGACTTACATAAGCTATTTTGGAAGATGTCACATTACATTATAGTATAGCAATTCCCAGACAAACAATAATGACTCTGTTTTTGTTGACATGGAAGATTTCCAAGCAACGAACAAGCTATGCATGCAAGACGCTGGAAGCGAATATCACTTATATATATATATATACATACATACATACATACATACACAAATGTCTTTATTATAATAGAGGCATAATATATATACATATCTATTTTTCACTACTCGACGTCAAATTTATTCCAAAAAAAGTAAATATTAATAATGACTGTTAGTAAATAAATAAATAAATAAATAAATATATATATATATATATATATATATATATATATATATATATATATAGGTAAAGAGGACCCAAGTTTTTATACGGTTTTGAGTTCTTTAGCATTTACTTTTTTTTTACAGTGCTGAATACAATAAATATTTTAGAGCCTTATATTATTCTACAATTAATTTGTTATACAATTTAGAATTAAAAATACATTGCCACACGGAAATTTCTGTTTCGAGATTTCTATCACGTCATCAGGTAATGTTAGATGTTAGTTGTGAAAATGATTTTCATTTAAATTCAAGAAACATTACGCTTGTTGTGGAAAGACATAAAATTTATATATGTTCCATTTAACTAATTAGAATAGAGATCCACCTTAAAATTTGACGAGTAGGTTCTAATGTTTCGGAATACATGCTTTCTTTCTTCATTGTTAAAGTATCAATCTAATTTTATTTTTATTTTTATTACTCCCGTCTAAGTCCTGTCACATTTTATGAATACATTCATGCGCGCAAAATGTCCACCTTAGAATATTGATAAAAATCTTTAGATTTATTAACATCTGTATACCAAAGGATTTGTTTAAGAAAAATTATAATTTAATACATATTAAAATAAGTTTTATTTTATTTATTTTCTATAACTACTTTCACGGCTTCTGCTCCGATGAACTTAGATCACTGGTGCCCCCTAAATACGAATTTGCACGAGATACTAGATTAGCAACTAGATCCCACCCTTTTACAGTGAAACAGATAAAATGCAACCGTAACTTCTACTCCAACAGTTTCTTTCCTCGCACTTCCCGACTGTGGAATTCTCTTTCACACGATTGCTTCCTCGACGGATACAATCTCCAGGAGTTTAAATGTAAGGTCAATAGACACCTCCTAACACACTAACTTGCCCCCATTCCTCCTGACATTCCCTATGTCTAATATTCATTCCTCTTGACATTCCCTATGTCTTACCACTCCTTCTCTAATCCTAATTGGTTCTGCATTAAGAATCTTTATTCATAATCAAGAGAGCGCATATGGATTATCATCTGAGAAGTCCAAACAGCCTTCCCTCTGTAATTGGTAAATATGTATGCTGAGGTTCATTGATTATCATAAATTTCATCCCATGTTTTTTGTCGTTGTGCATATTGATGAGGTTTTTTCCTTGAGTGGCTGAGAAGATCTTTGAGCGATAAGCGTTTTGACCATTTTTGTTAGTTCTTTGTTGTTACTTTTTTTGAAGCATGTCTTTACCAAGACTATTTTTCTTGTACTTGTTATATCTGCCTATTGCTATATATATATATATATATATATATATATATATATATATATATATAAAATATTTTGTAACACACATTATTGAAAATAACTCTGTATTTGGATAAAAAAAACTCAGTCATCATATTTTTTGAAAATGTTATACTTACGACCATGATTTTAAGGTCGCATTGTTTAATTTCTTCACTTGACTTGATTTAGCTAAAATGTTTAAAACTAACTTTTGATTCGCTCCTTTGTCGGGAATACCGAATTGGTTAAATTAGTAATCATGATTACTTCGGGTTAACTTGCTTTTCGTGCAAGTAGTAATTTAATGACAAAGAAACAGTCCTTGATTAAACCGACCATTATAGACTCTGTCCCAGCGAGTGAAGTATAAGCGTAAAAACAAGATCAACGCTTGAAGCGAATAAAATATATTCCAGATTACTGTTAAAAGACGACCTGTGCTTATCAACTCATTCCTCCATTTTTGTAACCGTAAAACGTTGAACGTAATCCGAGTCAAATCTCCTACTGGGCTAATAAAGGCTTCTTGTGGTAATTGATAATTATCTAGAATAATCTATGTGAAAAAATAAACAACAATAACGGAGTTTGATTGAACACTTTTGTATGTTTCAATGACATTCAATAAGGCCTTTTTACTGTGTAATGTCGAGAAAGCCAGCCACGCAGACTGTTTTTGCTCTTGTGAATTCGATTCTCTCGAGCTTTTAATCTTGTGCTGTAATAAGCTAAGTGCAGAAATCTGACTCATAACTGATACTTTTCATATTTTTAATGTTTTATGAACCAAAACAAATCTGACTGCCGAGCTAACAGGTTATTTTGGTCGAGGAGATAAATTATTTACACCATTTACATTGGTCGGAATGTTGTCTTCGTCTTCGTTTCGATATTCACAGCGTTTCGGCCGTTGTACGCACTGTCCTTCTTCAGGTGATTGAAACTTCGAACTGAAACCATTTTTTCATTGCTTGGGTTAAAATGATTTAAAACAAAAAACATCATGACGATCTTTGAAAGTTGTTCAACATTTTGAAGAAACCTCTTATAAGTAAGATCTAAACTTATTTATAAATGGAACTTTGTCAGTGTGTGTCTGTGAGTCCGTTACCTGTACACTCCGAAACGGCTGAACCGATTTTCTTAAAAATTTACACAGTTGTACTATAAGCATCTGCGAGTGTTCTTAGCTAGGTTTTGTGTCGAGGTACCCCCTAGAAATATCGAAAATCGGAAAAATCGGGCTATAAAAGGAGTGGTCCTATTTTAATCAAATCTGATACACTTATAGACAAAGATATAAGAAACGATATTCAGAAGTTTCCAGGTTGCAGTTCTTACAATAGTGCAGAAAATCGATAATATATACATATATAAAAGGCAAGATATTTGTGTGTGTGTGTCTGTTTATCTGCCTATATGTCTGTATTTCTTCCAGCCTTTTTATCTTAGTTTTTGCTTCGAGTTTAGCTCTAAGTAGATATAATTGTAGTTCTTAGTCTCAGCCATGATACCATTTACTCAGAGGACTTATTTAGCCTTCAAAATTCAGTTTACAACGAAAAATCTTATTTGATATCGATACCAGGAAATCAAAATTTGACTTGCATCCATTCATTTTTCTTTCAGTCTACGGTTTCGTTTTAACTGGAAACAACTATTGCATTTAGTCTTTCGTGCCAATGTCCAAAGTGTCTGAGCTCCAGGACTCTGGATTACTTTTAAAGCTTCCATTACACCTGAGCAACGCCGGGCTGTACTGCTAGTCTCCCATGGAGGAGAAAATGATTAAGAACTGTTTGTACCCCATCACATTCAGTTGTGGTAAGAAATAGAAACGAGTTGCTTCCTTAAGATAAGACTGCATGAACACCGTAAAGCCGTAACACGAGAGGAAACAGAAAAATCAAGCCTTACTGACGAGACCCTAAGGGAAAATGTAAAGGTTAAAATAATAGAGAACATCATTAAAAAACAGAATTAGACAATGACTTATTGCTTTTCTTACAGGGAAAGTTACTATTTATCTCCTCTCAGAAGTTAAAAAAGAATTTACACTATTTTAAAAGCTATCCGTCAGCCAGACTGGTTGCCAACCAAGGATAATCTATTTACCCATAAAATATATATACTTTTGATTATGTAGGAAAGAATAGTAATCTGCAATTCTTAGCCCCTCTTCGTATGTTCATACAACAATAGAATTCAATTATACTTTAAAGTTAGTAACTTTTGGTACTTTTATTGGTTGGAAAATTATTAGAATAACAACGGTATATAGACAAACCATCTGAAAGTTCCCAAAACTAAACCCTTCTTGTGTCACATCAAGTCCCAGTGTGAAGACATTTTTTAAATATACAGAGATCAGTCAGTCCCATGTCGGTCAAGCAACTGTCAAGCTCTCTGTCTTCGGTCAAAACCTTTATCGGTAATGTGGAAGAGGTGTCTACAGACACTGTCTGTGCCGAGAAAAATAGAAAAAGCAATGTGTCAATTCTGTAGATGTGGGGG
>JBBBDQ010001869.1:905000-1022500 GCA_037127315.1 Ascarosepion bandense
AACATTAGCAAATTTTCCGTGCATAGAAAAACGGACGTTAACAACAGGTGGCCGCTGACGAAGAGGATTGCATACAGCAGGTTCCACTGTATATAAGATGTGAACTTTTACATTCCAGAGCCGGTGGTTTGAAAACTCCGTGAAAGCTGGGGTGTGACATATATATATATATATATATATAGACTGACTGATATACATGAATGTATAGATTGATATAAACAGACTGAGATAGATAGATAGATAGATAGATAGATAGATAGATAGATAGATAGATATACCGTAGGCCAGGGGTCCGCAAGAATAAGATAGAGGGTCCGTGGATTAACTCATCACGTGAAATTCAAAGTATAAATTTTCAATGTCTGGATATTTATTTTTAATTATTAATGTTATCAAATGAAAAATTTAATTTATTAATTTAAAGTGAGCTTAAAACCAGTTTTTACTAAGTTAATGCAAAGTTATAAGCTATTTTTAGTAAAATTTATGTATAAATTTCATAAGCGTTTATAGTGGGTTTCCTAGACTAAAACCTGAAATATAAAGGGGTCCGTAAGTCAAAAAGTTTGAAAACCCCTTTAGTAGGCGACCACAACATTCCACATCTCTCTATCACTTGTAGCTCTTAACAAATTTTCTTTTCTAACCTCTCCGAAACCCTGCTCTGCCATTAATTTGCAGACATCAAGTATACCACACTTTGCTTTTCCCTGTCACTATTTTCATTTAACTGATCTGTGTGTATAAGATTCTCCAACCCCTCTTTCCTCAGAACACGTTTCAACAAACTCAGCTCTGTTTTTTATGTTATGTATTAATTACCTTTTCATTTCCAACTTCTCTAATACCTCATCATTACTCACATGTTTGGTCCAGGTTATCCTCAGCATCATTCTGTAGTGTTTTCTTTTCCGGACATAAAGTTTGTAAAGAAATATTCAAATTTTCTCGCTTTCCAAGATCATTTGGCTATTTTATTGGACACCTCACTACACACCTCTATGACTATTGCCCAATTATGGCGCCTTTAAGCACACACGGAAATCAACTAAGCTTCAACCGCAGCAAATTTGTAGTAAATTCAAAGCGTTGAAATAACAAATCCACTAAACTTATCTGGTTCAAGGTTACAACTGTGGGCACCTAGTGAGTAGCAAATTTATTCCAGTACAAAGAGTTTAAGAAATGAGTTCCCAAAATTCGATATTGCACCTGAAGTTTCTAAACAAGTAACCACAGCCCAAACTTGAGCCGATAGATATCTTCAGAAATTAGCCGTATCAGTCAGACAAGTGCCATACACGCTTGGGTGATCATGTCCCAAAAGTGACTTGACTGAGTGGGTATAATATTTTCCAGCAGTAGGCTACCATTAGTTTCTGCGGTAGATAAGTAACCAACAAGGCTATAAAATCCAATCCAACCTGTTATTTAATCCATACCTACAGGGAGAAGCTACGGATTAATACCTTTACCAAGGGTATTTGCACGTAAATGAATGCAGCTGGAATTCGAACTCGGATCTCTGATTTTTCATTTCGAGCAGATATCCACTGCAACACAACGAACATACCAAAATTAGTGAAGTATATTTTCACTTATACTTTGCTAATTCTGGTCCAGATGGATCAAAAGGGAATGTGATAGAACTGGTATTTATGTCGCAAATAAGTTGTAAATAATCCCTGATTAGTTTTAACTTGTCACACTACACTGAAGATTCTGAATTTATTTTAGGCTAAAATATGATTAAAATTCACGAAAACTTTAGAATTATGAACGTACGGAAGGCTACTGCAATATTTGCAGTCATTTATGCGTTAAATCTTTTTGCAAGCTTCGACCGTTTTATTGATCGCTAGACCAACGCCCGCTCAAGGATTATACAGATCTGAAGATCTGTAAACTGTTTGATATTTAATCCTACATGTTATCTGAGATACTTTTTTTTTTCCTTATTGAATTAATAATACGGACTGCTCATCTAACTTGACTTGAATTACAAATCTATAGCATTTTCATTAGTAAAATTAAACTATGTAAGCGATCGTCTTTTCATCGCAGTTTAATTTAGGTGCACGATGTCATCAAATTTACGTAATACATAAGTAATATTTTATTCACTGTTGCCAAATTAGATATATTTTTTTTCACTTGCATGTAGTTATTTTTATCTGCCTACGTCTTGATATCAGAAATTTCCATTTATATGATGCCTGTAAATCCAAACGGTTTAAACTAAAATTTAAAAGTATTTACATGATTTTGGCTCACACCTGATATTCTAAATAAGTTCTCAATTTTAGCTTATGTTTTTGTGATACCTTCTAAACTTTCATCACAGCTCTGAGCTCGCTGTTTTTAATTCGCTTCCATTCTAACCATATTGTTAAGTAGCTCTAACCCCATGGCGAGTTTTTTTTTTATTTGCATATAGACTAAATTATCGCCCGGTTCACACTCCACCCACGTCTATTGAACAGGTGAAGAGGCTCATCCCTTGTTCCCTGTTTAGGATGTGGCTTCCGGCTTTCTCTTTTCCAATTTTTTCACTCTTACGTAGCCCCCTGCTCATCATTGGCGTTACCGCCTTGCTCGGGGTGATATGATTAACAAAAAAAAACTTTTAGCGACAGGCTTTTTACCTTTCCGTAAAGAATGTTGTATTTGGTGTTATGGCGCCGGATGTGAGTTCTAGTGCAGTGGATATCGAAAAAAACGAGAAATCGCAAATCGGAGTTCGAATTCACTTAGGAAACGTATTTATCGGTCTTTTTTACCTCCAGCTAG
The DNA here is from genome assembly GCA_037127315.1 of Ascarosepion bandense. Taxonomy (NCBI): domain Eukaryota; kingdom Metazoa; phylum Mollusca; class Cephalopoda; order Sepiida; family Sepiidae; genus Ascarosepion; species Ascarosepion bandense. Next base: position 907,791 of record JBBBDQ010001869.1, read on the forward strand.
GGGCTAAACAGCAGGACATATTGGGTTGATTGGTAACCAGTCTTCCACAGAATGGAACAGCAAATTACTGCGGGAAAATCTTTTGCCCAGTCAGTCATGTCTCTTTCGAGACATGATCGTCCAAGCGCGTATCAAGTAAGAAATCATTTTATCAGAACTTGTTTTCGAAAACATCAGACTTGAATAATTTTTTTTTAAAGATTTATATCAGTTATATTTTTGTGTGAAAAACTTCTATATCAAATGGCGTCCCCTTACAGAGGCTTACGGTCATATCACGTTGAAAGATTTCTTATGTTCTGTTAAGATCACGATAGTTAACTCGAGTCTGGTTACTAAATGAGTGACTCTTGGTGAATACCAGGTCTTATGCATCTATTCAAAGAGATGCATTAGAAGCCGAGTTCTAAATCCAGTCGGTTTCGTTATATTCATTTACACGCGGACACTCATGCGAAAGATATAAATTTATGACTACTCTCCAAAGCTATATGTTAATTAATAGGGACTACGTCAGTAAATCTATTTTTACAGTCAATTACTGGTTTTAAATAACCTACAAAATTTGATAGGACGTAAAAAAACCCGATACAAATCAAAGCATTTTATATCACCACATTGTATTCAATTGCTTAATTATTGCGCTAAATAGATATTCCTGTACATGTTCTAAACTATAATTTATTATATATATATATATATATATAATAACTTATAGTTTAGAACATGTACAAATTACAATTTATTACAAAAGTGTACATTTTGTTTCGACATCGAAAGAACAATGTCTCATCATGTAGTTAATATTTTCATAATAAGTACATTATATTTTTAGTATATGATTATTTTCATAAGAAGTTCATTAAGAATAGTTTCACGGTAACTTCATTATAAACTACCTGATGAAAGATTGTTCTTTCGGTGACGAAACAAAATGTACACTTTTGTAGTAAATTGTAATTTGGACATGTTCTAAACTATAATTTGTAAGGAATAATCATAACTCTATTTCTATATTGAGCACTGTTTGGAATTAATGTTTTGAACGTTGTTAATATGTTCTTCGTTCTTTATTCACTTGAATATATATATATATATATATATATATATATATATATATCTTATTTGTTTAAGCAATATTTTAATAGATATTCCTATATGTGCAGATGCTTTTATTTTTTAAATTAAACAGTATATATATTTACATCTACAGGCCTGAATAATTCGAAATCCTGCTGAAAAGCATGTGTTCTTTGTCAGGATTCGTACCTGCGTTCTCTAGAAGAAATAGTCATTAAGAACTAATATTGCTTTTAAACACACACTTTACCAATTTTTCTGAATATTCACAACTGCTCTGTTTTTATATACTAAAGTAAGCAAAGATAATTTATCTACGAACTTTTACCAAGTGAATTATTTTCGACATATATTTGATTCATTTATTTGAACATTAATTTTGTGGATATTCGGATTTCTCAGTTTTATAAATAAATATATTTATTTGCAGTTACTGACATGAACATATATTTAATCATTTCACCACGAGCAAGGCGGAAACGCCACTGATGTGCAGGGGGCTACATAAATGTAGAAAGATTAATTAGAAAAGAGTGAGGAGTACAAACTAGTTAGAAAGGAACAATAGAAAGCTGAGAAAGCAGGTGCGATGACAGATACAGAGGTGGAGAGAAAGGAAAGGATATACGGGGGTGGGGAGAGAGCTGGAGTTCAGTGGTTAATAGATTAGTATTGACATTGCATTTAAATTTCTGAAGGTTGTAGCCGTCAGGAAAGCAAGAATATGGGAGCGAGTTCCACGGGCGGGAAGTGCGAGAGAAGAAGCTGCAGGAGTAGGATTGTCGTCTGCATTTGGCTAACCTGACTGTGAATGGGTGGGACCCAGTGGCCAGTCTGGTTGCACGAGTAAACACCTGTTGAGGAGGCATCAGTGACTTAAGTTCGTCTGAGCAGAAGCCATATATATATATATATATATATATATATATATATATATATATATTCTAAACCTATACTGTTAAATATAAGAAACAATCTATTATGTTTAATGGTCCACTATCACCGACGATTTTATTTTGTGTTGACATAAATCTCCGCTAGGCAACGGCAATAGTTACCAAAAAATAACAAAGGCAGTTCGCAAATTTGCAATGCGGTTGTATGACGTCACACCGGGTAATAGCTCGAAATGACAACAGAACCATGTATTCAAATGCAATGTAATGTGTATTTCATACTATCTTTTACTAATTATTCCCAAGTAAATATATTGTAAATTAAAATAAAATGGTTCTTTTGTTAATACTGCATAATAACATGTGCATCAAATAAATTTATAATTATTTAATAATTACTTATATTGCAGTTTCATCAATGAAAGAATGAAGAAAATTTAGGGTGATTCGGACGAGTTCATCTTTGCTTCCTTGACTTGTAAAATTTTGCAAAGTATTAATAACAAAAGGACCATTTTATTTTCAATTGCCAATAAATACTAAAAATAGTATGAAATACAGCATTTATTTTAAAAACTGGGATGGCCTAATAAATTATTGCCGGTATTTCTCTTTAACTTATAAATAGTGGGTGATAGTTCTTACCTTTCCTAAGTATATGAGCGAAAGTGAACAAAACAAACTAGCCAGGAATTTGAACTCTGTCCGTTGATTTAACTTTCACTGCCGATATCCGTTACACTACCGTCATATCTTTCTAAAACTTAATAAGGAACAGTTATTTTTCTAAATTATTTACCAACGTCTTTTTGTGTGATTTTGTTCAGTTGCATTCATAGAAAGCAAAAATCAAAATGCGATATTCAGAGAAAAAATTCCTTCTTCAAATTATCATTCTGTGTTTCACTTCATATAAATTTGAGTTGATAATTAGAATTTACAAGAATGAGTTGTTAATTGTTATCCCATTGCTTGATGATTTCTTTCTATTGTTCTCGAATGCTACTATCCATCTGCCTACGAGGATAGTTTTTTGCATTCATAAGGAGACAGTTCTACTCGTTAAAATAAAGCAACTATTTTAATACCGTAATAATACTTTTGCAATTTTTCCTAGAAAACATTAGATATTACCTGAAGAACAACAGTGATTATATTTCTACACTTACAAAGCTAACAAAATAACCTCTGCAAACGTCGATTGGCTGATGTGTGGCCCCGACAATATGCAAACAAATTTTAAAGTTTTAACTACGAACAAATGATTAAAAATAAAAAGTATGCGTTTGTGTAAAACTCTTATGCGTATTTTATGCATAGCAAAGCTTACGATTTCCTTACCCTTTGTCGCATGGACTATATTAAGAAGCAAAAAGCTTACTTGCTTAATCGGCAACATTGTGTTTTTGTAGTGAACAAATCAAGTTCTAGATTTAAAAATTCAAATGCTAATTTTGTTAGAAATAAACGTATGAAACATCTATAAACAAATCAGAAAGACCAGAATCACATCCAGGAGTGAAATCGCAAATGACCTCCACAAACGAAATAAAACACAGAGTAAAATCGGTCGTCGCCAGAGAGAAATTTGACGAGCGTAATTAGCACGTCGCTTTGTAAGGGTCAAGCGATCGTTATTATTATTGTCTCTATCTTTCAATTTTCACCTCCTTCCTTTTCACCATTCACCCTGAACGATAACTTCAAAGATAATCCTAGAAAACAATAAACGCTCAAAAATACATATATACATACATACACATATGTTCCTGTCTACGTACACAGAAATTCATTCTTGCAAGGACTTCTACGAACTCTTGATAACCTTAACTTCTTAATACAGTTTCTCAATGAACTTTAATTAACTTCTACCAATTAATGTTATTCTTTTCTATTGAATCATGGCTTCTGCTCGGACGAACTTAAGTCACTGATGCCTCCTCAACAGGTGTTTACTCGTGCAACCAGACTGGCCACTGGGTCCCACCCATTCACAGTCAGGTTTAGCCAAATGCAGACGACAATTCTACTCCTGCAGCTTCTTCTCTCGCACTTCCTACCTGTGGAACTCGCTCCTATATTCTTGCTTTCCTGATGGCTACAACCTTCAGAAATTTAAATGCAATGTCAATACTAATCTATTAACCACTGAACTCCAGCTCTCTCCCCACCCCCGTATATTCTTCCCTTTCTCTCCACCTATGTATCTGTCATCGCACCTGCTTTCTCAGCTTTCTATTGCTCCTTTCTAACTAGTTTGTACTCCTCACCCTTTTCTAATTAATCTTTTTACAGTTATATAGCCCCCCGCTCATTAGTAGAATTTCTGCCTTGCTCGTGGTGAAATGATTAAAAAAAAAATTTATATTTAAACATACAAAAGGTATACTTTTATTCTTCCACAAATCCACTTGTTGATAACCTTCTGATAATTATGGATAAAACCTGTAAGTTGTAGGAAGTTTGATTATGTATGACACAAGGCTAATTCAAAAAACATTAACCATCTCCATACTGCTTCATTTTACCCATCTATACCGACATTTTTCTCTACCTCCCATTTTAGGAATTGCAACTTAAAAATAAAGTAACCAATAATAGTAATACATTCTCATGGTTACTGAATTGTTCGTGTATCAATTTGTTGTTTTTATTCTATATACGTCAACGAAAATAATATGCGGGTAAATATGTTTTATAACAAAGCGAAGTTAAAAATATTTTCATTCTTCAAACTTGTGTTGATTGTGTTTTGATGAGAAGTTGTTTTGATGGAAAGTCGTTCGTTGAGAAATATTTCTATGAAAGATCGTGCAATGAAATGTCGTACGATGAAAAGACGATAAGATGCTTCAATGAAAAGACATTGGTAGGAAAATTGTTTCGCTTAACAGATGTTTCAATGAATGATGTTTCAATAAAAATATGCTTTGATGAAAATATGCTTCGATGAATGATATTTTGAAATAAGTAACTTGTGATGCAGAGAATATCGGCTTGGAACGAGAAATTGGGGAGCCGAGTTCAAATTCCATTTGAATACGTTGCATTGACTTACGCAAAAACACCGTTGGGAAAAGTATTAATCCGTCTCTTCCCTCCAGTTATAGGTTAAATAACCGGACAGATTGGGTTCTATAGCCTTGGTTGGCAACCAATCTACCGCATGAATTACTGCAGGATAATCTTCTGCCCAGTCAGTTATGTCCCTTTCGAGACATGATCGTCCAAGCGTGTATCATGTATGGTACATAACTGACTGAAATTGCAGGAAACGTTGTTCTGTGAAAAGTGGTTTCAATAAATAGTCGTTCGATCAAAAGTTATCCACCTTCATACGGGATTGAACAAACAAGTTCGTAGCCGGTTGGAATTTTTTTTATAATTTCAATAAATATTTGAGCTATAGAATGAATAGATAAACTTTAATTTATGGATCTTGGGAGAATAAGTTGATTATACTGATAAATATGTTTTATAAATAAAATCCTTTTTTCAAAATTAAGGGCTTCAGTATATATTTATGTAAACGCATGTGATATTGAAGTAAAGGAGTTCCGTGTAGTGCAGAGGGCACTTTCAAGCATCAAGATTATTTCCCGCCTACGTGTATGGAATGCATTTGGAAAATATTTTAATTAATTTCTAAATAAAAAGCATGATTATCTAAACTTATTTATAAATGGAACTTTGTCTCTGTGTGTGTGTGTGTGTGTGTGTGTGTGTGTGTGTGTGCGTCCGTTACCTACAGACTCCGAAACAGCTGAACCGATTTTCTTGAAAATTTACACAGTTGTACTATAAGCGTCTGCGAGTGTTCTTAGCTAGATTTTCTGTCGGGGTACCCCCGATAAATATCGAAAATTGATAATCCAAAATATCGGGTTATAGAAGGAGTGGTCCAATTTTAATCAAATTTGATACACTCATAGACAAAGACATAAGAAACAATATTCAGAAGTTTCAAGGTTGCAGTTCTTACAATAGTGCAGAAAAGCGATAATATACATATATATATATATATATATATATATAAAAGGCAAGATGTTTGTATGTGTGTCTGTTTATCTGCCTGTATTTTTTTTCAGTCCTTTTATTTTAGTTTTTGCTTCGGGTTTGGCTCTAAGTAGATATAATTGTAGTTCTTAGTCTCAGCCATGATACCATTTACTCAGAAGACTTATTTAGCCTTCAAAATTCAGTTTACGAAGAAAAAAATCTTATTTGATATCGATACCAAGAAATCAAAATTTGACTTACATCCATTCATTTCTCATTCAGTCTACGGTTTCGCTTTAACTGAAAACAACTATTACTATTTAGTCTTTCGTGCCAAAGTCCAAAGAATCTGATCTCCAGGATCATGGATTAGTTTTAAATCTTTCATTACACCAGAGCAACGCCGGGCTATACTGCTAGTCTCTCTAAATTTATTTGCTAGGTTATTCTCCTTTAAATCCATGTCATTCGAAATTAAGTTTAAATTGCAGACACTTTGTTGCCAGAACACTATCTCTGACATTTTTAAAATACTGTTAGTAGCTGTCAAATAGAAATACCATTGAAAACAAGTATTTGAGTAAAAGATTTTAGCGTAATCATGTTATATTCATAGCATTAAAATAGATTTTGTATTTCGAGTATAATCTACAAGCGGAATATTAATTCTAAGAAACAGAAATCATGTTTCAAACTACAGAAGCGAAAAATAAGATATGAAGGAAAATGCACAGCCTTAATGTACTTAATTTAGATTGGAATTGATAGAAACGCGACGAGAGCATATGCAGGCTTATATATTAATAATGATGTTCGCTAAATTCTGTTTGGCTATAAAAGTGACAGAATTATAAATGTTAATCAGTATGCACTTGTTTATGTGAGAAAACCTAGAAAATTAATCGTGCCCTCTGGTGACGTGTTTAAACTTAGAATTCATTAATGCTTGTTACATATATATAAAGAAAGTATCTTGAAAAATACATGTACCGAATCAAATTTGGCTTTGAAGAAAACAAATTTTCACACACACACACACACATATATATATGTAGGTACGTACAAAATATCGCTAAAAAACAGCGTGAAACAGCATAGTATGAATAAAAAAGTTCATAAACTTAATAAAACTAACTTTTTCCATCAAAATATTTATATTTTTATTAAGAGGAAAGATCAAAGCAATTTTTAATTATTTTTAAAATTTTTTGAATCTCTGCTAACATTTTCGAAATTTTGATAGAAAATGTTGTTTTATTTGAGTTAGCGGCTAAAAAAAAAATTACGCCTTTATTACAATAGGTTACGTGGTAATGCTAATACAACCCACTTTTTTCACGGTAACAAACACATTAATTTCAAAATTCTCGCAAAAATCAAATAATAGTCAGATTTGAATGAAACTTTCAGTACTCATTCATAAATGAATGAAATTATTTTTGAAATTATTATTTTTTTTAAATTTCTTGGTGAAAATATTTTTTTTTAACTCTGTTACCCCCCCTCTACGTAAATCCATGAAATTTTAATAAATTTTAATATCTGTATAAATTTTTTTTATTAGTTAAATGCAGGACTCATTGGGGCATATAAATCATCTATGTTTTTTATTCTAAAGTGGACAACCTGGCCGAAAATCTGCTCCGAAGAGTAAAATAAAAATGCAATAAATCTCTGATATAATTTAATTTGATAAACTTTTAATTGCTGGAATAAATAATAATTATTAAGGACATTATACTCTGAAGAAAAAAATTTTTTTCGTTTACTAATAAAATTTTGAAATAATTGTTTTTATTTTTTTATTTTTTATTATAATAATTCATAAAAGTGTTAAAAATATTTTAAAAACCTTTTATTAAAACGTTGTTTAATTTCCTCTTACTTAAGAATTGATTATCACATTGCCTATCGAAAATTGAAAAGTTTAATAAAAACCATTCACCCATTTTACTTTTAAAATAATTAAAAATAATTAAATTTTGGAAATTTTTATTAAGTACGGTGTTCCATACGGATCGAAACAAGTTTCCGTAGAGGTCGTATTGTTTTTAGAAGTTAACAAGTCTTTGGATGAATTCCCCTTACATCGAAAACTAAACAAACCAAACTTTGATTCTAATTTCATTCTTTTTTTATTAAATTAAAATTATTCTAAAAGAAATTTAATTTTTTCAGAAAGCATATTAATAATGTAAGATAAATATGTAATATCTAAACATAAAAATATTTAATATTTCAGAAAAATATTAATAAATAACAGTTCGGTTATTTTAATTTAATTCTTTCTTTTAAAAGAAATTTAAATTTTTATTCATTCAGAAAGCATATTTTTATTTATTCAGAAAGCACATGTTATTTTTATTTATTCAGAAAGCATATTTTCTTTTTATTTATTCAGAAAGCATATTTTATTTTTATTTATTCAGAAAGCATATTTTATTTTTATTTATTCAGAAAGCATATTTTATTTTTATTTATTCAGAAAGCATATTTTATTTTTATTTATTAAGAAAGCATAGTCTAGCTATAAATCTAAACTAAAATTCTATAAAATGTTATACTTGCTGAAAATATTATATTAAATTTTTAATTTTACTATTTAGTTAAAAAACAAAAAAAAAATTTAAATTTCCAAATATTACGTTTTAAGCTACACGATTTTTTTGTCACTTACGGCCGCCATCCAAACGTCATTCACACCTGCTACTTGTCAACACGTAATTTATCGCCTAGATAAGCGCTGACAAGAGGGCTACTGTTTTTAAAGAGTGATTTATTTCGTAAATATCAAGTCAGTAAGCACTTAATACTTGTTTGAAATCAGATAAAGGAAGGTTTCAATTATAAAAATCAACTTAAATAACGTGTCAAGGAGGTATATTTTTTTTTGCAAGATTTTTAAATCAGAAATTTAGCTACTGTTTACATGATCTGTCGATTCGTCAATAATGGCGGTAAATTTAAAAAAAATTTTTTTTGCAGTGAAATTTTTGATTCCGAGCAATATAATTTCGGTTTGAACTAAACCAGGGTATTTTGCTTATGGTAATTAGTAAATTTAATCTCTTGGCTTTCAATTAAAGGTAAAATTAAAGCTTCAAGAAAACGTTTTTATTTTTAAAAATTAAATTTAAATTGAGGTATCGAAAATCGGCAGTGATTTTTTGTACATACCTATATATATGTATGGTAAATATAAATTTTGGTCAACAATACGGTGATCCTTACTCATACACATAGTAAGAGGAACCTTCAGATATTGGACGCCATTTACCTTAAATCTAAACAACCAACACTTAATAAAATCACTTTTAAATCCGGACATAACGCGTTACATTGCATTTTACTACATGGTTTTGTTGTCATTTCGCGCTATCACGCGGTAACCGTATTGCAAATTTGCGAACTGCCTTTGTTATTTTTGGTAATTATTGCCGTTGCCCAGCAGAGTTTTATGTCAGCACAAAATAAAATCGTTGGTGATGGGGGATGTTATTGTATTACCGTCAAAATAACCTCTATGACGATGGCTCACGTGAGCCGAAGCTTAGCACCAAATTAATAAAAAATTATCCAGATGTTGGAGAATTTCTGTCTTTATTTTAAACTGAAATGAAAACCAAAATACGATGTTTAGAACGGCTCATGATTAAACATAAGACATTCATTGTCTCTTATATTTAACACTATATGTTTAGAAAATTATTTTCTGCCTCGATAAACTAAATGTATGTATGTACATACGTATTCAGATACAGTGTCCGCTAAAAGATATATGTACACTTCTGGAAAGGACAACTTGTCTTTTGTAGGTTAATCAAATTACGATAATACTGTTTATTGTAATAGGATTTTTTCTCGATCGATGACATTAAGCCTCTTGGCTGTAGCATCAACAAGTAATGTTTACAAAATGGCTGAGGTACGTTTGTTGTTTAAAAAACGTAAGATTATTTTAAATTTGTATTTCATATTTCAGAATATTGTGGATGTTTTATGGGTAACCCTAAAGTATTTTGTATATCGCAGAAAACAGATGCCCCAAGAGAACAAACTAACAATGCATGTACATATTGGCTAAAGTGACCACTAGGAACTGTCTCTCTTTCCGACAAATATTTTTATGGTATCTGCTCTGACGAACTTGTTTCCTTGGTGTCCCGACCACACAAATTTAAGCGTACTACTAGATTCCATATAGGTCCTTCTCTTTTACCTTTGAAAGTTTAAGTGTAAAGGCCACTTCTACACCAACGGTTTCTATTCACATACGTCCCACATGTCAAACTAACTTCCATTTATTTGCTTCACTGATAGCTACAAAATCCATCAATGTCAATTTATATATTCTATCTTCTTGAATCCAATTCATCTTTTATCCTTTCTTCAATATCACTTGTACCCAGTCTTTTCTCCCAATGTAACACCCTGCTTACTAGTAGCGGTTACGCCTTGCTTAGGGTGATTTTATTTTTTAAAAATCTCAAGAGGCTAAGTGACACCAAGTTGAAAATCTCTTGTGATTGTAGGTTTGAAAGTTAAATCTCGCGATGTCAGAATAAATTTGTTAGGTTGCTAAAAATATAATGATTGCTTGAAATGTTGTATTTGGAAAAGCCATTTTAGTATACTATTCACGGTATATATTAGGCGAATTTTAGTATACATAATGATTAATGTAAGCTCTTTAATAACTTAAAAGAATAAAAAAAAGTATAGAGGGTGCCAAAGAAAATAGGAGATGGATAGGAATCAAGTAGATAAAAGATGGCAATTGATGTTGCACTGAAACTTTTGAAGATTGAAGCTATTGGGATGTAGAAGAAAGGATAAGAGATGGATCGGAATCAAGTAGATAAAAGATGGTAATTGACGACAAGATTGTAGCTATCAGGGAAGCAAACAAATAGAATTGAGTTTCACAAACGGGAAGTGTCTAAAAAACATTTTAGACTAAAAGAGGCTATTACATTTATTTATTTCGACAAGAAAAGGGAGGGATTATGATGCTAATCTATTATGTTGTTACAACTATAATAGCCGCTGGAAGTGTTATATTTTGAAGAGCCATTTTAACATTGTATTCAAAGTATATATTAAGTGAATTTTGATATACATACTAATTAATGTATCTCCTTAATAATTTTTACTTATTTTCAGGCAGATATATTCTTGAAGCATAGAAGCACTTGTTTATGAACATAACAGAACATGGTCTTTATTTATTTTTCCTGCATGATTTCAAACTTCTGACAATATCAACAGAGCGTAAAAACATGGATCCACAACTGATTGGACAGTACGAAGGTAGTTCGCAGATATTTCGTCCTGATGATTAGAACCTTGAAAATGAAGGACGGCCATGCAGTCTTGACAACAAAAAGCTGCAAGCAGTTATTGAACAAAAACCACGTAACAGTCATAGAAAAATGTCTCGAACACTTTGTATCAGCACTGCAACAGTCTCATGCTATTCGCAGAATATTAGCAAGGTGAAAAAGTCTCCATAAATGGGTTCTTCATGATCTTCATAAAAATAAAATACTTTGGCGTTTAGAAATGTGCTCAATGCTCTTTTTGCAAAACACAAATGATCACTTTCTTGAACGAATAGTCATTTGTGTGAAATAGAGGATCCTTAATGAAAAAAATTAAACGATCAAGTGAATGGCTTAATCGTGATGTCTCTCAAACATTTCCAAAAGCCAATATTGCCTCAGCAAAACAATGCAGCCAATGTCTGATTGTCTGCAGTTGGTGTTTTCCACGACAGCTTTCTGGAAGGCAACCAGAACAGTAACGCAGACCATTACTGCAATCAAATTGCATGAAACCTGCATTATTTAATCGACGTGGTTCAACACTGTTCCAATATAATCCGCGGTCACATGTTGCAAGAATGGCGTTTCAGACATGGGATAATACATTTTACCACATTCTCCATATTCTCCTAATCTTTCAGCCACTGATTATCATTTTAAAACACTTAAGCACATTTTTAAAAGGTAACATTTTCAAGTCCAAACCAGAGATGGAATCAGCTTTCAAAGATTTCGTTGCATCACAGCCAACAACGTTTTATCAACGAGGAATAAAGAATATCATTGATCGATGGTAGTTGTGCATACATGCTCAAAGCTCGTATCTAAACTTTTTTATAAATGGAACTTTGTCTGTGTGTATCCGTTATCTATAGACTCCGAAACGGCTGAACCGATTTTCTTGAAAGTTTACACAGTTGTACAATCAGCGTCTGCGAGTGTTCTTAGCTAGGTTTTGTGTCGAGGTACCCCCGATAAATATCGAAAGTCGATTATCGAAAAATCGGGTTATAGAAGGAGTGGTCCGATTTTAATCAAAGTTGATACACTCATAGACAAAGACATAAGAAATGATATTCAGAAGTTTCAATGTTGCAGTTCTTACAATAGTGCAGGAAATTTGATATCGATACCAGGAAATAAAAATTTGACTTACATCCATTTATTTTTCTTTCAGTCTACGGTTTCGCTTTAACTGGAAACATCTATTGCTTTTTAGTCTTTCATGCCAACGTCCAAAGAGTCTGAGCTCCAGGACCATGGATTAGTTTTAAAGCTTTCATCACACCTGATAACTGTATATTTTATTTCGATACAGTTTTGAATGGAAATGGTATTTAGTTTTGTCATTCACATACATACGTACATTACCGACATATAATCATACTTAATTGTTTTATATTTTAAATATGCTTGAAATATATTTCGTATAAATACACTTACCTTTAAAATAAGTATCTTCTTTTCTTAAACGTTTCAAGCACATATAAACATATATTCTTTTCTACATTCAAAAATGTTCATCTATTGCTTTATTACATGTATATGACCAGTAAAATGAAAACTCAATGAACATACAGGCTACTTGGATTTAAAAAAAAGTAATCTTTAATTCATTACTCTTTAAAAATCTCTGAAGAAGCCTATTAAACTGAAATAAAATAAAAAAAATCTCTGATGAAGCCTATTAAACTGAAATAATTTTTCGTACCTTTATTCTATTCATCTTGTTGATTTTCAATCCATTTACTCAACTCATATACACATATGTAATTTCGATTTGAGCGGAATGGGAAATGACAGTTTTGATAGTTTTTTTAGTCTGAAGTGTTTAAACAACTGAATAATTTTATAGTACGGGTATGACCCACCCTAGTCTCAGGCTTGCATCTATGCGTTGCGTGAGTTAACTGACCGTAAGTTAATCGCATTTGAGTTTGTAGCCCTTTGCTTAAGTTCCGTTTCCAGGTGATCTGCCGAGTTGTGAATTCTGATCCCAACAGAAGTTAAGAACTCGAGGGGGTGGTCGTCTTCGTGCTGCAATCCTCGACAACTAAAATCAAGAGTGCAGAAATAAGAGAAACAGACAAGAACAAAAAAGTGATAGACAGACATTCACTACTGTCTTGCTATGTGGACTAATGATTATATTTGTAACTCTTTGTACAGAGAAATAGAGAGAAAAAAAGAATTAACAAGAATGTTATATACCAAATTCTTTCATTGTCTACAAATCATTTGCGTTTACTATCTCAATTTTTGTTAGATGTAATATAGTCTTTATGCTCTACTTCTCTTGGGTTTCTGCTTGGGCTGAAAGAGAGAAACTAACCTGATAGAACATTCTCGTCTTAACTGTATGCAGAAAAACTTTCCAGCCTGGTGAGTGTCTCTTCTCTCTTGTTTTAGAAATCAATCTGCCTTTTTTTAAAAAACGCTTTGATATGGCGCTTGTAGGTAATTAGAATGTTTCTCCATAAAAGTCTAATGTCAATTTCGTGTATCAGTTTTAATTACCCGCTTACCATTTCTCGCCTATATCTGCCAATCTGGAGGTTTGGAGACAAGATTTTGTTGAGTTTGTTTATTTATCTACCAGCGTTAATTATAATTTCCATCCTTACGTGAGTAGTCTGCTTCGAAATCGACCGACATCTCAACTTCAGCCGCTTCTTATTACTACACTGAGAGAGAGAAAGGAAGAAAGAGAATGAGTTCTCTCCCCTTCGCTCCCCATCTCGTCTATTTTCGATTGTCGTCATAGTGTTTGGGGTCGTTTTGTGAATACCTTGTAATTCGTCTTTCTCTTATCTCTCATGACCCACCCTCATAGCCTATTCTTTTCTTCTTCTCTTTCTTAGCTCTTCAAGAAAAACAAACACACAGAGATATTCTCCAAATATCTATTTCGGGGTTCAAAGCCATGGTCCTTTGATATTACTTTAAAGTTTGTGCATAAGGAACACTCAGTGTTACAAGGGTTCAATTTCAATTAATCAACACGAGGAGAGACAGAACGTGATTTCCATTCATCATTTGGACGCTTTGTTTGTTTAAAGTTTTTAAAGACGCAAATTTTTACACGCATAATTCCAATCGAAAAGCGTACAAAATATCATAAACAAAAAGCATAAACAAAACTATATGAATAAAATCTAGAAATATTATGTTTCATAGAAACACCAAATAACGAAGTGAAATTTTCATAATATCAATCTGAAATTTATCCAAAACAAATAGAAACGTAATCAAAGTAAAAGAGAATTTTACACAATAACAATGACTGTAAAAAATTAAATTAAATTAAGGCACCGAAAATTACATCAGAGAAACATTATTAAATTTGAAGAAAATTTGTAGTGCAGTGAATATCGGTTGTCTACGGCTATATCGTGTTGTATACACTGGTTCTCGTCCGATCACCAAAGTTAAGCAACATCAAAGTTAAGCCTGGTCAGTACTTAGATGGGGGACCGTTTGGGAATACAAGGTGCTGTAAACGTAAAGACTAAGAATGGTCCATCGGCCCTTCAGGTTTGGGCGTTGGGCTAACAACCGTGAGCCATAAAAAACAGTTTGTTACGGAAACAGTAACATAAAGTTGCTGCCTTACACACCATTGGGTGTAACGGATGAGATAATGATGATGATGATGATGAAGATTGGTTCCGAACGAGGAATCGGAGAGCCGAGTTTGAATTCCACTTGAAATCGTTGAAGTCACTTACGCGCAACTATTCTTGGGAAAGGTATGCATCAGTCGCTTCTCCTTCCAGCCAAAGGTGGAATAGCAGGACAAATTAGGTTATATAACTTTAGTTGGTAACCAGTCAACCGCAGAAATTGATGGCAATCTAGTGTATGAAAATCTTCTGCCCAGTTAGTCATTTGTCTTTCGAGATATCATCATCCAACCGCGTATCACGGATGGCATTTAGCTGGCCGATATAGGTTCGTAAAATAGATGAAATTAAAAACTGAGTGCACGTATGAGACAATAAAAATAATTTATGTTTATGTTTTCTTAGAAATGTTACTTTGCGAAAATCTGAATGAAATATGCTTAAACGAATATGCATTGAGAGATTCCTGCACTGCAAATCTCATTTTATTAATATACTGTCTGACCAGAGACTGCATAGTTGTATCAGCAATGCTTACTTATGTTTAAACGATCTAGGATAGGTAAAGTTAATAACAAGTGAATAGTTGAACAAATGCCGAGTTAAAATTATTAAATATAAAAATATTAAAAAAATCATTACTTTAATTTGAGTTAAATCTTGATCTGTTTTGGTGGTGTAGATTTACTTGAAATAAAATCCAATTTCTATTCAGATGACGCAGTACAACCAGCAAAACATATGAAACATTTCAAACTTGTCCTATATTTAACAAACCTTACATTCATTTCAGACAGACAGACACACACACACACACACATATATATATATATATATATATCATTCACCAGTAGCACGACTTGTAGTTTTAGGTGATGGGTAGAGCCTGGCTGTTATATCATTTAAATTTTAATAAAAAAATATCTGACTAATGCAATTGTGGTGCAGTCCACATATATATATATATATATCATTGAAAATATATCTTACATTTTAAAATAGACGTGATTTATAATTTATATTTATATATCTACAAATATTTTATTGTATATTTAAGATAAACAGTATAAAATGATTTAGAAATAAAATTAACAATTTTCTCATCTATTCGCAAAGAGGCTTTGCCTCTTCAAAATAAATTCAGTTGTTTACATATTTCAGTGTGGTTGCGGTCGCAATTAAATAGGCAGAACATCTCAGCGTTTAGAACAGAGAATCAAGCAGCATCTACCACCGAGAATTTTGAACTCCTCTGCGAAATGCAGTCACTTGGGGAATACACCCGGGTCATGAATAAGTCAACATGTTATTAATAGCAGGAATTGTGTGATTGGTTTGCGTGCCGACAATTGTTCCATTCTTGTCAGGTCGCACTCTCTTTTCCATCTAAAGGGGCTATTGTCCATATACATAAGGGGCCTGCTCTCTGCAAGCAGAGAAAATGCCTTTTGGGACTTAGTATTTTTGGGCTCTAGCATACTTGAATTTTTACATGCCCATATCACCATTTCATTTTTTAGCCTAAATCCCAAACTTAGGACTTGATAATGATCTGGGCGAAACTGGTTGTCTCGTTTTATATCTTTAATAAAATGTCACCGAATCTGTTTGTGTATATATATATATCGTTCATTCAGCAATGAATTAGAACACTCTCAGCTATTGGGCGTGTATAATGATAATATACACATTAAAATGTCTGCCTTCTTCTACTGAGAACCCGTAGCCAACTCGATGATGCCAATTCGATCGGGTTGAAATCCTGGATAAAAGCAATCGGCTGTCTAAACGTACTGATGAGCTGTTGTACAGCGAAACAGATCTGTCTGCGGAGGACTATATATATATATATATATATATATATATATGTGTGTGTGTGTGTGTGTGTGTGCCTGAGGTTGATAGCGGTAAAGAGAGAAAGCTTATGATAAGTATATACAGCAGACGAGCAATTAAAACACCTTTTTTAAATGAATTTTTCAGTTTCATTAGCAATATAAGTTATTTACGTGCAACTAGATTAGTTTTTAACTACTAAAGATGTAACCCTGCTGCATGTAACAAAGGTCAGTAGTTCCAGTTGACTGGCTTTGAATGAGCTTAGAAAATTAGTTTTTTATGTGTGCACAATGCCATCTTTAACGTTTTGTTCATTGCGCCTTTATTTCGAGCAATCGAAGCGGAAAGTTTGCACTTGTTTTCGTTCGATGACGGAAGTTAAATAACGTCGAACCATGTTACTAGACTGATGGACAACAGAACTGAAATAGCATTAAATGGATTGGCCAGGAAACTTCCTCGTATATATCATATTAATAGGTAAGTAATTTACCAAATAGGGGAAAAAAGCACTTATCATTGGAGCGTTTTGTTTTCTTACACACTGTCTTCCGTTAAATAAAATACTTTTCTGATTGAATCATTCTTCTACAGTCATTTTTACATTTATCTTCTTCCGGTGCACTAAAACTGTTTCATAGAACGAAACCTCTGAGAAATTGACCATTTAAAAAATATTACCAAATATGAACACATCCCTAAAAATTATATTACATTGCTGTCTTTCTTTGAATTCATTTTAATCTAACTTACATATATATATATATAATACAAAAGATACATGCATAAAACATCAAACATAACTTAGAATGATGTGACACTTCTGCTGCTTCTGTTAAACCAAAACAGAATAGTTAGTGTAAGTGTATCCTTAAATGTATCCTTATTCCATAATTATGAGTTTAGCATTATACACCGGGTTGTATATGTAATTTAGCAATTACGAATACACATTGTACACTAGGGTTCATCCTTATACATTGAGGTGTAAACATAATTTCACAATTACGACTACACCTTAACATCCGCATTTAAATTCGGTGTATCATAGAATTTTCGGGTTATGTTTTTTTTTAAATTTTTTTTGAAAGACTCAATTTTCAAAGAACATTTAAAAGGAAAACGAATGTTTGAGCAAATAAATTAAAACAATAGCGATTAAAAAAAGAGAACTTTATTATTTTATTTTCCCCTTAATATCTTTGAGATGCACTGTACCACAAAAGAACACGAATTATTAATGAGGTAATACAATGTCAGTTTTTTTGGTAAGAAGCCACATTAGGGAAAATCTGATGCCTTTATTAAGATTTGGCTTGGAAATGTTTGCTTTGATCTTATTTTTGAGTGTGTATATTTGTGTATGTGAGAGAGCTTGGCTTTATGATAATCAAATTGTAAATAAATTTAACAGAACGAGCAAAAATATCGAATCTCCTGTCAATTCTTGAACTAACCAACCAGTTCAAGTGAAAGTAGAGATGACAGCTCAATTATCTAAATTCGTGGAAAGTTAGTTCTTCCTTGTGGGCTCTTTTATGTTGAAAGGAGACACTAGGAGGTTTTATTTAATTCTGCTAGAGGTGAATATACATTTCAAGGAGGCGGTGTGATTTATCTATTTATTTCTTCAAATTTTAAAAATTATTCAATATTGACTACAAAAAGAAATTTTCTGAAAGGTATTTAAGTGTGTGAAAAGCTATCAAACTTTTCTTCATTGCTATTTTATCTTCCTACACGGGTGTATGCGATTTCGACGAAGCTACACTGTTTTCTTCGACAAAAAAGTAATCGCCTGCAAATTGCAAAACGAGAAGAAATACGATTACTTCTAAACAGAATGGAAGCCTTAACCAGTAAGCACCAAAATCAGTAGTCACAGTGAAAACATTGAGATAAGCTATCAAACAAAAGTTTATTTTTAGCGTTTTAATCACTGGCATTTTTAATAGAAAAGGAAAACAATATTGATATTATTTTTTTCACTACTACCTAAATGTAATCTTTCTATGAAAAATGAACTCAATATAACATTCAAAATTTAATTTGACAGGGGTAATAAAAAAGCAGCAAAAAACGTTTGTGTCCAAATGAGGCTTTGGTGAAAAAAAGGTTTGGAAACACTGATCTAAATAACTGAATTTGTAATATATAATCAGCCACCCACAAGCACATGCACAGACATACCCCGCATATCGATTCACACGTACACAATCATGCGCCCACAATAAACACACTTCGATATGTGTGCAAACATAGTTGTATCGATAAACATTAAACTTAAACATTTATTAGTTATTTGGAGATGATTGTTCAAATTTTACTGAATTAATCAGCACACCTTTCTCTCTTCTTTCAATTTTGTTGAGAACCACGAGATGCATAGCAGAAAAACTTGACCAGGTATGGAACTACTTCAGCGACGAATGGAAGATTTATAGATGTGCAAAACCGATTCAGACAAAGAAATTCCTGGCCCGACTCATTGTAATTAACTGCATCTACCACTAAGAAATGGTAGATGCACTAATTATACAATGTAGACATTCCACTTGGGGTCGGTTGAGGAATCACGATTAAATATTTTGATAAAATGCTAAAAAAATCTTCAGTAAAAACTGTCATTATATTCAATAAATCAGTAACTATTTTAGCGTTTACTACCTGATGAGTCACTGTCGTTTCAATATCGAAACAAAATGTGCACTTTGTAGTAGATTGTAATTTGTACATGTTCTAAATTATAATTTATAATAAATATTCATAGGTCTATTTTTATATTGAGTATTCATTTAAATTTATTTTGAACGTTATTAATATTTTCTTCGTTCCTTATTCACTTGGATGGATATATCAATCCTGAGTTAAAAAGCAATTTCCGTACTGATGAGCTGTGATACAGCGAAACAGATCTGTCTGCGGATATATATATATATATATATATATATATGTGTGTGTGTGTGTGAGTTAAATATATGGACTGAAATCCGACAAGATGTATCGATAAAATGAAGAAAGTGCCTTTAATCTAAAAAGTTTCACTTCAATGAACTTCAAAAAAAATATTTTTTCCGTTCAAAGTTGTAGCGAAATACGTTAGCTATTATCAAGCGATGGACGATTTTCGTTCTTAAAATAAAATGGAAGAATTATGTATGAATATGTGTGTATGAAAGTATCATTTTTGAATGCGCGTGTTTACGAGTCGGTCAAATTAGTATCAGTATATATGATAGAACTAAATACATTTCCGTTTAAATTTCTTGCCAAAAACTGTATATAACTCATTATAAATAAACAAATATTTTCATTGAAAATAAATTGTTCACGGTTAGAATCTTTCAGTGAAGTACTATGCATTAAAATACAAAATATCTATGTATGAAAATTATTATATCCTAATTAACAAGTAATATTTAGAAATATGAAAACATACATTAAATTATCATATATTATATTTGTAATTATATTAATGTACCATATATTATTATGATATAACAATTCTTTTTTCATTGCCAAGACTCTTCAGGACGTAGATGATCGATTTCTACTTGGTTCTGTTTCCTCTTGCTCTCAGAATTCTTCCTTTTGATATTTCTCCTAAACCCCGGTCTGCCATCCATTTGCTCGGGCTTATCAGGTAGGACATGCGCTGTTTTCCCCTGTCTCTCTTTCCTTGTATCTCTCCTGTGAGTATTAAATCCTCCAGGTCTGCCTCCCTCATTACAGGCCCCAGAAAACCCATCTCTTTCTTCCTTATGTTAAGTATGAGTTTTCTCCTCGTTTTCATCCTCTTCAACCCTTTGCTGCTAGTTAAGTGTTTAGTATATTGTATCCTCAGAATTCTTCTGTAAAACAACATTTTCCTGCCTCGAGCTTTTTCTTTATCTCTGAGGAAATCGCGCAAGGTTCACTACAATAGAAAAGGACAGACAACACAGAGCTAACCAGCACTCCCTTTTTTGTTTCCAATGAGATTTTTCTGGTTTTCTGTATTCTCTTTGAAATGCGCCCTTGGCCATGCCAATGTGTATTTGGATCTCAACATCGCAATTTCCTTCTTCTCTCAGCATGCATCCTAAATTTAAACTACTTTTCATTTTTTTTTAAATTTAGTTACTCTGACCTGTATTTGGCATTTTGGGGTCTTCTTTTTACTGATGTTCATACATTCAGTTTCTAAACTTATTCTCAGTCGTCACTTTCTTTTTCTACTTTCTGTAGGAGGTCCTGCATTCCCCTTTCCTGCTACCAGGACTGTGTCATCTGCGTATCTTACATTGTTAAGATTATGGTCGCCCGTGAAGAATCCTGGTAAGGGTTAATCAATATAAATTACATTAGGAAACACTAAATTACTTACATGTCTACGGCTATATCGTGTTGAATGCACCGGTTCCCGTCCGATCACAGAAGTTAAACAACATCGAGCCTGGTAAGTACTTAGATGGGTGACTATTTGGGAATACCAGGTGCTGGGAACGTAAAGACCAAGAATGGTCTACCAGTTCTCCAGATTTTTACAACCCTGCCCCGTAAAAAACAGTTTGTTACAGCAACAAAAGGTTGCTGCCCTATGCCCCATTGGATGTGATGGATAAATGAAATTAGTTACATATATTAAAGTATAGTAAAAATTTAGTGGTTAGAAATTATAAGTATTTTAATTATTAATTTATAGAAAAAGAGAGAACTGTAAAGCTTTTTTAATATTACAAAAATACATAAACCTTATATACCTAATATACAGAAATATACATTCATACTAACAATACCAACATATAAACAAACTTAATTTGTTTAAACATGCATTATTCTCAAAATAAAAGTGTTACATTTACAATAAGCATCTGTTGCTTTTATTACACGTGATAAAGGACGCGTTCCAGAAGATGAGCAAAATACTAACACACAGGAAAATCTCAATAGAAACGAAGAAAAGAGTGCTAGACTGCTACGTGATGTCAGTTCTTCAATACGGCAGTGAATGCTGGATATTATCATCGAAAATGAGGACAAAACTGGAAGCGGCCGAAATGTGGTTCTACAGAAGGTTGCTACGGATATCGTGGACTGAGCATGCAAGCAACGACGAAGTGTTAGAAAGAATGGCAACAAAAAGGAAATTGATGCTGAGCATCAGGAAGAGACAACTGAAGTTCCTGGGACATGCAATGAGGAAGGAGAGCCTGGAGAACCTGATACTGACTGGACAGATAGAAGGAAGGAGAGAAAGAGGAAGGCAGCGGATAACATATTTGCAGAGCCTGATCAGGTGGATGATGGAACGGGGGTTGCCAGGAGCAACAGGAGTAAACATACTAAGAGACACAAGGGATAGGGAGACGTGGAGAGCCTCTTTTATATATATATATATATATACATATATATATACAACGTCCCTCTTTTAGATATATATATAAATATACCACGTTCCTCTTTTACATATATATATATATATATAAACAATGAAATACACGGCTCTCTTTATTATAAAAGAGAATCTCTACCTATAATATACGATAAATTATCACATATTACATCATCTGTCTAAACACGCCTTTTTTTTATTTTGACATCTCCAATTCGTAGCAAACATCTTGGGCTGTACTTGCTGGCAAACATACATTCTGCTATCTTATAATTGATGGCTAGTATTTTCTTACCGTTAAATAATAAAGTAGACTTAGAAAAAATACAGTGTATTTCTTGTTACCAAGGAAATATCTATTTCTTTTGTAAGAAGTGAGTATCATGTTATATGTCCGAGGAATATAAACGGATATTTAGAAAAAAGTAACTCTTATTTATTCTTCCGGAATATTTTACAGATAGAAGAAAGTCCAATTAGATATATCAAGTTTTCAGTTAGAAAAATATTATTTTTCCTCTTTGTAAAAGAGCAAGAAAAATATAAAGCATATTTAATCAGAATATATTCTATGTTCTCATCGGCTATTCTTCTTTTTTGTGGAAGGAAAACAACGTCTAAATGCTACACAAGACTGAGGTTTACTGAATAGGGATGTTTATAAGGGTGAGAAGTGAGGGCGAAATTTTTGGCTTGCATATTATGAGAAAATGTAGGATGGTTAGCGGTTGATCCTTAATATGGAAACGTTCAGATTACAGTGATTAGGTAAGCATCTATTCGAGAGTGCATTTCATATTGCAACAGTTAAAAGGAATAAGTTGTCTAGATTAACTCTTTTCCCTACCAATTGAATATGAATCCTTGTCACATATCTTCTTATTTTAATTGCTGAAATGCATTCCCCACTGACTAAATACACATACACACAGTTTCACGTCTCGATAATCGTTCAGTTTACGTCTGCCAATGTTAATTTGCTGAATTTTATTTCAGTTATGAAAATAATTGATAAATGTATTTGTATCATATTAACTGTCATGTTAATGCAATTTTGTTAAATTACGATGTGAAACAAAAGCAAAAGATTATTGATTATTGACCTGAAGCCCATCGATAAGCTCATAGCGCGAAAGAGAAGGAAAATGGGATGAACTTCCTCAAATTTCTTGTTCAAAATATGAAGTGCAGCTGAAATTTTTAGAAATGATTAGGCCCAATATATTTCAGCATGTTCTTATTATACAGGAGGCATTACTTTCAAAACGGTAACCAATGCGTACGTCTCATATATATATATATATATATATATTTATAAATTAGCTGGAAACTGATATGTTCAGCCCGCATTCCGAGAAATTTTCGTGATAGGTGCTGTGTATGTTTACTGGAAAAAATTTCAATATTAAAATACCCCCACCAACACCGGCTACTGAATCTTAGGAGGGAATTCATCAGTAAGTGCCGCCACAAGGCAATTTTTTTGAATACTTAAATTTAGAATTTAAATCCCCGTTGACTAGATGTTAGAATATAAATTAAAAGGATTCAATTTAAGTTTTAATCTTAATTTTACTCTAACGTTAAACTTAAAAAGTATTTAACACCACTACCTTCCTATCCCAAGCTCCTTTAATTGCCTATCTTTAGAAAATATGGATTCTTTTACTAAACCCCTTTTTCCTTGGTTAACACATATATGTATATATATTTTTTTTCTCTAATAATTTTTTTCTCTAATAATTTTAAACTGATAATTTCCTGTAATTGGCATTTAGCTCGCTTCTTTTTAAAAGGTTTAATTAAATAAACTAAAATAAAAAAATTTAAAATCTTATATTAAAACCCATTCCTTCCCGCCTAAATACACCTCTTCAAACAGCCCAAAATCTTAACCTGAAAAAAGTAATTTAACTCCTTTAGTTGTCTATCTTTATAAATGAATCAATCTGTCCACAAAATACATGTGAAAAAATATGAACATAATAGATTTATTCACATACAAACAAATGGTTAAAAATGGAAGCATTAATCATGAAAAAGAAAGTATGACATCTCAAAATATCAATTATGAACACGGTCAAAATGAACATATTTGGGATTTATATATATATATATATATATATATATATAATATTACTCAATAAATTCCGAGTCTACATAATAAAACCACAAAATTTGGACAAAATTTAACCTTATTCATCAACATAATCTCCTTCTAGTGCGATACACTGATTCTAACGCTTCTCTAACTTTCCCAAGCAATTTTGTAGAAAGGTTTGTTTTTGGCCTCAAAATACTATTCGGTTTCCAGTATGACGTTTTCAGTGGAACCAAATCTCTTTCCCTGGACCAATCCTTGGAGATCTACAAACAGCCATTAGTCACTGGGGACCAGATTTGGAGAATAGGGTGGATGCGAAAGCGATTCGAAGTGCAATTCATATACATTTCCTATCGTTGCGATCTACTTGTGACATGGTGCGTTGCCTTGGTGAAAGATGATTTTTCTTGTTCATTGGCGTCCATTTTTTGGTTATTTATTCATTCATACCCACCAATAATGCTTTATATTATTCCCTATTGATAGTCTTTTCTTTTAATCGATGAATACAACACATTGCACTTCCCAAAATACAGAGGCCAAAATCTTGCCTGCTAATGTTTACGTCTTCGGTCGCTTTGAACGGCTTTCTCCTGTTGATGACCACTCAGCTGTCTGCCGATTTGACTCCAGAGTGAAATGGTGGAACCATGTTTCATCCATTGTCACATATTTACGCAAAAACCTCTTGTTGCCTTGAAACAGTTGCAAACAACTCTTTGAATCGTCGACGCGTTGTTGTTTTTGATCGACTGGGAGCAATCGCAACAACCACATTGAACACAGCTTTCTCATTGGCAAATGATCATTCAAAATAATGAATTCACTGCCATTTGATATGTTTAACTTCTCCGCTATCTCCACTTCAATTTACGATCGGTCAAAAATGAGTTTGTAGATTGTTGGGTGTTTTCCGGGACAACTGTCAATTTTTGGCGACCTTATCCGTCAGCAGCATTTGTGTCTGTACGAACGCGTTTAAATTCAACATACCACTTCTTAATCACATTTCTTTACGGAGGAGAGTCCGAATAATACTTATCAAGCCAGTTCTTTGCTTAAACAATATTTTCCCATAAGAAAGCAATGCTTTATAAACATACGAAATCCAGATTTTTCCATTGTTTTGCAACAGTAACTTCACTTAAATAACTGTAATTTGTAAACTAATAATTTAACTGGGCACAAATTTTGGCACGTGCCATTTGGATGTGTGTACTTCATAAGAATCAAAAAGACATTTTATTAGTGGTGCCATGTATATGTCAGGCCCTGGACATATATGTATATATATATTGTTTAATTAAAAACAGAATATCTACTCAAATACGAGTATAGTTTTAAAATAATATTCAAACAAATAAATTAAATTTGTCTGTTGTTAATTACATTTTTTTAATCTCCGGAACTTTCAGTAATATATATATATATATATATATATATATATATATATATATATATATATAAGAGTGAAAAGATTAGAAGAGAGAAGGCCGGAAACCACATCCTAAACAGGGAACAAGGCATGAGCCTCTACACCTGTTCAATAGACGTGGGTGGAGTGTGAACCGACCTGATAAGACATTGTTCTTTCAATGTCGAAACAAAATATGAAATTTGTAGTAGTAGTTTGTATTTTGGATATGTTCTAAAAGAATAATAATTATATATATATAATTATTATTATAGAACATATGCAAAATTCCAACTCAGAAGTTTAGACAAATATATATATATATATATATATATATTAAAAAAGGATTAATTCAAAGATGTTGAATGGCCATTTCGATATGAAGATCCCCACGGGGGATAACACATCACCTCAGCAACAGAAAGATCCTTTCAGTGTTTCTGAAAGGATTTTTCTGTTGCTGAGGTGATGTGTTATCTCCCCCGTGGGGATCTTCATATCGAAATGGCCATTCAACATCTTTGAATTAATCCTTTTTTAATATATATTTGCTCTGTAATATTTTATTACATGGAGCTCTCTTCCTGTATCATTTTTTAATATTAAAATAAAACTTTTTAATATTAATTAGGATCGGGTTTTTGGAATTTACCTTCCTGCTTTTTTCTCTTGGATTGAAGTATCTGAATTAAAATATATATAGATATATATATATATATATTTGTCTAAACTTCTGAGATGAGATAGCATTTACACTATTTACATTGTTTTTATCTTTATTGTTAGGCTACAAAAATCTACTAAGCTGAGCAAGCATGGAAATGAATACAATATGGAAACCAGTACTACAGAGTGTTAGAGAAAAAACCTTTGCATCACAGATTGCAATACGACTTCTGGTAATAAAAAAAAATAGTTACCAAAACTTTAGGTTTATAAATCTCAGAAATTCACATACTAATGGCCTAGTATAAAAGCTGGTTAGTTCCAGTGATTTGACCCAAAGAATTTCGAGTTCAATACCAGGCTGATGAACAAATAACTTAGAGAGTTAAGTTAAATGGAGATAATTACATCAATATATATATAATGTCTTTATTTGCCAAGAACAGAAGCTGGGACAATATATGACAAATTGGAAAAAAAAGTCTTTTTGTAATGCGTTTCGTCTTCTATGACTTCATCAGATAGAAAGGGGAAAAAAAATTTATAAAAAACTTAACATTTCTGCAGTTTAGGCATTACTCTTTCGTTATGAATTGAGTTCTCCCGGCAGCTGCAATGTTTATACACCACACACACACACACATATATAACACGCTAAAATGTCCTTCTCGAACAGCGCCGATAGCTTAAAGAGTAGTCAATCTGACTGAAACTAATTTAGTTGAGTTTCGATCCCGGCTAGAAGTAAGTGGATGTCTAGCCTCACTAATGAGCTTTATACATCGAAACAAGATTGTATGCTAATATATGTAATTTACATATTCACTTAAACAAATGAACACTCTTAATAACGGCTAATAGTTTAACCGAAAAGTCTTCGCTATGCAAATCATTTTGACAGTTTTTAGGCTATCTATGTCCAGAAAGAGGATGTGCGTTGTGGTACAGTGGATATCGGCTCGCAACGAGAAATCGGGGAGCCGTGTTCGAATTCCAGTGGAATTCACTGCATTCACTTACGCGCAAATACCCTTGAGAAAGGTATTAATCAGTCTCTTCCTTCCAGTTACGGGTTAAATAATAGGACAGATTGGGTTCTATAGCCTTGGCTGGCAACCAGTCTACTGCAGAAAGCAATGGCAAACTACTGCGGGATAACCCTTTTCCAAGTGAGTCGTGTCTTTTTCGAGATACGACTGCCTAAAGCGTGTATCACATATGTAAGTGAATGTAATGAATTCAACTGGAATTCGAACTCGGGTCCCCAATTTGTCGCTCCGAGTCGATATCCACTGCATCACAACGCACATCTAGTAGCATGTGGTCGGGGTACCAGGAAAATATTTTGTCAGAGCAGTCGCCATGAAAATACTTGTAGAAAAGACAGAGAGAATCCCCATCACGTCGGTGAGAAAGTGATTAAAGTGGATTGATAATTTACAAGCGATTATATTGCAGATCATCCTTTGGATTTTGTCCCGAACCTCAAGATGAATAGCAGAAGCACCTGACCAGATATGGCAAATTTTATATACAAGACGAATGGTAGATTTATAAATGTGCAAAATGGATGCTGAAGAGACAAAATTTTGGTCCGACACTGTGATCTAAACTCTCTAACAATAGACGCAGCAATGAATTTAATGCAACCCTACTATTTAAGGTCATTTGAGAGAGTGAGGCCCTTAGCGTCATCCATTCTGATGGTAGCCAGGATTATTTCTCCATGGTGGTTAAAAGAGAGCAACTTCGTTCTGTAAGTATTCAAATTTATAAGCCATCTCCTAATTCAATCAGAGATTAGGGGTCTTTTTGAAGGGCAGCAAGCAGTTTTACTTTGTTAGCCTTATATAGCAGATGTTTGGCTTACCGAATACGTAAACATATCATTATATATATATATATATATATATATATATATATATATATATATAAACGTGTTACGGAAATTAACGAATTCATTTCCAATTGTCGGTTATTTATAACCAAGTTTCGTTAAAATTCGTTAATTTCCGTGACATGTTTACATTTGTTGACATTACGATACATTTCAGAGCAGATATGGTTGTTTGCGATGAATCGAAAATTGTGTTATATAGGCTTGATTAAAACCTCGTTTAGACTGGAGGGTATTCGTGGTCGAGATGTCTAAGTTACCAGATAAAATGGTAGCTCCCACTATGTAAATAGGGGTCGCAGGTTCGTAATAACAATTTATCGTAAATAATCAGGACGGTAGATATAAATATATTATACTGCTTAATTAAAAAAACAAAATATCTACTTAAATAGGAGTATCGATAAAAAAAAATAATGTTCAAACAATTCATATATATATATGTATGTATGAGGATTGTGAAACTGACAAAGTAAAATACAAAAACAGAAAGTGTCGATAGTCAAATTTGGAAATTTATTTACTGATAAGTATGTCATAGAAGAATATTATTAACTCCATTTCGCAAGGAAAATTAAGAAAATACATGACACATAATGAGATAATTAAGTGATTACCTCGCAATGAACTCTCTTTTATTTTTCAAGAATGTAATCTTGTATTACTCTTCACATTTTAAAACAGCTTTAATGCTATTTTGGATACCTGAACAAGTTGAATATTGGTTATTTTCACTCGTAGACGACGGACAAGCAGTTTCTAAAATAGAAGACATATTTTTGCTTCCCTCAGAAATCTATTCTAATTCATACATTATGAATTTTATGTTTTATATTGCTTGCTTATTTGCATTTTGCCAGATCTCGTCGAAAAGGAGAAGTATTTCGAAAGGTTGGACTTTACAAAGCACGACATTTAATCGTCATTCTTTTAGGAAACTAAGCTTCATTTTTTCTTGGCTTACGGCCATATCACGTTGAATACACCGGTTCTCGTTCGATCACCGAAGTTAAACAACATTGAGACTTGTCAGTACTTACATGGGTGACCGCTTGGGAATACCAGGTGCTGTAAGCGTTTAGTGACGGATGTGCCTTGTGGTGCAATGGATATCGGCTTGGAAAGATAAATCGGTGAGCCGAGTTCGATTTCCAGTTGAATACCCTGCATTCACTTAAGCACTGGTAACCTTGGGTAAGGTATTAATCCGTCCCTTCTCTCTAGTTATGGGTTAAATAACAAGGGTGGGACTTGCGGTCCCTGCCCTTAAAAACAAATCCCAGTGAATCTTGATACTCGAAAAGAAAACAAGTATTCTTCTTCTTCTTCCATGTGCCCTGTCCCTTCAGGACGTAGGCGATCATGGCTCTCCACGTCTCCCTATCCCTTGTGGCTCTTAGTATGTTTGCTCCTGTTGCTCCTGGCAACACCCGTTCCGTCATCCACCTGATCAGGCCCTGCAAATATGTTATCCGCTGCCTTCCTCTGTCTCTCCTTCCTTCTATCTGTCCAGTCAGTATCAGGTTCTCCAGGCTCTCCTTCCTCATTGCATGTCCCAGGAACTTCAGTTGTCTCTTCCTGATGCTCAGCATCAATCTCCTTTTTGTTGTCATTCTTTCTAACACCTCGTCGTTGCTTGTATGCTCAGTCCACGATATCCGTAGCATCCTTCTGTAGAACCACATTTCGGCCGCTTCCAGTTTTGTCCTCATTTTCGATGATATTGTCCAGCATTCACAGCCGTATTGAAGAACTGACATCACGTAGCAGTCTAGAACTCTTTTCTTCGTTTCTATTGAGATTTTCCTATGTGTTAGTATTTTGCTCATCTTCTGGAACGCGTCCTTTGCCATGCCAATTCGCCTTCGGATCTCCGTGTCGCACTTTCCATAGGCAGAAATCTTATATAAAAACAACAATTGTTGAAAGAAAAAGGTATTACCAGCAAAAAAATAAAATAAAGTTGGCAATAAATGATCCGCCGAGGTTGATATGCCATAAAAACAAAACAACCAACCAAAAAATTATTTTTTCTTAGTTTATGCTAAAGAGAAGAAGATGCCATATTCCTTATTTTAATACTCAGTTTCATGTTAATAAACAGGTCTCTGTTATTGCCGTTTACTGTTAAGAGTTGGGAATAGCCAAATAATGTCGAAATTTTAAAAAAAACATGCAAAAATATTCCTAGCACATAACATCATTATTCCATCACTGTTTCCTCTTCTGTCTATCTCGATTTCTTTTATAAATATGGCTGTTTTCTGCATATACACATAAAGTGGGAAACGCGCCAAAGAAATGCATTTGCATAAGTTGTTTTGTTGAACTTTAAAAAATGCAATTTCCCACATCAAAGTCGAATTATATTTTATTTAAAACGGACAAAAACGCTCAGTGCCTGGTCTTTATTCCATGCCAGCTCATAATAATTGGTCTTTTACCAAGTCACGTTCGCATTCATATAAATACACCTTTATTAGTAAAGCTTTTTGATATTTAAGATTTGATAGCAAACAGATTCTTAAGAAATAGAACACGAAAATGTAAACGATCGTGAAATGTGATCTTCAAATGCAATCCGACTACAACTACTACAATATCTGCAAACGAAATTAGAAATGGTAGAAAAAGATAGGAACAAATGCAGTCTTGGCGATATCTTCTTCCTTCTTATGACATATCCCTTCAGTGCAAAGGCTTATAGATAAAAAAGTAAATAAATATAATTTCACCTTAGCATAAGTGTATAAAATATTCCTACTTACAAATTTTTTCCTTTTAGAAGGCGTACCCTAATATCGGTAAGAAAACAAAAATCATTCTCTTGCAACAACACATTCAACATGCACCCCTCACATACTGGCTCTACCTATTGCTTAACACAAGTCTGATTTTATTTGTATGGCAATGACATACTAGTTGGAGTTTAGTAAATATACTATACATCTTTCATTGTCCAAGGAAGATTTCAATTTTCTAAATATGAATTAAAATTATTTAGAAATATGCATAAAGTAGTCAAATAAATATTATTAATCGTCAAATCCCAAAATTTCCTCACGGCTGGATTCATGTAAAAGCTCCAAATTATCATCAGCAGAATCATTACTATTGTCATGTACAATAAATGATCCTCACTACCATCCATGTCATGGTGGTAACTGATACATTCGTCTTGGAAGACGTACACGTATTTTATAGGATATTTTTTAGGAAAAAGTGCGTCTTGTAATTCGCAAAGTACGCTATATTATTAAATAATTGTAAAAATAATTAAGCCTGCTAAAATAATTTACAGTATATTTCTACATAATAATCGGAACATAATGTCGTCATGCGATAAGTAGGCCTATCTTGTTCGGCTCAAATTCTTTCAATTTTTAAAAGATAGGGGTTCAGCAGTAATAAATCTCTTTTTATTTATTAACTTTTAGTGAAAATATACACTAGCCTAAGAAAAGCTTATAACTATTCAAAATAACATTATTTGTTATGATTAACAAACTATTTAAAATGTTAAAAAATGCTCCAATTCATGTTTGGTACAACACCGAGACATACCAGCAACCCTTCTGCAAACCTTTCAACACATTTCTACGATAATTCTTTTCTGAATTATTTAGCTTAAAGAAAGCTTAACGTAGATGGAGCTGTGTTGCCATGAAGTCTAGGTTACATTTCTCATTCGTGTACGCCTGTGGCTATTTTGTTTAACGTGTGTAGTAGTGAATAAACTGAGAGGTGTTCTATTTAACGTATGTAGGATATTCATATAGTGTGGAGATAAATGCTGATTTTTACATAAGACCGCGTGAATGGTAATAGATCTGAGGATGCAAGGCTTTATCACATTTCGTTTAGAGACCAAAGTCGCCCAATCTTTATTGCTGTTTATCTTTGTGGTGCTGAGAGAGGATCCGTGACATCATAAACTCCTGAACAAGGAAGACAGTGTTCCACACGTACGCCTTACCACTAAGAATACATTCTACTTTATGTCAGACAGATCTGGGTATCAGCATAGGCCAAATGGACCAAGCATCTCTTGCATCTCATAAGATCGCATGGAGGTTGCTTTAAGAACAACTCATATACCGTATCATTTTTAACTCTCTAGGGCCATTCGTATCATATTTGATACAGTATGAAAACAAGCCTTGAAAGAAATATTTTCCTGAAAAATTTTTTAAGAGAAATATTTTATAAATTTCAAATGAAAGGAGTACTGACTGCTCAGTCAATGAATACCAAATGTTTCCTTATAGGGAAATACCAAATGTTTCCTTATAGGGAAATACTGTATCAAATATGATACGAATGGCCCTAGAGGGTTAAACTGTGCAGGGTGTGTCGGGTTAGGTTCATTGAACTACTGAGAAACATTTGCTGACGGTTTATTGCACAAACTGCAGATTGTTGTTTGTCTCTTCAGTTTCGTTTACATATGATGTGACATCTGGAAGAGATGGAATAACACACTGGCACAACCAACATTTGTAGGTGGATCGGAATTCCCATCATACATTACAGGATAAAGATCAGCATGGAATTTGAGGTCACTGTCTGGTGGGTCTATATGTTCTCCTAGCACGTCTTATAGGAACAATCTACATGGGGATTTTTCAGACATACTTCTAGATCTGATACCACTGCTGATATGGGGATGCATGATGGAGCTCCATAATATTTTAGTCACATTGATCCCAATACACTGGCCGTCGTCATCATGCATGCGGAGGACATTTTGAACATTTGTTATGAATTGCTGTGTTGATAAACTTTTCGATGCCGATGTTATTTGATTCGTTGAAATAGACATACGATCTTGGAAAATTTGAATTTATATATATATATATATATATATATATATATATATATATACTACCGGCTTTAGCTATTAGGCCGCCCTAATTTAAAAAAGAAATGATATATTTCATACTATTTTTAGTATTTATTGCCAAGTGTATAATTCTAAATGAAAACCGAATGATTCTTTTGTTATTATTACTTTGCAAAGTTTTACAAGACAGCCAGGAAGCATCTTCTTCGGCCAGCCAATACAAAGAGACTAGCATGAGGAAGAGAGCACAAAAACTGGACTCCAGAACAGTTCGTTTGATGTACATTTTATTGTGCAGTATTAACAAAAGAATCATTTTATTTTCATTTAGAATTATCCACTTGGAAATAAATACTAAAAATAGAATGAAATACATAATTTCTTTTAAAAAACTGGGGTGGCTTAATAATTATGGCCGGCAGTGTGTGTGTATATATATATATATATATATATATATATATATATATATGTGTGTGTGTGTGTGTTTACAAACGAACATAAATTGGATTAACAAGGATAATCTCCAAACCATTCCCAAAACCTGAGTGACACGGAATAAATTTGATGTTGTGCGTGTGGTAATAACATCAAGGCACTATTCGTGTAGAATTCTTAAAGCCCAATAAATCACTAAATGCACACTTATATGTCCAGCATCCGCAACACATCCATAAAACTTTGGTTTAAAAGCACCATACGTTCTTCAAAAAAGAATAATGAACTGCCTCATAACAAAGAAAGATCTCATAGAACAATCATAACAGAGAAAATAATTGTAACTTAGTGAGTCGCCAACTGCGGTATTAAGCTGATCTTGCACCAAGTGATTAGATGTTTTTGCATTTCTGAAGTACGCTTTGATCCCAAAACCTTTCTCTCATGAAAACTAGATTTCAGAGAAGACGTTTTTTACATCAATCTTTACGGAATTTTACTCAAACATTACCGAAGAGCTGACTGATGAGGGGCAAATGTTCAATGCAATTTTATTTTAATCGTTTCACCCCAAGCAAGGCGGTACCATCACTGATGCGCAGGGGGGGGGGGGCTACATAAGAGCAAATGTTTAGGCAAGAGAAGAGAAAGACGGTCCAGCTACAGTGGGTGTCAAAGAAAGGGCTAGAGAAGGCCGGAAACGTAGGTATGAAGACAGTTGCCAAGTAAGAGAGAAAGAAAAAGAAGATAGAAAAAGATACTCAGTGTGATGTAGAAAGAACTGGAGTCAAGTGGATAAGAGATGGGTTTTGCATTTAAATACCTGAAGATTGTAGCTGTCAGGAAAACAATAATACGGAAGAATTCCACAGGCGGGAAAAGAAGCTGTTGGTGTAGAATTGACGGCTGCATTTGGTTGATCTAACTGGAAGTAGGTGAGACCTTGTTGACAGTAAATAATAGTTAATATATAATTAAATAAACTATAATGATAAGTTGATACGCAAAAAAGGAAATTATTTATGCGTTAACCAAATACATGCAAGTATCATTTTGCATATTTTGTTTAGCCTCCAAATTTTGCACTATTAAATGTGAGTGTGAGACCATTAGGTTGCAAAAATGGATTCCCGGAAAAAAGTTCAAGTTTAGAAATGGGAATGTAGTTAAGTTAGGTTTTGAATATTTGCAATCGTGAATGTCGTAGTTCAGAAGACTTAAGGAGGTACCGAAGCCACGAAAATTGGCTCCACATAGTTTTATGAAAAGCCCCGCTTAATAATCTGTTCTCTTTGAATTTATTGTTTACAGAAACATTAGTTTTTGACAAGGTAGTAACAAGAACGAGAAATCGGAGTGTCGAGTTCGAATTCCAGTTGCATTCACTAACGCGCAAATACCCTTGGGAAAGTTATTAATCCGTCTCTTTTCTCTCCATCTATGGGTTAAATGTCAGGACAGATTAGGTTCTATAGCCAAGGCTGGCAACCAGTCTACCGCATAAATTAATGGCCACCTACTGCAGGATAATATTCCGCTATGTCGGTCATGTCTCTCGAGATATGATCACCTAATCCTGTATCACGTATCACACTTAACTGACTGAATATAATAGTTGAAAACATGATTAAGTATTCTAGTGGTCATAAAGCGGGGAATCAGTTTTATATTGTTATGAAGTAGTAAACTGATCACCCACTAATTACTACTTTATAATATAATACATCTCTTCCACCTCTAGCCTTGAACCAAATGACAGGACAGATTGGGTTCTATAGCCATAGTCGGCAAGCAGTCTACCGCCGAAATTAATGGCAACCTACTGCGTCATAATATTCTGTCGTGTCAGTCATGTCTCTTTCGAGACATGATCACCTAAGCATGTATCACGTATCGCACTTAACTGACTGACTGATTAACAAGAGATGTAAAATAAATTCATTGCGAGAATAAAATAAAATTAAGGCGAGATCGCAAAGACCTTTTAACATCTGACTCTAAATGAAAGCTCCGTGAGAAAAGACGACCAGTGTTTGATAATACTGATAACAGTTTCTGCTTCTGATTTTTTTATGAGAATTTCAGGAACTTGTGCAAAGATTTACTGTCATGAATAATTAGCTCATCTGAATAAGGCATTGGTTCAAACCAAAATTATTTTTATCGATGAAGACATTAATTTAAAAAAACGCCCGACCGTCATTTTAGGGTGATATATAAAATGATATACTAATATGTTTCTGAGTTCCAAACCTGTGTACTACTCTAAGATCGCCTTTTAAGAGTATTATTTCTTTCACTAAAAACAGAACTAAATGTTTGATCACCGGAGAAAACCATGTAATTTATTAGATAATTATTTGGTGGATTCATAGAATGGAAATATAAATCGTTATTTTTAATCAAGAATATAGAGCTTATTTTAATGTCGTTATAATTTTACAGGAATACATATAAAATAATTCGATATCTGCGTTATAATTCCAGAAATCTAGACGAACAAATTATTTAAAACATTTAATAAGTTTAATATTTTACTAAAATATTCCCGAAACTTTTGCGTTAAGATAGACAGATAGATATGAATAAATACAGAGACAGGTTTTGTTAGAAGCTAGAAGAAAAATAGATACATAGCTAATAAAAAATTGATAGGGAGATAGATAGATATGAAGAGACCGAGATAGATTGAGATAGATAGATACATAGATAGATATGAAGTGACCGAAGGAGATAGATAGATAGATATGAAGAGACCGAAGTAGATACATAAATAGATAGATAAATAGATAGATAGATAGATAGATATGAAGAGACCGAAGTAGATAAATATATAGATAGATAGATAGATAGATAGATAGATAGATAGATAGATAGATATGAAGAGACCGAAGTAGATAAATAGATAGTTAGATAGATAGATACATAGTGACGAAAGTGGACAGAGAGATAGACATGAAGTGACGAAAGTGGACAGAGAGATAGACATGAAGTGACGAAAGTGGACAGAGAGATAGACATGAAGTGACGAAAGTGGACAGAGAGATAGACATGAAGTGACGAAAGTGGACAGAGAGATAGACATGAAGTGACGAAAGTGGACAGAGAGATAGACATGAAGTGACGAAAGTGGACAGAGAGATAGACATGAAGTGACGAAAGTGGACAGAGAGATAGACATGAAGTGACGAAAGTGGACAGAGAGATAGACATGAAGTGACGAAAGTGGACAGAGAGATAGACATGAAGTGACGAAAGTGGACAGAGAGATAGACATGAAGTGACGAAAGTGGACAGAGAGATAGACATGAAGTGACGAAAGTGGACAGAGAGATAGACATGAAGTGACGAAAGTGGACAGAGAGATAGACATGAAGTGACGAAAGTGGACAGAGAGATAGACATGAAGTGACGAAAGTGGACAGAGAGATAGACATGAAGTGACGAAAGTGGACAGAGAGATAGACATGAAGTGACGAAAGTGGACAGAGAGATAGACATGAAGTGACGAAAGTGGACAGAGAGATAGACATGAAGTGACGAAAGTGGACAGAGAGATAGACATGAAGAGACGAAAGTGGACAGAGAGATAGACATGAATGAGAAACCGAAGGACAGATCGATAGACATGAAGAGACCGAAAGAAGCAGATCGATAGACATGAAGAGACCGAAGCAGATCGATAGACATGAAGAGACCGAAGCAGATCGATAGACATGAAGAGACCGAAGCAGATCGATAGACATGAAGAGACCGAAGCAGATCGATAGACATGAAGAGACCGAAGCAGATCGATAGACATGAAGAGACCGAAGCAGATAGATCGATCGATAGACAGATAGATATGAAAAAACGAAGTAGATAGATAGATAGATATATAGATATGAAGAGACCGAAGTAGATAAATCGATCGATAGACAGATAGATATGAAAAAACGAAGTAGATAGATAGATAGATATATGGTTATGAAAAAACCGAAGTTGATAAATAGATATGAAGAAACCGAAGTAGATAGATAGATATGAAGAGACCGAAGTAGAATGATAGATAGATAGATAGATGGGTAGATAGATAGATATGAAGAGACCGAAGTAGAATGATAGATAGATAGATAGATGGGTAGATAGATAGATATGAAGAGACCGAAGTAGAATGATAGATAGATAGATAGATGGGTAGATAGATAGATATGAAGAGACCGAAGTAAGATGATAGATAGATAGATAGATAGATAGATAGATAGATAGATAGATAGATATGAAGAGACTGAATAGATAGATAGATAGATAGATAGATAGATAGATAGATATGAAGAGACTCAGTAGATAGATAGATAGATATGAAGAGACTCAAGTAGATAGATAGATAGATATGAAGAGACTCAAGTAGATAGATAGATAGATATGAAGAGACTCAAGTAGATAGATAGATAGATGGATAAATTGATATGAAGAGACTGAAGTAGATAGATAGATGGATAAATTGATATGAAGAGACTGAAGTAGATAGATAGATGGATAAATTGATATGAAGAGACTGAAGTAGATAGATAGATGGATAAATTGATATGAAGAGACTGAAGTAGATAGATAGATGGATAAATTGATATGAAGAGACTGAAGTAGATAGATGGATAAATTGATATGAAGAGACTGAAGTAGATAGATAGATAGATAGAGAGATAGATAGATAGATAATGATATTGTGTGCATCTATTTTTCTAGAGATTTTATACTTTATGTGCATTTATCTTTGCATAAATCATGTGTAAAGTTGCGTCGTTATTTTGTGCATATTTTATTGCAAACATTTTTATTGTCATGTACAGGTATATTTACAGTCTTTATTAATGTTCGGATATCTGTCCTCTATTCCCCGTTGTCAAATTAAATATTTATATAGAAGTCCATTTTCGTACACCGTCATATGCTATAATTTTGAAAATTTACAAGAAGCTAAAATGAAGGTCGTTAGTGAGCAAATCAAAGGTGTTTTGGAAGAATATTATGTAATAAAATGCATCTAAAATCAAATTCATCTGTAAAAATACCGCTTCTAACGCGTAGAGAAAATAGATTAGGAACATTGTTTAATCTAAGGAATATTATATTCACACTCAGAATTGATATTTCTTTAAATACTACTGAAACAATTATTGCGCATATTAACTTCATAGGGCACAAGCTTGATAGAAAAGGGTTATTAAGGTGGGAGTGCACCACATCTGCAGGCTCTAGAACTACACTAATTTGAATATCATCAATCAAGACATGTATTTTACATGGTTTTGGACACTGAAGAATATACTGACAAAATATGAAATTGCAATACATTGAAAAGAGTTATCTATTTTGAGCGAGACACAGTATGTACGTGCTAACGGTTGCAGGTATTCTTGTCAAATGTTCAGATACATTGACCATTCTCTGAAGCTAAAAAAAACTCGAAGCTTTAAACCGGCTTTATGTTCGTATAGGTTTCAATGTGTTTAGTGAATTTCGCACAAGTATATGTCGTTGTCATGGAAGCACACAAGTGACATTCATCTTTAGTGACATTATAGTATAAAAGCTGACAAAATCCAACTGTAATATGATCGATCCTTCCTTGGCAGCTCAGATACAGTCACTTTCTCACCGGTGCAATGTGGCTTCCCTGTGTCTTTTCTACAAATACCGTTACAGCTCTTATGAACTTAGATCACTGGTGCCACCTATATATTAATTCACGAGAGCCACAAGATTAGCAACTAGGTTCCATTACTGGGAAACCAATAATATAAAATGTAAACAAAAATTCTACTCCAGTAGCTTATTTTCTCGCATTTTCCGGCTGTGGAATTCCTTTTCATTTACTTGCCTTCCCGACAGCTATAATCTCCCAGAATTTAAATGTAAACTCAATAGTCATCTCCTATCTCACTAACCTGCATCCTCTCTCATGATCCTTTCTCCATCCACTCCACGCCTATCTGTATTCTCATCCTTTTCTTACCCACTTCCTGACATATCCTATAACCTGTAACTATTTCCCTAACTTTCCTCTTATCTAACCCCCTGTAAAACAGTGACAGTCAAATGCCTTGCTGGCCTGATATGATTATAAAAATCAAATATATTGACCAGATTGTGGATAGTAGCAGAAGAGACGGTTGCTATGTTCGGCGCCTGTTACAGGCAGCGGTGTTCTTCTTCTTCTTCTATGTGCCCTGTCCCTTCAGGGCGTAGGCGATCATGGCTCTCCACGTCTCCCTATCCCTTGTGGCTCTTAGTATATTTGCTCCTGTTGCTCCTGGCAACACCCGTTCCGTCATCCACCTGATCAGGCCCTGCAAATATGTTATCCGCTGCCTTCCTCTGTCTCTCCTTCCTTCTATCTGACCAGTCAGTATCAGGTTCTCCAGGCTCTCCTTCCTCATTGCATGTCCCAGGAACTTCAGTTGTCTCTTCCTGATGCTCAGCATCAATTTCCTTTTTGTTGCCATTCTTTCTAACACCTCGTCTTTGCTTGTAAGCTCAGTCCACGATATCCGTAGCATCCTTCTGTAGAACCACATTTCGGCCGCTTCCAGTTTTGTCCTCATTTTCGATGATATTGTCCAGCATTCACTGCCGTATTGAAGAACTGACATCACGTAGCAGTCTAGAACTCTTTTCTTCGTTTCTATTGAGATTTTCCTGTGTGTTAGTATTTTGCTCATCTTGTTACAAATCCCAAACAAGTGTAGCCCCAGGATAACGAGACATACAGAATGGAATCTTTTACTAGCAGAAAGATTACGGGCATGATAACTTCTAATTAGGCTTCAACTTACGACAGAGTGATTGAACGTATCCAGTGGCTTTACGAGAGTGTGTGACTGAATTGCACACTGTAGATTCTAGTGATTAGATCAGTTCTTGCGTCATACATGCCGTTT
Source organism: Ascarosepion bandense (assembly GCA_037127315.1). Taxonomy (NCBI): domain Eukaryota; kingdom Metazoa; phylum Mollusca; class Cephalopoda; order Sepiida; family Sepiidae; genus Ascarosepion; species Ascarosepion bandense. Next base: position 948,205 of record JBBBDQ010001869.1, read on the forward strand.
GCATGTCCAATGTAGTCCTAGACCATAATATCTCCAAGAAAGTATCAGAAAGGAAGAACTTCGCAAAATAACAAAAACCATAAGGCTTAACGACTTTCACAGGCAGCAGTTATATGAATATCATATGTAACTCGAAGGGAAAATAAAAACAATCATTTTAACATTCTATATTATTTGAAATGAAAACTTACGAAGCAATCATCTTTTAATCCTTCAAACATCGATAACATCTACAAGATTTTAGAAACTTAATTTTTCGAAAAATTGTTATAAGAGAAAGATTTTAGTAATATCAACCGAGAGTAGCACTGACTGCTTGGTCAATAAGTAACGAATGTTACCTTGTAAGGAAAGGGCTAAAATTTCCATTATCGTATTCATACATGAGAAAAAAACGGGGCTGAGTTTAGTAACAATTTTCACTCGTGTGTCTTCTTTGTAACCAAAATGTGATATATACATTCAAAACTTTATATACTTTCTGCTTCCATTTATTGCCAGGAAGGCAATGTGCAATTCAGCAGAATAATTTTCCTTTAAGTTTTGTACTAAGATACGCGTTTTTTTCTTCGCTTTGTTGACACGACTGACATTTGAAAGGCTGACACAAAAATATTCGCGATCTCTCTGTAAGGCTTGCCAGTGTGTTTGTGCAGCGTTACAATTTTTGTAAGCTTCATAAGTGTAAAATCTATAGCAGACAATTAATCGACAGTCGCGTCAATAGTTTCTGGGCGTGATAAAAATCTGATGCAGTCACTGAAGACAAAATATTTTTCAAGACCAAAGAAATTTCTTCATACAACCCAAAAATAGATTCCTATTGCTGAACACCAAGCCAAATAACCTAATCTGAAAAATAAATAGAAATAAATTACACCCTGTCACTCGAGTGGGTCCAAAAATTAAACTTATTTTTTTTTATAATTATGTTGCCCCAAGCAAGATATTTTACTGCCACTGTTGAGCAGGGGGTTACAAAGGAGGAATGTTATGAAAAATAGTGACAGGTTACAGGGGGTATCAGGAAGTGGATAAGAGAGGGATGAGAATACTGATGAGAGTGGAGGGAACGAAGAAAGAAGGATGAGAGAGAGAGGATGTAAGTTAGTGAGACAGCGAATGACTATTGATTTTATATTTGAATTCTTGAAGATTGTAGCTGTCGGGATAGCAAGTAAACGGAAGGGAATTCCACAGACGGAAAGTGCGAGAAAAGAAGCTGGAGTAGAATTTGTGTCTACAATTTATTGGTTTCACAGTAAAATGGTGGAACCTAGTTGCTAATCTTGTGTCTCGAGTAAATTCATATAAAGGAGGTACCAGTGAGCGAGGTTCATCAGAGCAGAAGCCGTAAAAGTATTTGGAGAAGATACTCAGGGAAGCAACACTGCGCCAGTGAGAAAGTGACTGTATACGAGCTACCAAGTCGGGATCGATCACATTACAGATTCTCCGTTGAATTTTGTCAATGACCCCTAGGTGGATAGCAGGAGCACCCAAGCAGATGGGGCAGCAGTATTCAATGCACGGACGGATAAAGGATTTGTGTATGTACATGATTGTTTCAGAAGCGAAAAAACTTCCTGGCCCTGCACAGAGAACCGACTTTTTTAGCAGCGGATTTAGCTATGTATTCTATATAGTCATTCCACTTGATGTCTGTTGTGAGAATTAATTAGAGGATGCGTAGTGTTTTGATTTCAGGGAGACTAGCCTGATCCATGCTAATGGGATGGGGTAAGAGCGATTGTCTGTGGTGGTTAATAGTTAGCAGCTTCGTTTTGAAAATGTAAAAGAAAAGAAACTAAAGCAGTTGTTTCAAGTTTATACAAGGAAACTTCTCAACTCTCAAATCTTGTTTTTAGCCTACGAACAATCTTGTTGTAGTTCATCTAATTGAGAAAAAGGTGTAGAATTTTTTTATCACTGAATACACTTGCCGCTCTGGAACTTCTGATATATCAGCAATCTATACATGCGATAGGTATATGTGATCATTTATTGTAATTCAGGTAGACAACCTCAATGTTAGATCTGGTGCAATATAAAACTTATCTTCATAAATTTGCAATGTTTTCATAAGTGTATATAGATAAACACACCCACCCACATAAACACACACATACACACACATATATATATATATATACAGAGAGAGAGAGAGAGAGAGAGGAAAAAAAAGAGAAGCCATATGAACAGAAGGCAAAAACGACAATGGAAAAATACTTTAAATTAATTGTGTATAGTTTTAACAAATATGTTATTATAGTAAAAAGTGTATTAAAATACCTCAGCAAAAAGAGCAACCCACAATTCCAAATACAGGTGATAGATCCTAGAATCAAACAAGTTAAATACCTAGAAAGTGTTTTAACAGGAGATAAAAAGTGCGACACAGAGATCCGAATGCGAAATGGAATGGCGAAGGACGCGTTCCGGAAGCTGAGTAAAGTACTAAGACAAGAAAATCTCACTAGAAACAAAGAAGAGAGTCATAGATTGCTATGTGATGTCAGTTCTTCAATATGGCAGTGAATGTTGGACAATATCATCGAAAATGAAGAAAAAACTTGAAGCAGCGGAAATGTGATTCTACAGAAGGATGCTGCGGATATCATGGACCGAGCATGTGTGCAATGATGAGATGTTGGAAAAAATGACAACGAAATGAAAATCAATAATGAGCATCACGAATTGACAACTGAAATTCCTGGGACATGCAATGAGGAAGGAGGGCTTAGAGAACCTGATACTGACAGGTCAGATAGAAGGAAAAACAGACAGAGGAAAGTAGCGGATAACATATTTGAAGGGCCTGATCGGGTGGTTGACGAAACGGGGTTTGCATGGTGTAACAGGAGAAAACGTACTAAGAGCCACTTTGGAAAGCCATGATCGCTTACGTCCTGAAAGGACAAGTTACATAAAAAAGAAGATTATGATAGAATTTAGGACTGTCACAAGGAATAATAATCCAGTTGATTAAAGCGATGGTTCGTGAATTTGCTGGTATTTAATTGTGAGTTTAATCCATGGGCCAGTTAGTACAAATCATGGATTTATTGGAAACGAGCAATTTAAAAAAAAGGAAAAAAAATTAAAAAAAGAAAATTATTTCTAGATACTCTGCCACAGAGATTAAATAAATTTCAAAATTTCTTGAATATGATTCAGCTTGACAGATACACGATTAATTCTAGAGGTCATAACAGCAGTTTATATTTTAATAACAACAAAAATAAAATATCATTTCGAGTGTAAAAAATTATTACTCTATATCAGAGAAATCCAGACAAATATTCCGGGCATATTATTAGAATTTGTTTTATTACTTCAAAAGAGTGTGAAGTGTAAAACAGCTCATCACGGTTATTTATTATTGGGAAATGGGTAGAAAGTAATTAGGATATATGGGTCTCAAACTTCAACAAAAGAAGGCTTTTACAGTCTTGATAATCAAAACCCCGCGCTAATTAACAAATCCTAGCACAATTATCACGTAAGATGCAAGTTGGGAGTCATATATAGTAATTCGATATTTCGTTTCCTATTATTTCTTATATAGAGATATTTTCTTTCAGTATTTGGATTGATATTGTAATTTTTTCATAGAAATAAGTCGCAATACATATTGATATGAAAAGACTACGCTGAATTAGTTGGATTTAAGTTTATCGGATTTAATCAGCTTCGTCCTGTAAAAGTCTGAATGATAATAATATTTTATTGCAACTGCAGAGACAAAAAATTAGCTTGAAAATCAGCATTTCAATTCTTTTTATCTGGACTCGAAGAGACCACAATAAAAATTAAGCAAAGATCACACTTATGAGTAAAAAATAATAATCGGTAAATAAATTTGGTGTTTTCTGAACTCAGGTATTTTCATTACTTATTAATCTTAAATAAACTCTTAATCAAATAACTTATATCACACTACAGATAGAACATTTCCTAGTTTAGCTGTCGAGTAACGCTATAAGAACGGTTTTCCATTCTCGATATGAAAGCGAAATTCACTTTACTTCTTTTAATTCGTACTCTGAAGAATATCTTCATCGCAAGGAAACGCATGTTAATTAAGCGCAAATTTTACATAAAGAATTAATTGAAGGATTACGAAGTACCCAAAACTCTAATCTACCTTACAATCTACACAGGAGAAAGAAAGGTCATAACAGGTCATCTATAGTTTGAGAAATATAAAAGCGTTTTTGTATACTTATCATTAGCCTATTATTGATCTGTATCTTTCAAGAAATGGATGAACGTAACAAAAACAAAAATCAAAAATTAAATATTAATAAAATGCACATCAACGCGGTGTAGATTTAGGACAGGCTAACAACAACGAAAAATCAGGTTAAGACCAAATTTAGTCCTTTGATCAATTAGGTGCATTTTGCTATCTAAATATACGTTATTAGAGCAAAATATTATCGAACACCCATGCCTAAATGTGAATAATTACGCATGATTTTTATCTAATCTGAATTCGTTATGAAATTAATACTCACGCTTCGAGGTAATTAGCTGTGTTCAGATAATATATTTTCACCATAATTACTTTCCTGAAAAAAGCAGAAAATTATTTTATGATTACTTCCAAAAATCTACTTAAAACAGAATATATTGGGGTGTTCAAAATGAAAACGCGTTTTCTTACCGCTACGAAATTTCTGTCAATCAATCATGTCAAAAGAATGGTTAAATGATATAAAACTGCTGTTAGAAATAATTTATAATTTCTTTTATTTGACAGTATGTATCTTAAGTTGTACAGACATTTCAAAAGATTTTTGTAGTGCGTAAGGGTGTAGAGAACGCTTAACATCTCAGCAATTGTTCAAAAGGTTTAAAAATGGCAACTGTGACATATCCGTAAGCTTGTTGTTCTTGAAGACATCTCAAACCGAACTTTTAAATGAGACAGCTGGATTAGATCCGAATCGTAGAACAAGAGCTTTAGCATGAACACTTAATGTGTCATGTTCAGCTGTCCACGAACAATTCAAACGAATTGAGAAAACTTGCAAAGAAGGAATTAGGTTTCTTCCTGGCATTAAAAAAAAAAAACAGAAAAAAAGATACCAGTCTTTTAACCAGAAATGACAAATTTACATTTCTGCATCAAATTTTTAAAGGTGATGAAAAAAATGGCTTTCACCTGTCAACAGTCCACCCTAAGTTAACAGTACACCTTAAAACAAGGACTCCATCTAAAAATGTCCTTGCTATGTGTCTGCTAAAACATGAAAGATGTCAACAATTACAAGCTACTGAAACAACAAAGTACCATCGCTGCAGACATTAACTGCCTGCAACTTAACAGGCTAAACGAAGCGTTTCGTCGAAAGTACCCCGGTTTTGGTTAACAGTAAATATATCTCCCCATTATGACACCAGTAAGAAGTAAAAATGAAAAAAAAATGATAGGATATCTTTTGTTAATTGACCCCAAATAGTTAAAAGTAATATAAATTAAATATTAATTTCCACCACGAAATTTTAAATTTTAAGTGAAAGTTTGTTTTTTTGTTACATTTTTGACATTTTGAAATTATAACTTTTAAATCAATTTTTTAGGTTTTAGCATTTTTGAAATTATGAATTTAAGTTAAAATTTTTAAGCTTGCTTTGCAACAGTTGGATTTACGGCGAACCAGGCTTCAGTCAGTAAAGTGTCATATATGATAAACAGAAGAGACATGACTGACTGGGCAGAAAATTTTTACCTCAGTAGGTTGCCATTACATTCTGAGGTAGACTGGTTGCCGACCAAGGCTATAGAACCCAATCTGTCCTGTTATTTAACCCATAACAAAAGGGAAGAGATAGATTAATAGCTTTTTCAAGGGTATTTGTGCGCAAGTTAATGTAATGAATTCAACTAGAATTCGAACTCTACTCCTCGATTTCTCGCTCTGAGTCGATATCCACTGCACCACAGCGCACATCCACTCCAAACAGGTTTAACAAATGAAAATGATCAAAATGATCAGACTTATTAACATTTCCTGAGAGCGGATAATATTTGAGGTGAATACAACGATAGTTTTACAATTAAAAATATATATATATCTGTTTTAGTTTTGTTTATCGGGGTGAGCGCGGACACAGAGCCCACATTTAGAAATATCTCACCGGAATCGCTTCAATCAGAGGTGATCACAAATGTCAATCTAACCAGTGAGCAATGAAATGGTCTCTCTAGAGGAGAAATTAATGTGAATTTCTGTAAATATAATTTCCTTCTATTTTGGGGTGCATTAATGCTTGAGGAGATTAACAAAACTGATCCAAATGATATCCTCAGGATAAGAGATACTTCAATTACATTTAGACAACGACAGATTTTCATCTGCTTGCATCACTACAACATAACATACAGTACTGTGCAAAAGTATTAGGACAAGAACTATGAGGTATATAGACAGAAAATAAATAATTTAATTAAAGTAATATTATTTGATTTACTCAACAAATGCTTTCAAAATTCTTTTTTTTTAATCATGCCCCCCCCCCCAAGCAAGGCATTCCACTGCCAGTATAGCGCAGGTGTTACACAGGGCAATAGACGAGTTAGGATGTACATAGGGGGAGAGTTGGGGAGAATGGGAGGGTTAGTGTATTAGGAGGTGTCTATTGACCTTACATTTAAACTCCTGGAGGTTATAGCCGTCGGGGAAGCAATCATGCGGAAGGGAATTCCACAGGCGGGAAGTGCGAGAAAAGAAGATGTTGGAGTAGAAATTGCAGTTACATTTCATCGGTTTCACTGTAAAAGGGTGGGACCTAGTTGCCAATCTAGTATCTCGTGCGAACTCACACCTAGCGAGCACCAGTGATTTAAGTTCTTCAGAGCAGAAGCCATGAAAGTATTTGTAGAAGAGGCACAGGGAAGCCACGTCACGCCGGTGAGAGAGTGACTGCAAGCAGTCAGCTAAGTCGGTATCAATCATATTACAGATTCTTCGCTGTATTTTGTCAAGAAGCCAGAGGAGAATAGCAGGGGCACCCGACCAGATGTGGCAACAGTATTCAAAACACGGGCGGATGGTAGATTTGTATAAGGCACAGAGAGCCAACTTTCATTGCAGCGGATTTAGCAATGGATTCGACGTAGTCATTCCACTTGAGGTCCGCTGAGTGTGTCAGGCCAAGAAGGCGTAGTCTTTTACTCTCTGGGAGGCATGCCTGTTCCATGCTAATGGGAGGGAGGTGCGGTCATTTGTGGTGGTTAATTGACAGCAGCTTCGTTTTGGAAGAATTGAATTTTACGAGCCATTTCCTACCCCAATCCACCACGGATTGGAGGTCCTTTTCAAGCTCAGCCGCGAGGTTCGCCTTTTTTTTTTTGATCGAGGCGAGCGTGTGGTATCGTCGGCGTACATGCCTACTTGTGATCTTATGGCATCGGTGAGATCATTGATGTAGATTAGAAAGAGCGTAGGACCTAGGATAGAGCCTTGGGGGACACCCGCGTTTGTAGGGTATTTTTGGGAGGCATGTTCGTTTAAAACCACCTTCAGTGTGCGGTTGGAGAGGAATGACTGGATTAAGTCCAACAAAAGTCCAGTAATGCCGTAGCTTCGCAGTTTCCATAGAAGGCCGTCATGCCATATTCTATCGAATGCTTTGGAGATATCCAGGGCGACAGTTCGGGCTTCACCATCTTGTCGAGAGCCTGGTATATATATTCGGTGATGGTCGTTAGCATATCAGCAGTAGACCTGGTGAAGCGGAAGCCATACTGCTTGTCCGATAGGGGCCCGTGGGCCGTGAGATGCTGAACGACCTCGGCATTGATAATGGCTTCGAACACTTTGCCGAAGATCAGAAGAAGGCTGATAGGACGGTAATTTGCGGTGTCCTATGGTTCCCCAGTGTTCTTGAATATTGGGACCACAGAAGAAGACTTCCAACAGGCAGGAAAGCAGAAGGAAGATAGGCAGAGGTTGTAGAGTTTAGAAAGGACAGAAGAGAGTTCAGGGGCACATTTCTTCAGGACTATTATTGGGATTCCGTCCCCACCACTCGCTTTGTGAGAGTCAAGTTTTGATATTATGCTAAAAATCAACGAGGGCGTGATGTGGACGTCATTCAATTGGGCCTCAGTTCTAGATGGGAAATCGGGTGTCTTGACTCCAGACGAATCTAGACACGAATTGGTCGAGAATCTACGGGCAAAGCATTCAGCCTTGTCCGCTGAGGAGGTGAGAACCTCAAACTCGTTGATTAGTGGGGGTATTGAGGACTTACTCTTGTTGACCACGCTTTTACAGAGGCGCCAGTAGTCTTTGGCTCCGATCTTAGAGGATGCATCTTAGCTTCGTTAAGTATCTTTTTACACTTATTACGAGCTGAGGTGTAAAGGCGCCTGTTTTGGTCCGACGCGTGGCTACGATAAAGCCGGAAGAAGTGATTCCGGTGGGCAATGGCGGCCAAGCAAGCGGGCGAGAACCAGGGAGACGAATGGGATTTAAGCTGAAATTTCCTGGCAGGGATGAAAGCATCGATGCCAGCCTTGCTACAAAATAAATGTAATATTTGGTATAATAGCCTTTTGCTTTGATCACAGCCTTTATTCTGTCAGGCATTGATATCACAAGCTTCTTTAATGTATCTAATGGTATCTCCTGCCAAGCAGCTTGTATTTGTTCCCAAAGTGCGTCTTGCAAAGCAACATTAGATTTATCAATTTTTTATCCAAAATATCTCACAGATATTCGATAGGATTGAGATCATGGCTTTGAAAGGGTCAATTCAAATTCCGAAGCCTTTCTTCCTCTTCCTTTTAGTTAAATAATTCTTACAAAGTTTTGGCTTTTGATCCCGTATTTCAATTTCAGTGACGTTTTTAGGAAAATCACCCCAGTCCTAATACATTTGCACACCACCGGTAGTGTGCAAAAGTGTTAAAACAGGGGTGAATTTAAACTTTATTTTGATGCCTCATGAAAGATAAAATAGTTCTTGACCTGATACCTTTGCAAAGTACTGTATATCCCCTGCGATGAGCGTTGTGATGCAGTAGATATCGGCTCGAAATTTTTGGGGGTCAATTCAAATTTCAAAGCCTTCCTTCCTCTTCCTTTTTAGTTAATTTTTTTCTTACAAAGGTTTGAAGGATGTTTAGGGTCGTTGTCTTATTGATAAATAAATCCTTGTCCTATTAAACGTATCCCAGCTGAGACACCATAGGGGATAAGTGTGCAAAAATGTTAAAACAGGGGTGACTTTAAACTTTATTTTGATGCCTCATAAAAGATAAAATAGTTCTTGACCTGATACCTTTGCAAAGTACTGTATATGTAATAAAATATTAAGAAAGAAAGCATCAGTTAGAAGAGGTCTCCTAAAAAGATTTCAAAAAATAAACAGGTTTCTCTGAAGGTGAAATAAGAAATTTGCATTCCACTTGAATTGCACTTGTCCCACATGAATGTTATTATATTTCTGAGAAATAGTTAAATAAATTTAACTCACAAGTGATTGTGTATCTTTTTTTTTGGTAAAAACGCAAGTGTTTTACAGAAAGCCTAACAAAATATACAAAAATATCTGCGCTGATATTTACGTTTACGCCCGTTAATATTCGGAAGTGCGCGTTGACTTATATATTATGTTGCTATATTATCTTACAATTATTCGATTTTAGTCTTTAGTTCATAGTTTAGATACCGGATTACTCACAACATGTCGCCTGGAAATTGAAGTCTAATGTATTTTGCTGAGTCAAATGTGGACATGACAAATAAATCCACCTTAAGCCAACAATTACGCAACCATTGGTTGATTGTGTGTCATTCAGGGAAGCGAAAGATGTCATTCATGTCTATTTATAGATAAAAGGAGGTTAGGATGAATGGATGTAACGAAATTAGAAATGAGAAATAGTTTAAAAGAGAAAGTCGTTGAGTAGTAATGTCAACAGCGATCACTAAAACAAAAAAATAAAAATAAGGACACAAACAGAAATTTAAACACATAGAAAAAGACAGGACAAAAAAATTCAGAAATCAAAGCAAAAAACAAAACAAAAAAAAAGCCAAAGTATAAGAGGAAAGCAAAATAGAAATGAAAGGAGAAAGACTGAAAACGAAAAAAGAGGAAAAGGGAAGAAAAAAGAATCGACGAAAAGAAAAAAATAGACGGACCTGAAGGAGACTACCACCATCTTCCAATTTGTTGTTTTACATTTTTTTTTTGTTTTTTTTTTTCAGCGAGGTCTTAGTTATTACATTTTTTCCAATCATCAAAAAAAAAAAAAATGAAAAAATTTCAATATTAAAACAATTTTAGTGGGTGGGGACTCACTTTCTAATTCGTTATAGTAAATCGATCCTCTATTTTGGAAACACTCGTGTTGGGGTCACTTTGTTTTGTTTTTTTTGGGACGAGTTGTTGCTCTTGTTTTTGTCTGTTTCAAGTTTTCAGTTCTTACGACGGCATCTTGAAACTCCAAGGATGGCTTTATTTAAAAATTTCGCAAAGGATTCAGTAGTTGAATATGCGCAATCAAAAAAGTTAGTTGCGTAGGATCGCCCCCCCCCCTCCACTAAAATTGTTTAAATGCTGAAATTTTTACAGATGTTTTTGTCAAACGGGAAGTTTAGGGTGTAAGCGATAAGATTGAACTAAAACATTTTTTTTAAATTGATAATCAACCAATTGACAGGTGGTGGTAATGTCGTACTGGCGAGTGGTTCGAAAATGGAGGATCGATTTATTATAACGTTGTATGAAAATCTGATCTCCCCACTAAAATTGTTGAAATATTGAAATTTTTCAAATTTTTTTTGTCAATCGGGAACGTTTAGAGTGTAATTGATAAGATTTAACTGGAAAAACATGATAAACAACAAATTTAAAGGTCTTCTTCCGGTCCGCCAAAAATTGAAATGATGGCAAAAAACGACTGACTATATTACTATTACGGAAAGAGAAATGTAACAATCTGTAAAAAAAATAAACAGAGAAAATTTTAAAATGCAGGAGAAAAAAGTAGACCCGCACAAAGAAAAATAAAGACGAAAATAAAGAAAAGCGATTGGAAAATAATCAATGTAAGAAATAAAAAAGACAATGAAAAAGAAAGAAATATTATATATTAATAAAAGAAAGTAAAACAGATTATATCTTTATAGAGAGAAAAATACTACAGCTATATTATAGAAAGAGAAAAACAAATCATCTCATAAAAGGGGAAAATACCACATCTCTATAAACGAGAGAAATACATCATATTCAAAATGAAAAAAAAAACACTAAATGTGTAAAAAACAGAGAAATATAACATTTAAAACAAAAAGAGAAAAATACACATATCCATCAAAAGATAGGAATACTGCATCTCCAAGAAAGAAACAGAGAAGTCCTACATCGAATTAAATAAAGAGATAAATACTAAATGTAAGTGAAAAGAAGAGTAATACTATACGTAAATGAAAGAAGAGGAATACTATATGTAAATGAAAGAAATTCTAAATTTATATAAAAGCAAGAGAAAAATACTACTTCTATGTAAAAGAAAAAGATAAATATTACACATATATATATATATATATATATATAAATAAAAGGAAGTGAACAAATACAAGATCTGTATAAACGCAAAAGAAATAGCACATCTTCATAAAAGAGAGAAATACTACATCGATATAAAAATAAAAACAAATTCTCTGTAAGAGTAAGAGAGAAATACTACATATATATATATTATATATATATATATATATACAAAATAAAAATACATCAACGAAAAACAGAGAAATACTACATTTCCATTAAAGAAATAAAGAAGCATTATGTCTATATAAAAGAAAGAGATAAATACATTTAAAAAAATGAAGAGAGAAATGCTATATGTAAAATTTAAGAAAGGGAGAAATACTATACCTATATAAAGAGAGAGAAAAATATTCTCTATAAAAAAATAAATACACCATCTCCATGAGAGAAAGAGAGAAATACATACGTCACACACACACATATATATATATATATATATATATATATATATATCTCAGTGTACAAGTAAACAACATTTCTTAGAAAGACATAGCCATGTAGATAATATTAGACAGATTTGAGTCAACAATACTATAATACTCTCATACACACAGTAAAATGAACATTCAGATATTGGAGGATATCTACATTAACTCCAAAGATCCCACACTTAATAAAATCACGTTTAAATCTGGTCATAACACATTACATTGCATTTAAATATATAGTTCTGTTAACCGGTTCACACTCCACCCACGTCTATTGAACAGGTGTAGAACCTCATCCCTTGTTCCCTGTTTAGGATGTGGTTTCCGGTTCTTTTCCAATCTATTCACTCTTACGTAACCCCCTGCACACCAGTGGCCTTACCGCCTTCTCGGGGTGATATGATTAAAAAAAAAAAAAAAAAAAAAAAAAAAAAACATTTTGAGCTCTCGCGCGTTGTGACGACATATAATCGCATTACAAATTTAAGAACTGCGTTTGCAATTTAGTAACTGTTTTGTCGTTTCGCAAAGTTTTATGTTAACACAAAATAAAATCGACTTTGATGGAATTTTTTATGTTAACGTCCTTGTAACCTCTCTGAAGATAGCTCATGTGAGCCGAAATTTCAGAACCAACTTAATAAAAAAATTATCCAAATATTGGAGAATTTTTGTCGTTATTTTCATCTGAAATTAAAACCAAAATACCATGTTTAGAACGGCTCATGATTAAACTTAATAGACATTCATTGTCTGTTATATTTAACAGTATATGTTTAGAATATATATATATAAAGAAAAGAGAAAATACTTTATATATATTTTATATATAATAAAAATATAACATCTCAATGAAAAATAATACCGAAATAGTACATTTCCATTAAAGAAATGCAGAAATACTATGACTAGATAAAAGAAATAGATAAATAAAATTAAATAAAAAGAGAAAGAAATGCTATACGTAAAATATAAGAATGGGGAAATACTAAATCTATATAAGGAAAGAAAATTATTCTGTATAACAAGAGAAAAATACTATATCTCCATGAAAGAAAGAAATACTACATATATATATATACAAAAGTAAAATACATCATCTCAATAAAAATACAGAAATACTACATTTCCATGAAAGAAATACTATGTTTAAATAAAAGAAAGAGAGAAATACTATTTGCAGAATATAAGAAAGCGAGAAATACTACATCTATATAAAGAGAGAAAAATATTCTCTACAAAAAGAGAGAAAAATACTGCATCTCATGAAATACTTCATATATATACAAAAGAAAAATACATCTTAATACAAAAAATACTACATTTTCATTAAATACAGAAATACTATACCTATATAAAAGAAAGAAATAAATACATTTAAATAAAAGAAAAAGAGAAATGCTATATGTAAAATGTAAGAAAGGGAGAAATACTATACGTTCATAAAAGCAACAAAGACAAAAGTAACAAGGCATAAAAATAAAGACATTATGAATGGTAAATTACTAGATAAAAAATAAATGACAAGCAAAGAGAAAAAACATCAAAAGAAAGTAAAACGTTAATGTATAAAAGACATGCAATGATAATAATAAAGAAAGAAAGAATAAGAGAGAGAGAGAGAGAGAGAGAGAGAGAGACAAAGGAAAGAAAAGGAAATGGATGAAAGAGAGAGAAAAATAATGAGAAACAAAAGAATGACTATTTTACTATAATAGAGAGACAGATATGCAAGAAGTCCTACAAATAAAAACAAAGAACAACGTGTAAAGAAGCGGGGAAAGCGGGAGTAGCTTAAAAGAGAGGGCACAAAAGAAAATAAATCCCCAGACACCAACCAGTCTCCTTGACAAGTCGAATGAAGTGGCTGTCCTTGAAAGACTCGCGAGAAAGCAAAACAATTCGCGAGAAATGCTGGCGAACACAGAAAAGTACAATCTCAAAGAACCAAACGATTAAATTTAGAAAATAAATTACATGAATAGACAAATAAAAACCAGACCAAAAATAAATTTGACGCAAAAAAAAAAAAAAAAAAAAAAAAAAAAAAAAGAGCAACAAAAGAAAAGGGAACATGAGAAGAAAAGAGTGAATCTAATGACTGTGAAAAATTAAATAGTTCGGTAGTCCTTAGGAACTTCGCACCAACATACATTGATGCTATTTTCAAATCAGCGAAATCATTTCGCCACCCACAGGAGATGTTTTGTCTACCGACAGCCTTTATCCACCCAACTTGAACATACCACTTACATATCTTTCACGTTCCCTGATCGCCTACTTATCCGACAAATACACCAAAGCTTTCACAAATACCATCCGCGTACCGCCAACAAAAATTCCCATTAAATATTATAGCCTTCCACGTTCGGTGAAGGTGCGTTCTTTTCAAGACAACCTTGTTTGTTAACTGAGTAGGCATTGCCGGGTTGCTTACTAAAAATAGTTTTCTTTTTAATTCTATTCAATCAACCGTCTTAACAAAAAAGTCTACAGACGACCTTCATACGCTGCACCTGTCCAAGGCAAGCAGAGTCAAAACGAGGTTAGTTGTCTGTACCGAAGAAATGTGAATGCTTTTCTTGTTGCAACAGAGGAAAATGTTCAGTTTAAATCAGAAACTAACGTGATACTGAATTTTAATGAGTTTTGTTTAACGGCATTTTTTTTATAAGCATGGCATGTCACTGCCACTACTGCGCAGGGGGCTACGTAGAGTGAAGAAAGGATGATTAAACATAGGAAATGTCAGAGGGTGGGTGACAGGCGGGTAAGGATACCGAGAATGAGGGTTGGGTAGATGAGAGTGTTCTGAGAATAATTGGGAGTTAGTGTGATAGGAGGTGTCTATTGACCCTACATTTAAACACCTGGAGATTGTAATTGTCGGGAAAGCAGAGTTGTGGAAGGGAGTTCCACAGGCGGGAAGCGCGAGAAAAGAAGCTGTTGGAGTAGAATTTACGGTTACATCTTATTTGTTTAACTGTAAAAGGGTGGGACCTAGTTGCTAATCTAGTATCTCGTGTATCACCCTCTGTGGATTATTTAAGGTCAAACATTTGGGGTTTTAAGGTATTTTTTTAAAAATGTTCGTTTATAGTGATAAGGTTAATTTAATCAGATTTTAAAGAAAATTGTTTCGTTTTTATTTTATATTATTTCAGAAAAATGAAAATGTCTTCTAGTTTTGTATTCGAAAATGTTGAGAATAATATTTGTTCCTTAAAAAATGTGTGTCATGGTAAGGTAATAGTTTTTTCTTCAAAAATGTTAAAAATGTATGTTTTTTCCATGAAAGTCTATTTTTATGTATATATTTCTATAAAAGTATTTTTATACTATCATAGTTTTTTGACCCCAGTTTGGGGGTTAACTATTTGCCCATAGCTGAGACCCTATAGCTGACTCCTGGTCAGAGTGTACCTGAGACCAACTGCAATTAAGAGGTGGTTTCATGCTCCTCACTACCAAGTCCAGGATCTAAATGATACTCAAATATAAGGGCTTTTACACACACACACAGGTGTTTGTGTGTGTGTGTGCGTCTGTGCGTGCAATAATAAGAACAATCATTGTAGTGCTGAGGATATCGACTCGAAACGTTAAAACCGAAAAGCCAAGTTCGAATTCTACTTGAATTCGTTGCATTCACTTATGCGCAAATACACTTGGGAAAGGCATAGATACGTCTCTTCTCCTTCCATATATGTGTTAGCAGGATAGATTGGGTTCTGTACCTTTGGTTGGCAACCAGTCTACCTCAGAAAGTAATGGCAAACTGGAAAATCTTCTGCCCAGTCTCTTTTGTGACATGATCGCCAAAGCGTGTATCACGAATGGCACTTAACTTACTGATTAATGTTTGCAATTCATGTAGGTGAATTAATATATTTTAACGTATAAAAAATTTAATATATTTTCTGTTAGACTAGAGAGAAATTATCAAATTATGTATATTATCTAACAATTTTTATCGAAGTCTGACTTAAAATTTCGTTATGTTTCAATAACTCAACGTGTCTCTCAACAAAAACGATTGTATTTTTTTACACAAAATTGAATTTATTATTCAATAGACGCAAATTGTTAGATTTTAAACTTAAATTACTGTTTGAATTTCATTATTATTATCTATCGACTATTATGCTAATCTTCGTTGTTATAACAACGTTTCAGTATGTGTCTATACATCTGAGATGATGTGGTATTTATATTATTTACATTGTTTGGATTGTCATGTGACCATAACTGATTATTACGACACACTTAATATACGATTAGTTTGAGGTGATTTTATCCTCATGTGGTGCCTTGATGTAGAAATTGCTCCAGCGTTCTTGCGAACATTCGTACATCAATTTATGGGTTTAGAATTCATCGTATCCAAAAACATGGAAATATCACTTTGAACCTGAGAACAAGTCGAGAGTATGCATGTACGTCATAATTGTAGGTCTTCTTTTCTTACAAACCTCACTCCAGTTCTTTACATTTTCTATAAATTTAAAAGGGCTTTCTATGATACTGCGCCCTTTTTTAATGCATTCAGTGCGCAGCAAAAAAACAAAACAAAAAAAAAAGAATGCACTGACAGTAACGAAAAAAGACTCAAATTTTGCATACATTTTTCTTAATTGTGTAAAGCTTTGCAAGATATCGGGATTTCATGAGAAAAAATTCAAATAATATAATAAAATCAAGCTTTATTTTTAGGAATGCATACAACTTTTCTCAAAAGTGACTGTTTCATTTAAGTTTACATTTGCATGTCTGTAATAATCAGAGGTGGTGTAATGGAGAACCGAGTTAATATTCATGTTTCATTCGTTACCTTCACTTTCACTCAAAATTCCCTGAGAAAATATGAACTTATAATCTACAGCCATCTATGGATTAAAAAGTAAAACGTGCATATGGAAAAAATATTCTCAAAATATTGTTAATGCAGTATTAAACTATATAATATATTGTTCTCACAATAGGTGGTGGCTTTAAATAACACACAAAATGTAAATAAGCTGTAAGAAAAAATATCCTGTAACATAGGATCAGTGTGTAAGTAAAACTCTACTTTTTCCACGTTTAGACGGTCATGTGACCATAATCGATAATTACTAGAGCCTGGTCTTTACATAGGACAGTCTTTTATTATACACAAGGTAGGTGCGTTCCTGATTCATGAATCGACACCATCATTTGCAATATTATCTGCCGGACTTATGAGTAAGGACAGCCGTTTTTAATATTCACTAGCGTCTCTTTTGAAGGTGAATAGAAGCCATTTTATATATATATCGTACTGATGAGCTGTGATACATCGAAACAGATCTGTTTGCGGATGACTATTTACGCTCTCACACCCTGAAATAGACTTTGAAAAAACAGTAGCTACTCTAGCATCTACGCAACGCTCATTCAGTAATGAATTAGAGCACTCTGGCTATTGGTGTATGATACATCATACGCTAAAAGTTTGCCACCTTCTACCGAGCGCCCATACTCAGAGGTAGAATCGCCGACTGACGCCAATTCGGTCGGGATTCAATCCTGGATTAAAAGCAATCGGATGTCTAACAGTATTGATGAGCTTTTAGACAGCGAAACAGATCTGTCTGTTAATGATTATATATATATTCATGTACTTTTTCTGGGAAAAAAGTAAATTTCTCCCGACTTCTCTCAAGCTATTTTATTTTTCATAATAAATGCTTGAGTAATTATTACTGCCAAGGTCATCCAAATATATTTTGTAAACTGGAAAGAGTATAAAGTGCGTTCTGCATTGAATCAGAATGTATCTCGCCAGTTCTCTATCTTTTTTTTTAATCGTATCACCCCGAGCAAGGCGGTAATGCCACTGATGTGCAGGGGGCTACATAAGAGTAAAAAGATTAATTAGAAAAAAGTGAGGAGGAAGACGAACAAGTTAGAAAGGAGCAAGAGAAGGATAGTAATACAGATGTGATGACAGTTGCAAAGGTGGGGAGAAAGGAAAGGATATACGGGGTGATGTAGCAAGAAGGATGGTAATACAGGTGTGATGACAGTTGCAAAGGTGGGGAGAAAGGAAAGGATATACAGGGTGATGTAGCAAGAAGGATGGGAATACAGGTGTGATGACAGTTGCAAAGGTGGGGAGAAAGGAAAGGATATACAGGGTGATGTAGCAAGAAGGATGGGAATACAGGTGTGATGACAGTTGCAAAGGTGGGGAGAAAGGAAAGGATATACAGGGTGATGTAGCAAGAAGGATGGGAATACAGGTGTGATGACAGTTGCAAAGGTGGTGAGAAAGGAAAGGATATACAGGGTGATGTAGCAAGAAGGATGGGAATACAGGTGTGATGACAGTTGCAAAGGTGGGGAGAAAGGAAAGGATATACAGGGTGATGTAGCAAGAAGGATGGAAATACAGGTATGACAGTTGCAAAGGTGGGGAGAAAGGAAAGGATATACAGGGTGATGTAGCAAGAAGGATGGGAATACAGGTGTGATGACAGTTGCAAAGGTGGGGAGAAAGGAAAGGATATACAGGGTGATGTAGCAAGAAGGATGGGAATACAGGTGTGATGACAGTTGCAAAGGTGGGGGAGAAAGGAAAGGATATACAGGGTGATGTAGCAAGAAGGATGGGAATACAGGTGTGATGACAGTTGCAAAGGTGGGGAGAAAGGAAAGGATATACAGGGTGATGTAGCAAGAAGGATGGGAATACAGGTGTGATGACAGTTGCAAAGGTGGGGAGAAAGGAAAGGATATACAGGGTGATGTAGCAAGAAGGATGGGAATACAGGTGTGATGACAGTTGCAAAGGTGGGGAGAAAGGAAAGGATATACAGGGTGATGTAGCAAGAAGGATGGGAATACAGGTGTGATGACAGTTGCAAAGGTGGGGAGAAAGGAAAGGATATACAGGGTGATGTAGCAAGAAGGATGGGAATACAGGTGTGATGACAGTTGCAAAGGTGGGGAGAAAGGAAGGATATACAGGGTGATGTAGCAAGAAGGATGGGAATACAGGTGTGATGACAGTTGCAAAGGTGGGGGAGAAAGGAAAGGGATATACAGGGTGATGTAGCAAGAAGGATGGGAATACAGGTGTGATGACAGTTGCAAAGGTGGGGAGAAAGGAAAGGATATACAGGGTGATGTAGCAAGAAGGATGGGAATACAGGTGTGATGACAGTTGCAAAGGTGGGGAGAAAGGAAAGGATATACAGGGTGATGTAGCAAGAAGGATGGGAATACAGGTGTGATGACAGTTGCAAAGGTGGGGAGAAAGGAAAGGATATACAGGGTGATGTAGCAAGAAGATGGGAATACAGGTGTGATGACAGTTGCAAAGGTGGGGAGAAAGGAAAGGATATACAGGGTGATGTAGCAAGAAGGGATGGGAATACAGGTGTGATGACAGTTGCAAAGGTGGGGGAGAAAGGAAAGGATATACAGGGTGATGTAGCAAGAAGGATGGGAATACAGGTGTGATGACAGTTGCAAAGGTGGGGAGAAAGGAAAGGATATAACAGGGTGATGTAGCAAGAAGGATGGGAATACAGGTGTGATGACAGTTGCAAAGGTGGGGAGAAAGGAAAGGATATACAGGGTGATGTAGCAAGAAGGATGGGAATACAGGTGTGATGACAGTTGCAAAGGTGGGGAGAAAGGAAAGGATATACAGGGTGATGTAGCAAGAAGGATGGGAATACAGGTGTGATGACAGCTGTAAAAGGTGGGGAGAAAGGAAAGGATATACAGGGTGATGTAGCAAGAAGGATGGGAACAAGAGGTGTGATGACAGTTGCAAAGGTGGGGAGAAAGGAAAGGATATACAGGGTGATGTAGCAAGAAGGATGGGAATACAGGTGTGATGACAGTTGCAAAGGTAAAGAGAAAGGAAAGGATATATGGGGTGGGGAAAGAACTAGAGTCAAGTGGTTAATGGAGGAGTATTGACATTGCATTTAAATTAGTATTGACATTGCATTTAAATTGGTACTGACATTGCATTTCAATTAGTATTGACATTGCATTTCAATTAGTATTTAAATTTTAGCCTCTTATTTAAACAGTAGATCGCTGACGTAATTAACATTCTAATCAGTGCAGGATTCACTTGTTACTTTTAAACTTATATTTAATTTCTAATGACAGAACTTACGGAGCTAGAAATCTATTGATGTAATCACTCTTATTCTTCTCTTTATTATGTCTTTTCAATACGCGGAACTTCCTCTCCCATATTTTGCCTTTTTGTTATTTCTCCGAATCCTTATTCTACCAACAATTTACATCAGCTCATTAGGCGGGTTCAAATCTTTACCACTTACCTTTAATTTATGTCGATTTCAAATTCTCTACGCCTTTTTCTACCTGCGCATAACCTAAAATATCAACTGCAACCTTCATATTCTAAGTATAAGTGATAGTTTTTGTTTACTTTCACTTAAAGCTTCGTCCTTGCTAACTTATTCAGTATTCACAGTGTCCTTCTGTTAAACAAAGATTTGTTTTCTGCAAATCTCTTCCTCATCCATGACATGTTTGTCCAGCATTCACTGCCATATAAAAGACCGATAGTTCATTATAGTTATAAAAAAAGGTTACTACTAGTTCTCCCACATAATTTCTGTTCTCACCCACCCCTAATCTAAATGGGCCTGTTTGATTGGCTAAGACGATTTTCCTTGACCAATCAGTGGACACCCAATTTTGGCGGGCTCAATGCAAGAATCCTTCTATCTTCCTCTTTTTTTTTAAATGTTCTAGCAAGGAACAACGGGTAGGAAATTTCCTCTCCATATTTGAGGCTACTTTGAACATTCTAAGAGCCATCTATTTTATTTGGACGTTAAAGAACAGTTCATAGTTGGACTTCTAAAGCCGCAAACACAAATAGTTTTGCAAGGACTTTTCTTCTCAATTATTGCCTTAATTAATACTTGTTTCTTTATCTCTGTCTTGTGTCTTTTGTATTCCTTTTTTTCAGAAATTCCGACTAAATTCAACTTAAGAGATTATTGTAATGTCTGAGACACACGAGCTAAGAGAGTTTATAAAATGTAGTTAATGTATAGTAATAATTTGTCAAACGTTGCTTAGAACAAGAGACACGACTTTGTCTGAATTACTGGAATGAGGAGTTATCATTTAAATATAACTATGCGTATATCAATGAGAAATTCAAGTATCGCAAGGAGGTAAGACGTTGCTTTTTTGTGTGTTTTCTGATCAATGCTTTTACTTACAATCAGAAAGAGTATGAAAAAAAGGTTACTACTACTTCTCTCACATAATTTCTCTTCTCACCCACCCCTAATCTAAATGAGTCTGTTTGATTGGCTAAGACGATTTTTCTTGACCAATCAGTGGATACCTAATTTTGAACCTTTTAAGAGCCGTCTAATTTATTTGGACGTTATAGAACATTTCATAGTTGGACTTCTAAAGCTAGTTTTGCAAGGACTTTTATTCTCTGTTATTGCCATAATAATTACTTGTTTCTTTATCTCTGTCTTGTGTCTTTTGTATTCCTTTTTTTCAGCAATTCTAACTAAATTCACCCTATAATTCAATAATCTTTTCTTTGTTTCTAACAAAGTTTTCGTGTTTTTTAATATTTTCCTTAGCTTTTTGAATGCATCTTTCCCTATACAAATGCATTCGGATTTCGGTGTCGTTTATTCTTGCCTCTGTAGAAACTAATCAATGTTCCGGGTTTTAATTATCTGAATATATTTAACAAAAAATTCTAACAGAAGACGGAAAGTACGACAGAGAGATCCGAAGGCGAATTGGCATGGCAAAGGGCGCATTCCAGAAGCTGAGTAAAGTATTAAGAGAGAGGAAAATTTGGCTAGAATCAAAAAAGTACTAGATTGCTATGTGATGTCGGTTCTTCAGTATGTCAGTGAATGCTGGACAATATCCTCGAAGATGAAAGAAAAACTTGAAGCAATTAAATGTGATTCTACAGGAGGATGCTGCGGATATCATGGATAAACCATGTGAGCAATGATGAGATTTTGAAAAGGATGGAAACGAAAAGGAAACTAATACTGAGCGTTAAGAAGAGACAGCTAAAGTTCCTGAAACATTCAATGAGGAAGTAGGGCTTGGAGAACCTGATATTAACAAGCCAGATAGAGAGCAGGAGAGACAGGGGAAACACCGTGTAACGTACTTGACTGGCTTGAGCAGGTGGATGGCAGAACGGTGATTGCGTGGTTTCACAGGAGAAAGCTTGCTAAGAGACACCAGGGATAAGGAGACGTGGAAGGCCATGATCGCCTACGTCCTAAAAGGACAAGGCACATAGAAGAAGATATTTAACGAGGAATTAGTTTCCATTTTATACACCTATTTTTGTTTTAGACAATTTCAGATTTACAGTATTTTTAATAAAATGTAATAAAATTATCTTCGTAGAGTCTTATGTGTTTAACAATCTTCCCAACTATAGCAAAATGTGCATTGTGGTGAGGATGCACGTTGTGGTGCTGTGGATATCGGCTCGGAACGATTAATCCGGGAGCCGAGTTCGAATTCCAGTTGAATTTTTGCATTCACTTACTCGCAAATACCCTTGGGAAAGTTATTAATCCGTCTCTTCTCTCCAGTTATGGGTTAAATAACAGAACAGATCGGGTTCTATAGCCTTGGCCGGCAACCAGTCTACCGCAGAAAATAATGGCAAACTACTAAAAGATAATCTTCTACCCAGTCAGTCATGTCTCTAAATAGACATGATCATTTAAACGTGTATCACGTATGAAACTTAACTGACTGATAGCAAGATTAAGTTTTTTTTTTCAAATTGAAAGATACGCCCTATAAAACTGCTTTCAGAAAGTGAGGTCACTTGATACTATGTTCCTACTGAATGTAAGCAAAAATGAATCTCCATAGCCTCCTTATATTTTAATATTTTTCATTATAATCTTATCTCCTTGTGTCTACAAGGATTGAATAGTTGCCAAACAAATATACAGCACCCATATTAGTTTGATATTTAACACATAAACAAGGGATATTATGCATGGCTTAGTGGATTAGGAAATTGGTTAAAACATTTCTTGTACCGTATTAATTGTGACTTTATTGTCTCGGTTTATTAGTGAAAGAAATCTACATCATCTAGCACAATGAAAGATGTAGACACGTCAACACGTCACGCAAAGATGAATAATACGGATGTGAACGATAAATACGTTGTGGCTCAACATTCCAAGTGGAGTACCGAGATAAGGCGACAGGAACTTTAAGAATATCAGAACATTCCATTAACCAAACTTTGCGAGTATAATAATCCAGATTAAGATATTAGTACGAATATCTAGTCGGGAAAAAGGCAGGCGTGTAATATATAATTTTACATTCTTACAACGTTGTTTTTCTAAAATAAAAGAAATATTTTAATACCCCCCGATTTTTTTCTAACCTTCGTTGTCTTTCATTACAACTTTTTGTTATTCAAACACTGATTGCAGACACGGAAAGGAAACTATAAAACCTCCTAGAGAAGGTAGCGGTGGAGAGTGACAAAAAAGGACTACAAATAAACTTTAAGAAAACTGAATGCATGGTCATCAGCAAAAGGTGCAACCCAAAATGCCAAATACAGGTGGGGGATACCAGAATATAGCAAGTACAAAAATTTAAATACCTAGGAAGTGTTCTAACACGAGATGGAAAGTGCGACAAAGATATCCGAAGGCGATTTGATATAGCAAAGGACGCGTTCCAGAAGCTGAGTAAAGTATTAAGACACAGGAAAATTTCACTAGAAACAAAGAAATGAGTGCTGGATTGTTATGTGATGTCAGTTTTTTAATACGGCAATAAATGCTGGACAATATCATCGAAAATGAGGACAAAACTGGAAGCAGCGGAAATATGGATCTACAGAAGGATGCTGCGGATATGCAAGAAACGAAGAGGTGTTGGAAAGAATGGCAACTAAAAGGAAATTAATACTGAGCATCAGGAAGAGACAACTGAAGTTCCTGGGACACGCAATGAGGAAGGAGACCCTGATACTGACTTGATAGATAGAAGGAAAAAGAGACACTGGAAGGTAGCGGATAACATATTTGCAGGGCCTGATCAGGTGAATGACGGAACAGGGATTGCCAGGAGTAACAGGAGCAAACATACTAAGAGCCACAAGGGATAGGGAGACGTGGAGAACCATGATCGCCTACGCCCTGAAGGGACAGGGCACATAGAAGAAGAAGAAGAAGAATCAATGCAAGATTCATATCTGAGTAGTTCTGGTTATGATGATAAACGACATTAAGCAGCAAAGCTTCCGATCGGGATATTGGAATTAAAGAAGTGCGTACAACCACCAACTTATTACTGCTGTTCCCAGGTTTATCCTCATACAGGGTGGTTACAACTGTTGTACCCAAGCTATGGGTAAATAGTGAAACCACAAACAAAAATAAAAATGACTACGAAAGTATAAGTATAATTTTTTTTATAGTAAAATACAAGTAATACATTTTTATATAGCAAAATTACTAATAATACTTTTTAACTGTAGTTGAAGGTATACAATTCATCTAAGACAGTAACATGAAAAAAACGCTTTCAGGACATTAATCCATTTAGTATCTTACACTTTTCTAAAGAATTGGAACTGTATTCTAAAATATAATATAACTTCAAGAAAAACTACAACATAATACTCACATAAGAAAAATAAATTTCGGCATTAAAAGACACATTAGGAATTTTATGTCGTCACAGAAACATATCAAATCATCTTAGCTTAAAATCAAATATTTAATTCAGCGTTAATTTTAAGTTACAGTTCTTGATTAAAATTATATGATTAAATTTAATGGATTGGTTGATTTGTTTTTTACAAATTATCATATCGTTGAAAGTTTATTTAAAGATATATTCTTGTATAGACTGAACTATCGCCCGGTTCACACTCCACCCAAGTCTATTGAACAGGTGTAGAGGCTCATCCCTTGTTCCCTGTTTAGGATGTGGTTTCCGGCTTTCTCTTTTCCAATCTTTTTACTCTTACGTAGCCCCCTGCACACCAGTGGCCTTACCGCCTTGCTCGGGATGATATGATTAAAATAAAAAATAAATAATTTTTTTAGAGATTATAATGATTTTTGATACACGTTCTACTGAATCAAGAGGAGAATATGAAGAAAAATCGACAAAAAAACTGCCAAAATTCGATCACAAGCGTAGTCCGTTATTCTGTATTTAATTACATGACTTCGTGAAAGTTACGGGAGAGAAAAAATTGCAAGATATAGTTCGTTTGTTTTATGAACATTTAGATAAAAAAAGATAAGTTTCTTCAATAACTAACACTTGATTTGAGTTCAGCATATACATTTGCACAGAGATAATGCTATTTTGGATAAATTTGAAGGGGAAAAGCGACGGGACTTAAAGCGAAAATTTACAGATAATTTTTAAGGGAGTATACACAAAAAAATAAATGGTTAGCACAACACTTACGATTAAATCTAACCAATTTAACAGTGAATCATGTGTAAAAGAGAAAATATGGTATTTTACACAAGTATATTTTTACTAAGATTAATTACATAAACTGGTTGTGTGTTTTTATATTTTGATTGTTCCATTTGAATTATCATTTTTGTAAGAAAATCTAAAGGTCCAGTAAGTTTATGTGGCACTAATTTTGGCTCGTATCTCTGGAAAAACACCTAACATAACATTGCTTCTAATTTTGCTGTTGGAAAGCCAAGGTAGAGGGAACAAAAAATAAAATATGCTTTGAAAAGGAAAAGGAAAATAAACGAAAATTTAAACAATGAAATTAGGAAAAGGATATAAATATATTCCAGACATTTAGTTGATGGTTTCTTTGACATCAGTTAGAGAACAGAAAACAGTAAATAAAGAAAGATATTAAGAATAAAGAAATAAACAAGAAAATAATGTTTAGAAAAGGTGCCGAAATACGAAACGAATATAAAGAAATGAAGCGATGTGGTCTATTATGTCGCCTTGATCGATATTGCTTACTGGTGCCAGCAATAGCTGTTTAAGCTCAGAACAAAAGCCAAAGTTTATTTTTAAAAAAGACTAACAGTCCGTTCCCACATAGAGGATTGGCACCGTCGCTTTCATATTATTTGGCGTCGAAAAGTATTTCTATAATGCTTAGTAAAAAATCTACGTGAATCGAGGTCATGGAATTTTCTATTGGCGCTTTATCAAAATCTAATATTTGTGATGTTTTGTTTTCCCAAGCAAATTGGCCATCCCTATTTGGAAAAATATACAATATATATATATATATATTTCTCTTACTTACTATTTTAACGTTGTGTCTTACTATCTCACAGGTGTTTACTCGTGCAACCAGACTCGCAACTGCGTCTCTCCCATTCACAGTTAAATCAACCAAATGCAGACAACAATTCTACTCCGGCAGCTTCTTTTCCCGCACTTCCCGCCTGTAAAACTCGCTTCCATATTCTTGCTTTCCTGACGCCTACAACCTCCAGGAATTTAAATGCAATGTCACTACCCAACTGCTAACCACTTGACTCTACTTCTGTCTACATCACCCTGTATATATTTTCCTTTCTCTCTACCTTTGCAACTGTCATCACACCTGTATTCCCATCCTTCTCTTGCTTCTTTCTCTTACACACCTTGTAACTGGTTCGTCTTTCTCTTTATTCTCCTCCTAGCTAATATTTTACTCTTATGTCGCCCCCTGCGCATCAGTGGCGTTACCGCTTTGCATGGGGTGAAGCAATTAAATAAAAAGTAATAAGTATTAAGGAAAGGTAAATTGGAACAGTAGAGGGAAAACAGAATGAAGAACAAGGAATTAAAAAAAATGAGTGATAATGAAAAAAAAGACAAGAAAATAAAGAAAGGAGAAAAAACAGCCCCCTCATGAAAGAAAAATTGTGAGAAAATATTTGGAAATTAAAGAGATGAAAAAGAAAGAAAATGAATGAAAAATGGGGAAAAGAAAGAAACAAAAGGAAAAAAATAAAATTGTATGAAAATTCTGAAAAAAAAAGTGAAAAAAATGAAAGAACATGAAGCAGAAATAGAGAGAGAAAATGAAGAACAAAGAAAGAAAAAAAAAGAGAAAATTAAGAAAATTCAAAAAATTAGAGAAAAGGGAAAAACAAAAAAGTAGAGAAAAGGGAAAAACAAAAAAGAAAGAAGAGAAATTGTGAGAAAATATGTGAACAGTAAGGAGAGATAAAATGAAGGTACAAGAATAAAAAATAAAAAGAAAAGAATGAAAAACAAAGAAAGAAAAAAAAAGATAGAAAATGAAGAGAATTCAATAGAAAATGGAAACAGAAAATAAAAAATGAACGATGAAAATAAATAGTTAGAAAAATATAAATTTTTTACACAGGATAAAGACAGAGAATGAAAGGACAAGGAAAGAAAAAAAAGTAGATGTAGGCAAAGACAAGGGAACATACAAAAATGATTGAAACAAAAGGAAAGAAATCAAAGAAAGGAAAGAAGAAAAGAAAAGAAAGATAAAGAAGGTCAAATAGTATAATAAAAAAAAGACTAATTTTTGCTTTTCATAACCTAGTCTCGGTGACATTCTTTCCAAAAAAAAAAAATACCCCTACTACAACCACGATAAAAATAACATAAAAAAAGAAAAAAAATACTATATTAGTTCTGCTGTTTGATCTCCAAACTTGATTAACAGCAAGAATCTCTCACTTTTCTTCTTCCTTGCGTCATGTGACTAGCGCCGTCTGCAGTTAAATTCAAAATTTCAAACTGCTTTATGCGACATTTCTAATCTACACGGAAACGAAAACAGACAGAAAAAAGCCGACTTTTTAGTTCCTCCATCTTCAGACCATAAGATTTTTAGTTAATCCTCTTGGTTCAAGTCTACGCGGCACAGTTTTTAACGATGCATTCTGCGACAACGCTAAGAAATCAATAAATCCTATCTCTCGAGCTATAGGCAAGGTATCAGGAGAGATA
Organism: Ascarosepion bandense; assembly: GCA_037127315.1. Lineage (NCBI taxonomy): Eukaryota > Metazoa > Mollusca > Cephalopoda > Sepiida > Sepiidae > Ascarosepion > Ascarosepion bandense. The sequence goes on from JBBBDQ010001869.1 coordinate 976,200, forward strand.
TATGCAAAACTGGCACTGGTAAATATATTTAAACGTTCGACGAACTGAACTCTAAAACACCCACCTGCCGACATGTTTAACAGCTGCCTTTTAATATTTTTGATACGCCAGTCCTTATAGAGACATTCATTATACATAACATAATCTGGGATAATGTCGCATGATGTCAAGGGAAGATTGTGTAGCAACAGTAAGCTAAATGAAGTTTAAACTAGCTAAAACAATTTCTGCGTTTGCAGTTGGAACTGGAGTTGAGAGAAGATTCAGAACTACATCAACTGACAACTGACACGCTTTTCCTTCTCTCCCTCTCATACATTGACTCACATTCTTATCATCTCTTTCTCTCTGATTCTTTTTTTCTCTCTCTCTCTCTCCATTTCTTTCTCTCTCTCTGTTTCCTTTTTCTCTCTCTCCATTTCTTTCTCTTTCTGTTTATTTTTCTGTTTCTTTTTCTCTCTCTCCATTTCTTTCTGTTTCTTTTTTCTCTCTCTCCATTTCTTTCTCTGTTTCTTTTTCTCTCTCTCTTTCTTTCTCTCTCTCTCTCTATATATATATATATATAAATATAATGTTGCTATATTTCCATGGAAAGTGCTTAATAAAATAGCCTAAAAATAGAAATCACTACGGTCTTCAGATCAAGTATCAGAAGTTTTCTTAGTGGAATATATAAATCGGTCGTAGGAGGATTAATTCAAGAAAAGGAAGAAGTAAATATTTTTTATACTTTGGAATATCTGGAAAACCTTTTTTATAATTTCTTTGTGGCGATTGTTATCGCCATAAATTTAAATTGTCGCGCATATTTCAAATTTCGCTTGATTCGTACACTCTGCAATAAAAACATTAAAAATGAACTTCTCAAAATATTGGTTAAACAGCAAAAATGGGTGTGCTATCTTTGTAGTCTCCCAGTTTAGGAGAAGTAAGGCCTTCGTATTCAAAACAAAGCAGGGATGTTTGGACATATCCTTGCATGTGCGAAATGATTTCACTGTCATCAATTATCCAAAAGTCTGACAGTTTCTACACAAGTATCCGCCATAATAATTGAATCAATTTTGTCGTCAGTCAATTTAAAACTGACAAATTCGTATGTAGAAATTGTTTGATGAATCCACTACCGAACAACATAAACAGACAACAGAAATTAAAATGCTACAGAAACTGAAACGGGCTTTTAATTAAGGCTTTAAGGTAAGTTATTTTAGTTCATTTTCTCAGATTAGCTTAGATGTGGTACAAGGCCGAAAGTGTGGAGCATCCATTGAGAATGGAATTCACTATTCAGTCGTAAATGATATCAGTTAAATGTCATATGTTATCCACGTTTTAGGCGATCATGTCTCGAGAGAGACATGACTGACTGGGCAGAAGATTATCCCGTAGTAGATTGCCATTGCTTTCTGCGGTAGACTGGGGACTAATCAAGACTATAGAACCCAATCTGTCCTATTATTTAACCCATAACTGGAGGGAAGAGACGTAATTGAATGCAATGAATTTAATTGGAATTCGAACTCGGATTCCCGATTTGTCGGTCCGAGTTGATATCCACTGAACCGTAACTGATTTAGCGAGACAAAATTGTTAACCATAACACCAGACCGAAATGGATAAAATGATTTCTTAAGCAGAGCTTATATGTATCATAAGTCCGAAAGTGAGAAGATTCCAGTGAGGATCGAACTTACTACTCTGTCGTAATTGGTCTAACAAGACAAGATTGTTAAACATAACATCACTTCGACGTATCTAAGACAAATTTCTTTTTAGTTGTGAACTAACACATACATTATAATTCGAAAAGAAAATACAACTCTGACAGTGAATGCTGGGCGATCTTTCTCACAGATTAAGAAAAGGTTTGAAGGGATAAAAAAATTAATTCTATAGAAAAATTCTGAGAATACTACGGACTGCGCATGCGACAAAGTTTTCTGGGAAATAGATACAAAAAATTTACTTTGATTTAGAATTAGAAATAAAGTGATCGTTTAAGTTTCCAGTGCACATAATGACAAAAGACGGCTTCAAAAATTAGACATCCAGATAGATATATTGAAGAGACGAGGGATAGAGGAAAGTAGGAAATAAACTACTTAACGAGCTTGTCTAAAAGAAACAGGAATTAGTAGAAATGACAGAAAGATAAATATTACCAACAATGACAATAGAGTGGAAATTGTGGAGAGTCATCACCGCCTATCGAAAAAGAAAATGCTACTGACATGTTTTTCTTCTTTTTTTTTATCTTGTCACTCCAAGCAAGGCATTCCACTGCCACTATAGCGCAGGGGGTTACATAGAGGGATTGGGTATAGGAAATGTCAGAAGGAGGGTGATAGACGACTTAGGATGTACATAGGGAGAGAGTTGGAGAGAGTGGGTGTGAGTTAGTGTGTTAAGAGGTGTCTATTGGCCTTACATTTAAACTCCTTAAAATTTAAAGAATTCACAATTGCAAGAAACAAGCATGTATAGTTGTAAGTCAAGGGAACAGCTCAACATTCAAATTTCCAATTGGAGATATGAAAATCAAACAACTATTGGTTAGCTAATAAATATCTTGCCGTCTTTTTAACGTCCTATGTGCGTTGTGGCACAGTGGATATCGGCTCGGAACGAGAAATCGAGGAGCCGAGTTCGAATTCCAGTTGAATTCCTTGCATTCATTTACGCACAAATACCCTTGGGAAAGGTATTAATCCGTTCATTCCTTCCATTTATGGGCTAAATAACAGGACAGATTGGGTTCTATAGCCTTGGTCGGCAACCAGTCTACCGCAGAAAGCAATGGCAACCTACTGCGGGATAATCTTCTGCCCAGTCACTCATGTCTGTTTCGAGACATGATTCCACAGATTTCGTAAGAGAACCCTTTTTTGTCTTCATTACTTTTACAAGAATTGTTTCATTTCCTTAAAATTTTAATTAGAAAAATATTAAGTTTTCTTTTGAAATTCTGTATTTATTTCTACCGTTTTATTATATTATTAAGTGATAACTTTTTTGATCAGGAATAGAAATGTTTCATACAGATTATCAAACACTTATATTTTTAAAACAATTTCGAAAGCTTTTTTTATTATTGTATCAACGTAGTGATTTTTGTAAGTAGCGAAGACCATACACGATTGTCAGAAAATAAGAACGATGACTATAGTAAATTTAAAGACAACATATCTAAACTTCAGTAAGACATTAGATTGTGGAGAATATTTTCCTAAATGTTTAAGGTTACTGTGTGCTTAAATATTAAATACAAATCACGTCATTTTTTTTTCAATTACATTTTACACATAATTTCTCTGTAGAGCAACAATATATCTTATTACGTTGTCAAACACCTCAACACTGCTAGTGTCGGTTAAAACATGGCTACTATCGGTTTAAATATGCATTTCTCCGATATTTTAAACTTAAAGTAGATAATAATTTTAAGTCAGATTACTTTAACAATAATCACGTAATATATTTTAAAAAAAATTTTTAAAGTATGAAGTGAATAAGAAATAAAGAATTAAAATCAACTCTCTTGACTTTTACAAATATTCTCAATGACGTGCGAAATCCTGGTTTTTTTCTCAGATAGAAAAGAAATTGACCATGTGCTTGACAAAAATGTCGAAGTAGATTTCGCAAGTAGGTGTTAAACCTATTTTCTAACCAATGGAATCGACTTGCAAGACCAAAAAGCACTTCACGAATCAGTGCGAAAAGTCTAGATTACAATAAAAGGATTTCGATCAACGTCAGTCAGTTAGACTCAGATGGGAACAGCGAAAGGCACTGCTAAAATGTAACGAGGGAAACTTCAAGTCAACTCAGATATTCGTCCTCTTTCTCTTTCCTTTTGGTGTGCTGATTCCTTTTACTTCTTCTCCATCTAAAGACATTCCTATTAAACAAACACATACATACGTTCGTACGCATATACTCTTAACAAATTACTACTACGTTCATTTGTACGAACTCTTCATACACTTATCTTTCTCATTGAACACGAACTCTACCCTTAAATTCTTAATAATGTTTCTAATTGAACATTAATTTCTAAGAATTCTTGTGATTTTTTTCATTTTAGTAAATTTCTTTTTTTAACATGAAAAATGTCTATTCTTTTCTTACATTATTCCACACATTCCAACCTGATGCCAACCTAACAAAAATGACCTTCTGATAATTCTGATGATAATAATTCTAGATAAAATTTGTTAACTGGAGGGATTTCGGTAATGTATGACACAAGGCCAAATCAAAGTAACAATAACCATCTCCTGTCGGCTTAAAGTATATTTGATTTTTTGAAGATTTCTTTTATAAAGAGAATTGCACTGTGATGAAAACGACTAAAACTGCTTTAATCAGTGATTTTAGCAAAACAAAACTCTTTTCTTTTAATTTCAATTAGTTTTTGAAATACAGCACAGTATTTTACTCTTTGGAAGTATTAAATGTCATTTATTAGCTTTTTATTAAATATAAAATAAAAGCTATAAGAATGATTTTTCTTTTTTTTTAAATTCACTTTAAACCAGTGGTGTCGTTTTTATGTATTTTTGTGTAGATTTAACTATATATATATATATATATATATATATATATGTGTGTGTGTACATCTATCAATTTTAGTTTGCGCGTGCACACACACACACACACACACACACACACACATATATATATATATATATATAATAAAAACGGAAATGAATTATACAGGAAGTAATTTGTGTATTTTTTTCTTCACGGTGAAGAATTCCACACTTCCTGTAAAACTAATATAAACATGTTTAGTATGGTATTAAGTTAAAGTGCACTTCAGGACTGGTTTTAAATAGACGACAGCATCAAGAAACATGAATCTGAAAAGAAACTGATGGAAACAGAAACCGTTGCGTAGTGTGTGACAGAAATTCCTATGGCATTTCCAGAGAAATCCAAATATACACCCCCGTTCTGAATATCAAAATAACACAGTCGACGATACCGATACATTTGCTTAAAGTTGGAAGACGAAAACAGAAGACACTACTACTCCAACCCAGGTACGTAAAACCACGTTGAAACTTTGCTCATCGTCTCCTTAAGATTTCGTTCATCAGTTCTTTGATGGGATAAATGTAAAATTGAAACATTTTGTTTAGAATGGTGTAGGATGTATTTGCCGAAAAATGCTAAACCCTTCAGCCCAATGTAGTTTGGCCGAAAGCCACCACACATCAATCTAGAATACAGAGTAGAAACCGATCTAGAAAATGTCAAGTAAGCTGGGTGCAATAACGAGTGAATCTGCAAACGGCAATAACGATAAATTGTTTAAAACTTATGGGAATCTGGTGATAAAATCAGAGAATTGGATACAAGATTCGATTGCCAATAGTTTATATGTAATTAATTGTGAAGATATATGTATGAAACACTGCAACATGCATGTTTGGATCAAATTACAAATGTTACATTCAAGTGCATTCTGTATGGTTATATCTATCTGTTAACTACCACAGACAATCACCCCTAACCCTCATTATCATGGATCAAACTACTTCTATGTTCCCTGTCTCTTCAAGACCTAGACGATCATGGCTTTCCACGTTTCTCTAGTCCTCGGAGCACGCTTTCTCTTGTTACACCATGCAACCCTCCTTCCGTCATCCACCTGATTAGGTCCTTCAAACATGTTATCAGTTGCTTTCCCATGTCTCTTTTTCCCTCTATCTGGCCTGTTAGTTTTGGGTTCTCCAAGTCCTTCCTAATTGCATGTCCCGAAACTTTAGCTGTCTCTTCCTGATGCTCAGTATTATTTTCCTTTTTGTTTCCATCATTTCTAAGCCCTCTTCATTGCTCACATGCTCGATTCATGATATTCGCAGCATCCTTCCGTAGAACCACATTTCAGTTGCTTCAAGTGTTTCCTTCATGATATTGTCTAGCATTTACTGCTATACTGAAGAACGGACTACACATAGCAATCCAGTACTCTCTTCTTTGTTTCCAGCAAAATTGTCCTGTTTCTTAATACCTGACTCAACTTCTGGAATGCTTCATTCGCCATGCCAATTCGCCTTCGGATCTGTGTCTCACTTTCCGTCTTCTGTTATAACACTCCCCAGCTATTTAAATTTTTGCACCTGCTCGATTCTAGTATCCCCGATCTGTATTTAGTATATTGGGCTGTCTCCCTGAAAGCAAAACAATGCGCTTTCTCGGGTTAACTCTCACAACAGACCTCAAGTGGAATGACTATATAGAACCCATAGCTAAATCCTAAGAAATTCGGTTATCTTTGTAGGGCCAGGAAGTTTTTCCCGTCTAAAAAATTCCTGCACATATATAAATCTATTATCCGCCTGTCTATTGAATACTGTTGCCATTTCTGGTCGGGTGCTCCTAGGTGTCCTTGATAAAATCTAACGGAGAATCTGCAATGTGATCGATCCCGACTTGGCAGCTCAGATACAGTCACTATCTCACCGGCGCTATGTGCTTCTCTGTCTCTCTTCTACAAAATTTTCACGACTTCTGCTCAGATGAACTTAGCTCATTGTTCCCTTTATATATGAATTTATTCGAGCCACAAGATTAGCAACTAGGTCACACCATTTTACTGTGAAACTAATAAAATGTAAACGCAAATTCTACTCCACCAGCTTTTTTTCTCGCACTTCTCGCTTGTGGAATTCCATTCCATTTACTTACTTTCCCGACAGTTACAATCTCCGAGAATTTAAATGTAAATTCAATAGTCATCTATCTCACTAACTTGCATATCCTCTCTCTCATGCTCCTTTCTCCGTCCACTTCACTCTTACCCACTTTCTGACACACCCTATAGCCTGTCACTGTTACTCATAACATTCCTTCTTCGTAACCCCCTGCAAACCAGTGGCAGTAAAATGCCTTGGTTAATGCGATATGATTATAAAAAATATCTTTAATAATCTATTTAAATAAACCTGAAGATGAGTGTTAGTGTGTGTGTTTGTGTGTGTGTGTGTCCACAATGATTTCTATTAATATACACGTCCATATTTCCATCGATTTGTTTCAAAATTTACACCTCCCTTGCAACAAGGGAAATGAAATTGCGTGTGGGCTTCAGTTTAATCTTAGTTGTAATTTTTTTATTTTCAATAATTTCTTTTTGCTAATTGTAAGTTCATCACAGTATGTGGCCTCACTTTGTCTCTTCTATAAATACTTTTATGGCTTCTATTAAGACGAACTTAAGTCACTGGTGCCTCCTCAACAGGTGTTTACTCGTGCAACCAGACTTTCAACTGGGTCCCACCCATTCACAGTCAGGTTAGCCAAATGCAGACGACAATTCTACTCCTGCAGCTTCTTCTCTCGCACTTCCCGCCTGTGGGACTCGCTCCCGTATTCTTGCTTTCCTTGCGGCTACAACCTCCAGAAATTTAAATGCAAAGTCAATACTCATCTACTAACCACTGGACTCTAGCTCTCACCCCACCCCCGTATAACATTCCCTTTCTCTCCACCTATATATCTGTAATCGCACCTGCTTTCTCAGCTTTCTATTGTTCCTTTCTAACTAGTTTGTACTCCTCACTCTTTTCTAATTAATCTTTTTACATTTATGTAGCCTCCTGCACATCAGTGGCGTTTGTGCCTTGCTCGGGGTGAAATGATTAAAAATAAAACAACAGTAATATTAACATGAAGAATAATTTTTCAACAAATACAAGATTTATGTCCGGTATTTTATGTGCGTCGTGGTGCAGTGGATATCGGCTCGGAACGAGAAATCGAGAAGCCGGGTTTGAATTCCAGTCGAACTCCTTGCATCTACTTACGCACAAATACCCTTGGGAAAGGTATTAATCCATCTCTTCCCTCCAGTTATGGGTTAAATAACAGGACAGACTGGGTTCTGTAGCCTTGGTCGATAACCAGTCTACCGCAGAATGCAATGGCAACCTACTGCGGGATAATCCTCTGCCCAGTCATTCATGTCTCTTTCGAGACATGATCGCCTAAGCGTGTTTCACGTATGCCACTTAACTTCCCGTCTGAATCTATCCTGCACATCTATAAATCTACAATTCGCCCGTGTATTGAATACTGCTGCCACATCTGGTCGGGTGCCCCTGCTACTCTTCTGGGGCTTCCTGACAAAATACTACGGAGAATCTGTAACGTAATCGATCCTGTCTTGACGGACTGGCTGCAACAACTCTCTCACCGACGTGACGTGGCTTCCCTGTGCCTCTTCTACAAGTACTTTCACGGCCTCTGGTCCGATTAACTTAAGTCATTGGTGCCACCTAGTTACGAATTTACACGAGATACTAGATTGGCAACTAGGTCCCACCCTTTTACAGTGAAACCGATAAAATGTAACCGCAATTTCTTCTCCAACAGCTTCTCTTCTCGCACTTCCCGTCTGTGGAATTCCCTTCCACATGCCTGCTTCCCCGACGGATACAATCTCCAGGGGCTGTAAGGTCAATAGACACCTCCTCACACGCTAACTTACATCTATTCTCTTAAACACTCTCACCATCTAACCAACCCTCATTCTCGGTACCCTTGCCGGTCTATCACCCTCCTTCTGACATTTCTTATATCTAACCATCTTTTCTCATCACTCCCCCGACCCTATGTAACCCCATGCGCTACAGTGGCAGTAGAATGCCTTGCTCGGGGTGAAACGATTAAAAAAAAAAAATGACTGACTGATTTTATGTCTACAGATTAGAGTGTTACAAAAAACTTAATTTACTTATGGGAATTTATATTCGTTCCGTCAGTATTATTTACATATTCGGTAATTTGGACGATAATTTATCCATCGTACAAACACACACGCACACCAGATATATATATATATATATATATATATATATATATATATATTAGACAGATAGATAGATAGATGTACTGGGCACTCATCGCTCATATATAGGAGTTTTTAATTTTTTTTTTTTTTTTTTTTTTTTTACGCGCACAAAAAATGCGTGTAAGGTATGTATTTTTGTGTGCGCTTCTTTTGTTAAATAAAAAAAAATGTGTATATTATGTTTCAAAGTATTAGTTCGTGATATATGAAATGACGCACGTTGGAAGAAATTAATACAATTCTTCTGAAATATTAACTAATTTATCAGGTTGAAATAAGCACATGTTCATGCAAAATTATTCTCCAACGTACCTCCTAATTTTTGATCCTATCACACAAAAGAAATTTCTGCTAGCTTTGATGTGATAGACAGTTCAAATGTTTTAACAATCTCTTCCTTAGAGGGGAATATTTTATTGCGTATGAAAAAAAAATAAAATTGTTAAATAAGTCATATTCAGTAGGAGAGATTTCACGTGATCATGGAGGAAGAGGAAACATTTCATAATTCAAGCTATTAATCTTTTGGAATATGGACTGAGAAGCCTGTGGTCGTGCGTTTTGTAAAGTAAAATTGCCCATCAAGTCCCTGATGTTTGTCACTTTTGCGTGCATACACTCAATTACTCCAAAAGTTTTAGTTGCTGTTATCGTTTCCCATTGAGGCAAGAATGAACATTCCTCATGAGAGACAACCATCTAGTAAAACTTGAAGTTTTTATGCTGCAGTGGGGGTTTCATGTATTGTTTTAGTGATTAATTTCAATCTATCCTCTGGCTTACTCTCTTACTGTTGTCGAAAAGTATTCATTTCTTATCGCATGTAAAGGATCGATGCAAAAATTAGTTCTTTTTCCAAGTTGTACTTCTACAGTAAAATTACTCGACATTGTCTCATTGTGATCATTTTTTATTATGAGCAATAATATGTTGAAAGGAAAATTATTTGGAAAGAAAAATTATTCATGGATAATCAAGATTTTGTTATGTACTAAGGAGATTATTTTGGATCAACAACCAACCAAAAATGCGTCATTTTATGTGTGAAGACCTACACTACCGGCCATAATTATTAGGTTACCACTGTTCTTTAAAAAAAAATGATTTATTTCATACTATTTTTAGTATTTATTCCCAGATGGATAATTCTAAATGAAAATAGAATGGTTCTTTTGTTATTATTACTTTGCAAAATTTTACAAAGCAAGAAAACAAAGATGAACTCGTTCGAATCACTCTAAATTTTATTCATTCTTTCATCAATGAAACTGCAATATAGACAATTATTAAATATTTATAAATTCATTTGATGCTCATGTTATTGTGCAATATTAAAAAAGGAACTATTTTATTTTCATTTACAATTATTCACTTGGCAATAAATACTAAAGAATTGTATGAAATACATCATTTATTTAAAATGTCCTAATCATTATGGCCGGCAGTATCATACTTCTTAACTCGTTCTGAAATCGTTGTCAGTTGGAAGCAACAGCTTTCTCGGGTCAATGATTAAAAGTGGCTTCTTAAGTTTGAAGCTTGTACTTCTTAGCAAGGAAGATCTTTCCTCGAACCTCGTACACTGAAGCTACACAGAGAAAGAACTGTACAAAATAACAGAAACCACATCACTTGAAGAATTTAAAGACCAAAATATATAACACACGTAACTCAAAGAGGAAATTGAAATATCAAGAGGCTGACATTCCACACTAGTTCGAATATACGTAGGAAGAAAGCCATCTATACTGTGAAGAGCTGTAACATTTATTGTATAAGTGAAATCTCTTTTCCTGGGAAATTGTTTTAATTGAGATTTAATAAAATTCAGCCGAATATATTATTAAATTAACACTAAATTGTTGTGTCGTGGCTTGTACTATGTGACACCCGGTCGCCCGGATGTATAAAATACAATGAGCGTTTAGCACGGGGAGTTGTACATATCACAGACTTCGTGAAGTAATACCTACTACTGCGAGAGACTAAATATTATATATACCTCTTAGTTGTTTCTTTGTTTTGTTTTGTTTTACAGCGTATCAAACCATATTGTGTCATTTAACGCCGAATCGAATTATTAAAAATCGAACAAAAAGTTAAGAACAATTTCAAGAAGTTTGTATATTTAACAATCCAAACTTATTCATATATTGAACTTTGTGTGTGTGTGTGTGTGTATCCGTTACCTATAGACTCCAAAACGGCTGAACCAATTTTCTTGAAAATTTACACAGTAGTACTATAAGCGTCTGAGAGAGTTCTTAGCTCGGTTTTGTGTCGAGGTACCCCGGATAAATATCGAAAATCGATAATCGAATAAATCGGGTTATAGCAGAAGTGGTCCGATTTTAATCAAATTTGATACACTCACAGACAAAGACATAAGAAACGATATTCAGAAGTTTCAAGGTTGCAGTTCTTACAATAGTGCAGAAAATTTGATATTGATACCAGGAAATGAAAATTTGACTTACATCCATTCATTTTTCTTTCAGTCTACGGTTTCGCTTTAACTGGAAACAACTATTGCTTTTTAGTCTTTTGTGCCAACGTCCAAAGAGTCTGAGCTCCAGGACCATGGATTAGTTTTAAAGCTTCCATTTCACCCTAGCAACGCCGGGCTATACTGCTAGTTAACATATATAATAGACCTATATATTTAGAAAAATTCATAGATTTAACAAATTTATATATTTAACACATTTTAAATTAATAAAATAATTTTATAAAAATATATATATATTTAATTTGGCTGTTTAAATCTTATGGCATACCAACCAACTCTTGGTTGTACCACTCTGGTAATAAAGTAGTTTATCTACATTTCACTGTGTATCTCTTCATTCCACGATACAGCATAAATATTACACTACGTTAGACATACTGGCTTTAAATTATGAAGGAATGGTCACAGTTTATGCATGTTTATTATGATTTTCAAGATTTTAAATGACTTCAAGAATTCACGTGCCGTGATAACATTTCACCTATGATATGAATACAACGAGATAATTACATTGGATTTCTGAATGCATGGATGTCATGTGAATATGATTTTTTGTTTCAAATGTCACGTCCTTTCTCAGCTATCCACCACTGATTATCTTTTCCTGATTATCAATGAATTGTCATGATATACTGCGAGATAAATTAATTTTTTCCCTTTACCTTCCTCAAAATTTGAATTCAGTGTAGTCTTTCTTATCAACTGAATGTCAGCCAAGGTTAAATAACCAAATATTCTGTTATGGTAAATTCTAGTGGTGGAGGCACCAGTGACTTAAGTTCGTCGTAGCAGAAGCCATGAAAATATTTGTAAAATAGTCAGAGGGAAGCCACATCCCGCCGGTGAGAAAGTGGCTGGAGTCGAGCTGCCAAGTCGGGACTTATCATATAACAGATTCTTCTTTGAATCCTCTTGGGAACACTGAGATGAACAGCTGGGGCCCCTGACCATATATGACAGCAGTATTCTATGCAGGGACGGATGGTAATTTTATGTATGTAACAGATGGATTCAGGCGAAAAAAACTTCCTGGCCTGCCTGACACAGTGATCCAACCTTCCTAACAGTGGATTTAGCTATTGACACAATGTATTGATTCCACTTGAGGTCGGAAGATAATTTAAGGCCGAGGAGGGATTGTAATTTAAATCAAGAAAGCATAAGGCCGAGGAGGGATTGTAATTTAAATCAAGAAAGCATAAGGCCGAGGAGGGATTGTAATTTAAATCAAGAAAGCATCGAAATTTTATCCAGATCTGCTTTTTTGGATAATGCCAGCAATAGTAACCATCACCCATCAAGAATATTCTTATTCGACATATTTAAAATATCTTTTTTTTTCCTCATTGATTTTATACTGCATCATGTAAATAATCATTTTAAATATTGTTATGGTGAGACACACCTATTCCTCAGATAATGGACTCTCCCTCCTATATTAATAAGAGTTAACAGGAAGTTAACGGTAGAAGTGCTTGGGAAGTTCATGGGAGTTATTTAGACTTCTATTAGAGTTCAGTAGAACTACTAGGCATTTGATATTAGTCGGCAGTTAATCAAATACTAAGGAGTCAGCTTTCAGTAGAAGATTACCAAGTTCCTAACATTTTGGGTACGTTAAGTCGATTAGCAACCGACATAGCACGATTATAATCTTCAATGCGAAAAATACTCCACAACAAATATTAATTCCGTCTTTTTGTTTTTTTAATTTAATTTAAAATATTCATTGGGGTTTTTTATATTGTTATTTCCCTTCCCCCCACAGACAATCATTGTACATATTGGGAGCTTAGTTAGGACTTCATGGAGACATTGTGGTATTATGGTGGACGTAGAAAGAAAGGTTAGTAAGAAAGCGTTGTTTTGGTGATAGGAATACTGTGGCATGCCTGGGTCAGTGATTGTGACTAGCTAAGTTTAACATTAGGACTAGATGAAGACCAGCCTTCCCCATCCCCGTATTCGGCCTTGTGCCACATTTTTTGTAGTAAAATACAAAAATAAATAATGTTCTTTAGACTTCTATCGGAGTTCAGTAAAACTACTAGGCAGTTGATATTGGTCGGCATTTAGCCGAATACTAAGGAGTCAGCTTTCAGTGGAAGATTACTAAGTTCCTAAAATTTTGGGTACGTTAAGTCGATTAGCAACCGACATAGCACGATTATAAACTTCCGTGTGAAAACTATTCCACAACACGTTCTCATTCCGAAGACCGAGAGCTTGACTAATAGTTTCGAGTTCGAGTGGAAAACTGAATAAGCTAGAGAGTTCGTTTTTCTCAGCCATGTCTCAGTGCATAAAATGAGCTCCGACTGTGTCGTTCTGTTATGGGGAAACACACCTATTCCTCATATAATGGACTCTCCCTCCTATATTAAGATTTAACAGGATGTTCATGGGAGTTCTTTAGACTTCTATTGGAGTTCAGTAGAACTACTAGGCAGTTGATATTAGTCGGCAGTTAGCCTAATACTAAGGAGTCAGCTTTCAGTGGAAGATTACCAAGTCCCTAACATTTTAGGTACGTTAAGTCGATTAGCAACTGACACAGCACGATTATAACCGTCAGTGCTAAAACTACTCCACAACATATTCCAAACTATTTAATCTAAAAAAATGAGGAGAGAAAAACGAATTTATACTTGTGCCCTGATGCGTAAAACAGATTTATGTTATTTTAATTTTTGTTTTACTGCATAATGTGTTGTCTATTGCACTCCACTCGGGCATGTTGCACATGAGTCTTCAGGATAGGGTTGTACTTGTATATCCAATATAATATGTTATTGTTTATTTTATCTTATTTTCAGAGATATGTCTAGTTGTACTAAGTGAATTTGTGAACATTAATCATATATAGGCTTTTTTATTTGTTGCTAGAAGCAATTTTTTAAGACTTCCACGTTACATGTCATGTCCATATTTTTAACATTAGTTGGTAGAAACTTGTTTCGCTCTCACGTTTCTTGTTCATCTATGCTATTTATGTTCAGATCTAAAGATTGTATATTACATAGCAGCTCAGCACAGTTGTTTTTTAAAACATTTTCTTATTTCTTAATACTTTACTTATTTTTTAAAAGGCATATCTTATACGTTCTTATTCTGTATAATATATGGAAAATAAATAAAAGTACAATTTGTTCACAATACCTTGTACTGCAGTTAACGAAACCCAGTGAAACCTTCTTTACATAGGTGTTATTAAGTAAACAAAAATAGAACTAAAATGCGGAATTACTCTCATAATTTCTAAATGTGTGATTATGTACTTAAAACAACAAGGCACATTATCATATATAGTTTGATCTGGGCTATTAAATTGTCCGTTTGTGGAATGAGTAGTGAAGTTAAAATTGGAATTTTTATATTCATCATATGGTTTATGAGAGAATAATAAAAGGAAGAGAGAGAGAGAGAGAGAGAGATGGGAGGAGGGAGAGAATGAGAACACTGCAATTAAAACGCTGGACAGCTGCTTGGAGTCTTAGTAAATTTTATATTTCCCATATGAGTCATTGTTACTTCCATTTTGATGAGTGAAACACGTTGGAGATAACCTAACCAGGACATTGCTGTGATATATCAACAATGGAAAGCTTCACTTCCCGTTTAACAGACCCACTTTGTAGCACTAACACTACAAAGATCGTTAAGTTTTAGGAGACATCATTTCAGAGAACCATACTTAACTTATCAATGGAAGGATTAATTTTTATTATTCCCCTAGTGTTGTTGGAACAAAAGCAGTGATATTATAAAAACTCGAGTTGTATGTCATAGTTCAAAGAATCATCTAAACAAGACACTCGAAAAATCGATTTACTTTCCTTAATAATGAATCTCTTCTTGCCAGTTATAGACATTTATAACCATTTGGAAGAGAAACTTTCATAAAACAAGCTCGTTCGAGTATCCTACTAGAGAAAAGAACAAAGCTGACTTATTTCTTACCTGAATGAATACGAATTTAAAAACCTACAATTGGAAAGACGGTAAATGCAACGTTTAGTGACCAAAAAAAAAAAAGTGATCGACGAGTCGAATTTCTTTATTCTCTTTGAAAATGGGGCTTTCCATACAAGAGGGTACTTTCCACCATCTATAAAAGAAGCAGTATAATTGTCTGGATGTTAAAGTAGTTGCTTTAGCATCATTTAAAAATGAGTTGGTTATCTAAACATAGCGTTGTGGTGCATGAATATCGACTCAGAAAGACAAATCGGGGAGCCGAGGTCGAATTTCTGTTGTATTCTTTGGCTTCAGTTACGCACAAATACCCTTGGGAAAAGTATTAATTCATCTTTTCTCCCAGTTATGGGCTAAATAATAGGACGGATTGCGTTCTATAGCCTTGGCTGGCAATCAGTCCACAGCAGAAAGCATTGACAGCCTACTGCGGGATAATCTTCTGCCCAGTCAGTCATGTCTCCTTCGAGACACGATCGCCGAAAGTGTGTATCACGTATGACACTTAACTGACTGACTGATCTAAAATAAATAAAGAAATGTATGACATTTCTACAGCTAATCCAAAATTTTAAACATGATTTTCTCGTTTTTTTTGTTTTTCAATTTGTGGCGGAAAGTACTTTCTAGTTTCAAACGCTTTCTATTATGAGCTATGAGTTAATAGCAGAGCATCTTAGATGTTATTTGCGATGCAGCTATCCAGTAAAATCAAAAACATTGAATTCAAAATGAAGTACAAATACACTCGCACGCGCATCAGTGTTTTTTTTTTTTTGTTTTTTTTTTCTAGCTGCAGTATATACGGTGACGCTACGGGTGGGTTGTAACACTTCCTCTTTTATGTGCCATGTCCTTTCATGACGTAGGCGATCATGACTTTCCATATCTCCCTCTCCCTTGTGGCTCTTAGCACGCTTTCCCCTGTTGCACTGCGCAACCCTCGTTCTATCATCCACCTGCTCATGTCCTTCAAATATGTTATCCGCTGCTTTCCCTTGACTTTTCCCCTCTATCTGGCCTGTCACTATCAGATTCTGCAAGCCCTCCTTCCTCACTGCATGTTCCAGAAACTTTAGTTGTCTCTTCCTGGTGCTCAGTATTAATTTCCTTTTTGTTTCCATCCATTCCAAAACCTCGTCATTGCTCACACGCTCGGTCCATGATATCCACAAAATCCTTCTGTAGATCCACGACGTTTCAACTGCTTCAAGTTTTTCCTTCATCTTCGAAAATATTGTCCAACATTCACTGCCATATTGAAGAACCGACATCACATAGCAATCCAGTACTCACCTCTTTGTTGCTAGCGAAATTGTTCTGTTTCTTAATACTTTACTCAACTTCTGGAATGCTTCCTTCGCCATGCAAATTCGCCTTCGGATCTCAGTGTTTCTAGTGTTATAACAGTAGTGACATTATTAGACTGAAATGTTTTTTTTTAAAATTCGACATTTCCTCAAATTGGTTGTGGTTTTGAAATAATTGCAGTTTGTTTAGTTACTGTTGTCTGGTTTGTATAATATATTTGTAGGTAGATGATCAGGTGATTTTTAAATTAATTCATTAACAGAAGAAATATTTCATATATAAATTTCAGAACACTAGAGTAATTTGACAGTATATATGTTGAAATTTCTTGATACAATTAAAAGAACATGATATTCCAAAATATTACTGGTCTTCGATTTAATGACACAACCGATGTTGAAAGATTACTCAATCTTAATCGATCTACGTCATTCCTCATCCAAGTAGGTACTGACCAAAATGACATCATTAGTTTATTTGAAATTATCTCTGTTTATGTGCGTGTGCCAATTGGAATGCACTTGTTCGAAAAAATAATCTGTAATGGATACGCGTGTGAAAATATTGACTTACAATACCATATGAAAGTGTTTGTGCTTTCTTTAAAACATATAAAAAGCTGAATACACATACAATCAAGTTGCAAGCAATATATAAACCTATATTCATATCTCTCTCTCTCTCTCTTTATATATATATATATATATATATGTTTCAAAGGACAGAAATGATATAGTCTTTCAAAGCCATATTCTATAAATAATTAAACAACAATAAACAAACACTTGTTAAAAATGGATTTCCTGACTCCTTCATTGAACATGAAATTAAATTATATCGCAACAAACTTAATACCTCTAACATTATTAATAATATTAAAAATAGCAAACATCAAAATAAACATAACATTAACCTATACTATTGCAACTAAATGGATAATAATTACAAACATGATAAAACAACATTCAAAAAGTAATAGGTAGAAATATAAAACTAATTAATAATAATCAAATTAAACGCACCATATATTATAAAAAATTTGAAACAATTGACCACATAGACTCTAATAAGACTACAACCACAGAACTACATATTTTACAGAAACCTGATGAAGTGTATCAATTTACATGCCCGTTCTTATATATATATATATATAGCCTCTGGTCTAAAGATTGCGTCTAAGTGTGAAACATGTCGTATCCGCGAGGTTCTGACCTCAGTGTGCACTTTCATATTCACATAGGATCTATCTCTGATAGTGAACGCTTTAACCCATAAATATAGCATAATTTAAAACTAAACTTTTATCATATATATAAAATTATACATAAAAACTATGTAATATATATATATATAACATAAAATTATATCATATATATAAAACTGCATTAAACTATATTTTTATCATAAATATATATGTGTGGATCTGTGTGTATATGTGTAATATATTTAGACAGCTTATCTTAATTTTAACATGTTTCATTGAATAATACAGATTTATTGGGCGTATTTATTTTATATGTATTCTTTCCAGTTCTCTAATCAGTTTCTTTATATTAAGATGAAATTCATCAAATGAGGTTTTTCTAAACCTAGTAGTTTCCACCTTTTTCAATATCATTTTACGGGCAAATTATAACGTCAAATTTATAAGAGAGCGATTTCCACTGTTATTTAACATTATGACAATTAAATTCAAATTCTATCGCAGTTACAAAGTAAGCTAGATTGAAAAAAATTTCATTTCATCGATGAATTTCATTTTAGTATCTAGAAGCTATTTAGAGAACAGCAAACGATCGGTATAAAAATAAATACAAAATGCCTATATTATTCGATTAAAAATTTTCTTTTTAATATATATATTTTAGCGATCATTCGGTCATGAGTTCCAAAAAATTTGTAAGAAACTGTGCATCGATGAATTTCATTGATGCTAGATAATAATGAGTCTTTTAAATGGAATGACATGTGCAAATAACTGACGAACAATATGCATGTAATTTACGTGGAACTTAATGTTGGTAGAATCCAAGCAAAGATTAAATTTTATTTATTACTATTTATTTTTCAAAATGAGCGCTATAATTAAAACAAAAATTGACTTTAAAAACAATATTTAAACAAATAATATGAGAGAATGATTTCCGTTTGGGAAATAAAATCTTTAATTCTCTATCACACTCTGTTTATATGTATCTTTACATTTTAAACGTAAGTCTACATTTGAATAACTCCATCAATCTGTCTAAATTTATTTTTATAGCTACGTTGCAATGGGCCGCCCTCAACAATCATTATTCGACTAAATATTTGTAAAAGCAAACTCTAAATCGTGCATGTGCATTAAATAACTTGAGTTTGCACTCATCATTTGATTATTTTTACTATGCTTTTTTTAAAATCTCAAATGACATCCATGTTTTTTTATTTTTTTCAATTCTTTTCATCTTTGCATTATTTCACATACAAAATTATTTCTTTACTTTTTCAAGGGAGACTTTCCCCTTCCGGCGAAAATAAACCAAATCATTTCCTATCCCCTCGAGTCAGCATCTCTAATCACATAAGAAAAAAAAACTTTTTTAAAAATATTTTTTCTCGATTTCCATATATTCGCTGCCTCATCGCGAATAATAAATTGCTGGAATTTATTTTTCCAAAAACGAAATAGGAAAGTCTTTTCTTATTTACAAAGAATTTTATTCTTTATTGCTGCGTAGAAATCAACTTTTTTGTTGATTGGTAAAATCTGCAATGTTTGTTTTTATATATGTTTTTTTAGATTTCTTCTATTGAATGAAAAAAGATCTACAACCTGGGAAGGGATATTTTTCAGCTCTTTTTTTTCATATCAAAGAGGCAGAAACACTCAGAAGCCAAAGAATAAACACACAAAAACGCAGACACACACGTTCATGCTAAAAACCTCCAGAAATGATTCAAACACTTCCACACACGCAAAAACGTCTATACACAAATCTATAGACACAACGACAATATTCGAGTATACGCACAAACTCACAAAATATTTGTAAGTATCTTTTTTTTCTTTGCATGTATGTATATGTCATTAATCTGTTTATAGGTTCTATAGCCTTGACTGGCAACTAATCTAACGCAGAAAGCAATGGCAACCTACTGCTGGATAATTTTCTGCCCAGTCAGTCATGTCTCTTTCGAGACATGATCGCTCAAGCTTGTATCACGTATGGCACTTAACTGATGTATATGTCAATGATAAGGTTTTGATCAGGAGTGTATGTTAAGACCACTTAAAAATCTTTAAAAAGAAATATTTTTTATGGATAGAATTTAATCTCCTACCACTTAAGGTTACCAATACTACAATCTAAAAGGTTATGGAAACAAAAAGCTATATTCCAAACATTTTATTTAGAAATTCACATTTTTATAAAATGAGGCGATTTACACATGATCAAAATTATAAGACCAGAGACAAAAATTCTACGAAATTGTAAAAAAGTGTATGAAAAGTGTATGAAAACATGCAACAACCCAATTTAATAATGAGTTCTACCTCCACTGAATTTGATCACTTCAAAAATTCTGTCGGGTATGCTAGAAATAAGCGTTTCCATTAAGGTGCAGGGGATGTTGCTCCAACTTCTGAAGATGGCTTCACGAAGTTAATTTTTTGTGGAATATAGTTTGCCATTTCGATAAACATCTCTTGTCATCCATCCTCAAACATTTTCAATTGGGTTCAAGTCTGGTGAGCATGCAGGATGTCCCAAGATATAGATCCCATTTTCTTGTAGAAAGGTCAAGGTCCATCTTGCAGCGTGGATTGCAGCATTATTCTGTTGGAATAACCATCCATCCACACACAAACGATGGCCCTCCATCATCAATGATGCTTTTTGTAGCATGCTAACATAACCAGTCGCTGTTTGACAACCCTGCATCACCTGGAGCTCTATCGTCACTCTGTAAAAAAAGGCACCCCATACCATTAGGGAACCTCCACCACTATGACGTGTGGAGAAAATTTCAGGAGGCATGTTTTTGTTATACCAATATCGTTGGAAGCCATCAGGACCATTTAGACTGAATATTTTCTCATCAGAAAACAGGACATTCTTCCACTTCCCAACGTCCCATGTTTGGTATTCACAACCAAACTTTAAGCGGTCCTCCTTGTGACGTGGAAGCAGCCGAGGAATTTGTTTACGCTTTTTATTTACTATGCCTTTTTGTCGTAAGTGTCGTCTGTGACTGCCTTAATTTGACTAGAAGAAAATCCCCCTTCTTTCATAACAACCCGTCTTATTCTCTTACTCAATGCAGGAGGCCTACCAGAGGATTTTGCTATTCCATAATCATCACTGTTCTTTAGAAAGTTGCAAATCACAGTTTTACGAAAAACCTTGCTTATGGAATTCAAGAACGCTCAACTTTGGTAAATTTGCTTGCTTTAGGCATGGTAACACCTTTACGCAGTGATTGCTAATCTCTAACTGAACTAAAAACATTGGAATTACCATAGATCTAACAATTTATACCCCTAGTCTTATTTCGATCATGCGTAAATCGACTCATTTTATAAAAATGTAAATTTCTAAATAAAATGTTTGGAATGCAGCTTTTTGTTTCCATAACCTTTTAGATTGTAGTATTTGCAACCTTAAGTCAGAGGAGTTTAAAATCTATCTGTAAAAAAAAAATATTTTAAAAGATTTTTATGTGGTCTTAAATTTTTCATCAGGAGTGTATCTGAAACACACATATAAAATA
The DNA here is from genome assembly GCA_037127315.1 of Ascarosepion bandense. Lineage (NCBI taxonomy): Eukaryota > Metazoa > Mollusca > Cephalopoda > Sepiida > Sepiidae > Ascarosepion > Ascarosepion bandense. The sequence goes on from JBBBDQ010001869.1 coordinate 997,619, forward strand.
TTTTAATAGAGTTAAGTATCTACCTTGCAAGTTTGACTCTACTGTGTTTGTAATATTCTCGCTGTAAAGATTGAACAAATCCGGTGAAAAGACACACCCTTGTCTTACGCCTCTTTCTATCCTTGTAAATCTACAGAGATAGTTACCTGTCCATATGCAGGCCGTTTGCTGCCAGCAGAGATTCTTGATTATTCTTATGTCTTTCCCGAAAATGTCTAGGCTGCCGAGCATCTCCATCAATTCTTTCTGTCGAATCTTGTTGAATGCCTTCGCATAGTCAATGAAACATAAATATAAGTCTTTCTTCATTTCTATTGCCCTTTTAGAGAGCATCCTAATCATGGCGTTCCTTGTTCCAGTGTCTTTAACGAACCCGCACTGTTCCTGCCCTATCTCTGTCCTGATTCTTCTTCTCGCTCTATTCATCAGGATTCTGACCGGCAGTTTTGTGATGTGACTCATTAAGCTGATAGTTCTGTGTAGTTCACATTCGTTTGAACCTGGTTTCTTCGGCAGTGCTATAAATATCGACTTGCATATGTCGTCTGGTATTATTCCGCTGCTATAAATTTCGTTTATTATGTCGGTAATTTTTTCTATGCCATATTCTTCTAAGGCTATCAGCAGCTCTATCACTATGCCGTCTGGACCAGCTGCTTTGTTTCTGTCCATTTTGGCCATTGCAGCTTCCACTTCGGATTTTAGTATTTTCGGTCCATCCATCTCCTTGTGTGTACTCGGTTGTTCTCTCCTGTCGCAAAAAAGATTGTTTATATACTCTTCCTATCGCTGGATTATTTTCTCTTTCTCCAATATGATTGTTCCATCCTTGGATTTTATGCATCCTGTTGAGGAGCAGGGTTTTTGTCCTATCAGTTCTCTTATCTCTTTATGCATCTCTGCTTTATTGGTCCTGCTCATCCTCTCTACTTCTGCGCATTTGTTGTTGAGCCATTCCTCTTTAGCTTGTCTGCATTTGTTCCTTATCACCATGTGAAGATTCTTGTACTCTGTTCCATGTCTTGGCATTATTTTTTATCTCCTTTGCATCATGTGGAGAATGTTTTCGGTCATCCACTCATTTTTTTTCTTCTGCGTCCGATTTCCTTTGGGGCTATGTTGTTCGCTGGGGTCACCATCGCTTCCTTAAGTGAATTCCATTTTGAGTGCCCTTTTCCAATTTCTTCTTGATATTTCTTTCTCACGCTGTCATTGTATTCTTTCTGCAGGGTGAGGTCATTCACTAGCGTGTCGTATTGCAGCCTTGGTGATGTGCTGGGTTTCTTTAGTCTTCGGAGTTTCACCCTTAGTTTGCAAATGACTGGGACGTGGTCGCTTCCGCAGTCTGCACCTGGATATGTTTTGCATTGGACCACTGCGTTCCTGAATCTCTTGTTTATAGTTATGTAGTCTATTTGGTTCTTCGTGTCGCCTCCTGGGCTTCTCCATGTCCATAGTCGTCGTGGGTGCTCTTGAAACCAAGTGTTAGTAATTACCTGGTCATTGGCTGAGCACCCTTGGACCGATTTCTCTCATCGTTCGTTGCGGTCCCCTAGTCCAAAGGGGCCGGTCGTGTTTCCTTCCCTATCTTTACCTACCTTGGCATTTAAGTCCCCCATTATAATCCTAATTTCTTGGCTTTTGCATTGGGCCTTGGCACTGTAATACTTATAAAATAACATCCTTAAATTTACCTTAGTAATGCCCATTTGGAGACAAACCGCCTCAGCTGATATCCGTTTTCTTATTTTTTTCATTATTTATATTGATATATTTTTGTAATATCAAAAATTTGATTAGTACACACACAGACACGCACACTCACACACGTTATACATTTAATTTTTTTTATTTCATTTTGAATTTTATTTTTATTTTTAATTTTTAATTTTATTTTTTTTATTTTTTTGAAATGTGGTAGTTGCCGATGAGATGTTAAATCTCTCTTAGGGATTTCCTGTTAAAATGATCATTCAACAGTTTTGAACATCGAAATTTATTTTATATATATATTATAAAATATAGTTCTAAGGTATGTTATATTTATGGGCTAAAGAGTGATACAGCGTATGTAAATATAAAAGTGGACATTACACGTAAAATCTTCTATACAATAAAGACGGAAGCTGATGATGCTTCGCCTAAAATTGGCCCTACCCCCGATTTAACATGAAATAAAGTTTCATCCTAAATTTTGTCTTATATTTGCTCTATATGCATTTATATACATATATATTTAGAGCTCTCTTAGAGATTTATCCTAACAGTGTATGTACAGGAAACTTCTTTGGATTTTTCTATATCTACACCGGATGCATATATATATATATATATATATATATATATATATATATAATGTATGTGTGTGTGTGTGTGTGTGTGTGTTAATAAATAGACATACGATATTTTTCCCTTAGAAGCACGACTTGAAGTTTTATGCACTATGCAATCATCAGGTGCATATTATGAAGTGATTGTTTCTAGATTTGAATTTTTAATTTTGCTACTAGCGTGAAACTATGACCATATGCAAACATAAAAATAAATATCTGTTTAAATATGTAGACCTTAACTAAACTAGAGACCCAACCTTTAACTTTTTCTTATTATTTACTTTTTTATTTATCTTTATCTGTTTATTTCCTATCTATTTTTCATTATATTTTTATTTTTGTCACAGCATGTGTGTATTATATATATATATATATATATATATATATATATATATATAACCAAGTATGGGGTTAATATGGTTGAAATGAAATTACAGAAAAAAAACAAAACAAGTACTATTCTTAAAAGAGTGCTCAATACAGAGTGGAGTAATTAATATTTATTCAAAATTTATAACAAGAGTATCACGACAAACAGTCTATTTCGTTTCAGAATTTTTGTATCCTGTCAAGTGATGGTTTGGATTTCGTGATGAAGAGTTTTAAAAATTTAAAAACTATCCAAATCCCATCAATAGGGGAAATATTTTTATGTAGTCTAAGATTACCAATCAAAATAATATTTTAAACATGATGCATAATTAAATTTAGAATTTGAAATTCGTCATTTCTAACTTTAATTTGTAATAAAATTAATTTTTATTTGAAAGGAAAATTAATAGTCAGTTATTAATACTGATTTCTGTTTTAATCAAACAATAATGCATAATAAAGTGTTTTTAGAGTTTGTTGTCACGATTGTCAAATTCACATTTTTTGTCTTGTAATTTACTGGCACTTTACAGTGAAATTACATAAAAATTTCATCATTTGTACAGATAAGAACTTAATGTAATGAGGCAAAACGTACTTGATTTTCAGAATCAGTGTTAAAAAATAGCCCAGAAATATATGCCCATTGCCCAACAAAATCTGAGTAAAAAACAAAAAATGACGACCGGTGTATGTTATAGTCTTCATTGTCAACTACTGGAGAATTTCAGTATTAATATTATCAATAGAATTACTTATAATTCCTAATTACTATTCATGCTAATATTGATAATGATGGTGTTAGATATTTAATGCATAATTATTTTTACCTCATATTCTACAAATATTTGTTTTTTCTTTACTTTTTTCCTTTGTCCGTGCGTTTTCCACTTTCTCCTGTCCTTTCTTTAAAAAAAAAAAAACTCCCCGGTCACCTCGATCCGCTAACCTTTATTGCATGACGGTAGATCTAGCGCCATCTTGAATATTCTGGATGGAGCTGTTTCTATAACAACGACTGTGTTTACCAAGTCAAAACAAGACAGATTTATTGAATCGTCACAATGCAGATGTTAGAGATGGGGATGGTAGATCTACAACAATGGAAATTCTGATTTGATGCATTGATATTAATATGTACCTCTTTACTTTTGGCGTGATGCCTTCTTTGCAAATGACCGATTTTTTTTTTCATATATTAACCAGCACATAACTCCAATCATGTAAAGATCCATTGACGATATCTGCAGGTAGAAAAGGAACACGATTTTCCTTACAAGTAATAAAATTCATGGAAGAACATGATATATAAACTCTTATATATCACACAAATGATAGATAACAACGTAATGGTAAATATCGGTTTAATAAAAGTGACGCCTTTCAAACTTGAAAAGGAGTACTTCAGATTTTTTTTTCATTTTTGTATCATATATACGGAGTGAGCAAAAAAAAAAAACGGGAATTTTTTAATTGTTTATTGGCAGATGTGAGCAAGTGGCAGCACTGCGAAACAGTGTCCTCACGAAGCAAATTATGGATGTCAGATAAGGCCCAATGTCATCTCACAGGTTACGTGAATAAGTAAAGCTACCGTTACTGGGCAGACACAAATCCTAATGAACTTCATGAGCCACCTTTTACATGATAGTAAGGTGTCAGTATGGTGTGCTGTTTCATTACATGGAATCATCGGACCTTATTTTTTTGAAAATGAACAGAGGATTTCAGTCTCTGTCAATGTCTCAACAGCAGATTTCAAGAATGCATTCGTACAGGAGGACGCCATCTACAGGACTTAAATTAAAAAAATGAAAATTCCATCATTGTTTCTTAAATGGCATGTTTTAAGGTTTCAATTACTTTGAATAAAGTATTTTTCTTCCATCACTCTTGGTTTTATAGTTAAAAAGTTCCCGCTTTTTGGGTCAGTGCGTGTGTGTGTGTGTGTGTGTGCTGGATGGAAGAAGTAGAATACAAACAAACGACGATTTTAACTACACATCAAAAAGAACAGTGAAAAGTCAGGTAGGTGCAATTTTTATATTTTGATTTCTTGCGGACTGATGTAAAACTTAGCCATTCAGCTTCCTATCAAGTTGGTTCATGATTAATTCCAACTACATCTTTTATTAGCTTACATTATTTTCATTGATCAGACTGGAACCAACCAACGTCCACTACGCTATATGTCCCTGAGGATATCGGTGTATGAATTTCTGAAAATAGGCGTTGCTTGGTTCAAGTGACTTGACATAAAGAGTTTTGAGTTCAATACCAGGCTAAAGCAGTGGTAAACAAATAATTATAGCGTTGAGTTCAAGGGAGATAACAACATTGCTACCGGAAGTGGCATTACCTATTGAATGAGAATTATAAAACCTAGTGATCGAAATAAAGGGTTCAGTTTGAAATTCTTAGTACTTGAAGAAGGCCGGAGCTTATAACGGCCAAACATGGCAATAAAGATGGGGACAACAGTCCGAACAATGTAAATAATATAAATATTATCTCATCTCAGAAATATAGTCAATTACTGAAGGTGTAATTTGTTATAGTAAAAATATTTAGAAATTGCAATACATTAGTTTTTCACGAAAATTTTACTTTTACATATATATATATAGCTTTTCTCCTTTCTATTGCTATTACAATGACAAACGTGACACGCAATTGACGATCATGTCACTTTCAAGACTTGACTTAATAGGCAGAAGATTTTCCTTCAGTAGGTTGACATTTCTTTCTGCGGTAAAGCGTTTGCTAAACAAGGCTATAATACCAAATCTGTCTTGATATTTAACCCATAGCTATAGGGGAAAGATGCATTTATACCTTCTTATGCTTTTATGTGCCCTGTACTTTCAGGACGTAGGCGATCATGGCTTTCCGCATCTTATCTCTGGTGATTCTTAACACGCTTTCTCCTGTTACACCAAGCAACCCTCGTTCCGTCAACCACCTGATCAGGGCCTTCAAATATGTTATCCGTTGCTTTCCCCTGTTTCTTTTTCCCCTCTGGCCTGTTAGTATCAGGATCTTCAAGACCTCTTTACTCATTACATGTCCCAGGAACGTCAGCTGTCTCTTCCTGATGCTCAGTATTAATTTCCTTTTCGTTTCCATCCTTCCAAAAAATCTCATCATTGCTCACATGCTCAATTCATGATATTCTCAGCATCCTTCTGTAGAATCACATTTCAGCTGCTTGAAGGTTTTCCTTCATCTTCAAAGATATTGTCCAATATTCACTGCCATATAGCAATCTAGTACTCTCATCTTTCTTTCTAACGAAATTGTCCTGTTTCTTAATACTTTACTCAACTTCTGGGATCCTTCCTTCGCCATGCCAATTCGCCTTCAGATCTCTGTATTTTACCTTACCAAAGGGTATGTTACGCGTAATTGCATGACGCGAATTCAACTGGAATTTAAACTCGGCTCAACCGAATTCCCATTTCGAATCGAAATCAATTACATCACAACTCACATCCATTGTTACAATGTAGGGTATTTAAAAATACATTGATAAAATCAAGAAAACAATAGCGTTATAAATTTAACGGAGGTCGGCTCGGTTGCAGATGTAGACATAGGACGTCAAGAATTTTAAATTTAAATTGAAACTTCAACGTTCCTATATGGTCCGTTATTCAGTGTGCGATGTATAAATTGCACTCTACGCAAAAAGGAAAATATCATCGACATTTCATTTCAAAAGATATATCTACCAAAATTACACAAAAATATCCTGAAATGAGAAAGAGTATATTTCTTCAATAAAATCGCACTTGACTTCAACTACGGCTTCCAGATGATTTTTTCCAATGTTTTTACTCTTTTCTTTTATTTTTTTTTAATTGGAGTAGATAGACTGAACTATCGCCCGGTTCACACTCCACCCACCTCTATTGAACAGGTGAAGAGGCTCATTCCTTGTTCCCTGTTTAGGATGCGGTTTCCGGCTTTCTCTTTCCCAATCTTTTTACTATTTCTTTTTTCAATTAGAGTAGGTAGACTAAACTATCGCCCGGTTCACACTCCACCCACGTCTATTGAACAGGTAAAGAGGCTCATCCCTTGTTCCCTGTTTAGGATGTGGCTTCCGGCTTTCTCTTTTCGAATCTTTTCACTATTACGTAGCCCCCTGCGCATCAGTGGCGTTACCGCCTTGCTCGGGGTGATATGATTAAAAAAAAAAAATTCGGAATCTTCTTCATCTCTTTTGGACTGTCTCACTGTTTAGGTTGGTAAATGCTGCCATAATCTTTGCTTTCAGTTCATCTTCAGTGTTACAAAGAGCTTTGTTAATCTCTCGATCAACTGTGCCCCACACATAATAATGAAGGGGGTTGCATTCTAGAAGGTTATGTGGCCCAATGTAAGAGGTGATGTGATATTAGAATTGGCTGAGTGCCATGGGTTTTCTAGTAGCCATTCGCTTGACCTATAGCAGCACTAACTTCTCAAAAGCAGTTAATGTAGGCCTCCGTGATGAATCACAGCGTCGCCATCACCTAGTGATCACTCCAAATACAATTTTTAATCATCATTAAACTCATTCAACTCTTTTCAAATCCTCTGCGGTCTCCTCTGAGTGACACCCAAACACTGAAATGTTCGTATTGGAGCTTCCGACTGGTTCGAATGCCAAAGGGTACAGTATGCTGTTCCGATATTTCTGGTGGACCCAATTGCTCGTTCTCACAGACGGTGCCCATCTAAACCCACTATATTGTGCAGTCGACAAAATCAATAAACACGCATGCGTGAATTTAAAAATATCAAATTGCAAATATATCTCTTTACAATATACTGAACAAACCTAAAATCTCGCATCACAAATAAAATATTGCACATATCTCTCAGAAAAACAATATAAGCTGAGATACAAGTATTATATGTATTGTATAATTACTTTCCCGTAATATTTTTTATCAATATCAGTTATTTTTAGCATTTAACTCCAACAAAGGTAATAAAGCCACTAATGTGCTAGGGTTTACTGAATGATATAAAAAAAAAGAAAAAAAAAGGAAAAACACTTAATGAGACAGAAAAAATGAAAAGGAACTAAGAAAAGATAACAACTGGCAATGCCTTTAAATCTAAAGTTAAATTGAAAGTAATAGGCCGGAAAATATATTGCTCTTGGTTGTATCTAGTCATTTAAGCGTTAAAATAAGACCTTGTTGCCGATATAATACTGTTAAGCTATGGTACAGTGTTCGGAAGATGACTGAAAATGATTGAATCTAAGATGCCAGACAAGGGCCGATAACATTGCTGATTTCTATTTGGATTTTTTCAAGAGTTTGTAAATTTATAACATAATTACCAGACTGTATGTGACAGCATTATACAATGCATGAAAGAATAGTAGACCTATATATGTGTAAGATATCAAAAAAGATTCTGTCTAGCCGGATACTGTGAACCAAATCTTTTAAAAGCCGGTCTCGTTTATAAGATCGACCTATAATAAAAATGTGAAATATTTTAAACTGGAATTAGAAATGTGTCGCTTGCGAAGGTTGGAAAAGCGTGTAAATATCAGTAAAATGTCATATATGTTGATTATTTTTAATTCAGAAATAATCAAGTTTTGTTCGAAAAGAGATTTTCTGGAATAATAAAGAAATATCGAAACCTAATCCTATTGAAGGCAGTTTAATCGAGGATATATACTATAAGTCACATTCTGTAAATCTTAACTAGAGTATGTAATCTACATCTGTTTGTTAGAATGGTGTTACCACTGCTCGAATTTTGAAGAGAAGCTTTAGATCCTGGATATCCAAGCTGCCGCATTGCGTTAACAATTAAGAGACTGGGTTGCATCATCTTTCCAAACAAAACTATTGATATGCTGTTGTTATAGTTATATTGTAGTTTTTAATTATTTAGAAATGGAAGATTTCAGAAACAAAAATCAGATGAAAACCGAGAATGCGCAATGTAAATATTGATTAATTTTTAATCGTTTCACCCTAAGCAAGGCAGTACCGCCACTGATGCGCAAGGGGCTACATAAGAGAGTAAAATTTTAGGCAGAAGGAAAGTGAAGTGAAAGACAAACCAGTTAAAGGGGTTGGCAAGGAAAGGGCAAGAGAAGAATGTTAACACAGGTGAAGAAGACAGTTGCGAAGGTAAAGAGAAAGGAAATGAACAAGATATACGATATAGTAAAGGACTTGAGTCAAGGGGATAAGAGATGGAAATTGACATTGCATTAAAATTACGGGAGATTGTAGCCGTCAGGAAAGCCAGTATATGGAAGGGAGTTCCACAGGCGGGAAGTGCGAGAAAAGAAGCTGATGAAGTAGAATTGTCTGCTGCATTTGGTTGATTTCTGTAAAAGGGTGGGATCTTGTTTTCAGTTTGGTTGCACGAGTAAATTCTTGTTGAGGGAGCACTAGTGCCATAAGTTCGACGGAGCAAAAGTCATGAAAATATTTGTAGAAGAGACTAAGAAAAGCCACATCCCGCCGGTGAGAAAGTGGCTGGAGTCGAGCTGCCAGGTCGAGACTAATTACATTACAGATTCTCTTTTGGAGCCTATCAAGAACACTGAGATGAACAGCAGAGGCGCCTGTCCAGATACGACAACAGTATTCTAAGCAGCTTAAATATTGTGTAGCTTAGATATGGCACAAGGTCTGAAGCATGGAGTATTCGGTAAAGGTAAAAATAACAACTGTAATTAATAACATGGAATGTTTTTGCGTCATAATAAGAGAATTCAAATAGTAAATTAATTTTCTACCGCATTAACGCAAATATTTAAGAAGATTATTAAAAATAATGCAAAACCTCTATTGGCAGAAAACTGTCTGCATAAGGATAGAAAACGAATTCAGTAAATATAGAGAAACAAAAAGAGTTGTACGACAAGAATGTGTCTTGTTACTGGACGTATTCATCCTTTGCATTGAGGTGATTCTGAGAAAATTAGAAACTTTAACAGTTTTCATTATTGGTTTCAACAATCTTAGCAAAATAAAATATGCGGATGACACAGTGTTGATAGCAGACACAGAAAGTAAAACACAAGACGTTTTACAGAAAGTGGTGAAATAAAATGAGAAAAAAAAGGACTAATCAGATGGGATTGTGAATGATTGCTATCAAAAGGAATAACCCAATATGCGAATTACAAATCGCATATACAAAAATTCCAACAGATAAAAATATATTAATTATATTGCAAGTGATTTCTCAAAGGAGGGAAAATGCGTCTTAATATCCAAAAGCACATACCTACAGTGAAGTATGTCCTCCAAAATCTATGTAAAATATTAATAAAAAAGTAAAAACAGAAAAAATAAAAAATGTATTGAAATGTTATGCAACAAAATCCTCCTATATGGCAGTGAATGCTGGAGAATTTTTTCACCTGTTTCCCTCATCTCTAGCTGTTAACTTCCATTGATGGAATCAACTGCCATGTTTAAGTGATTAACGTGAGAGGCTTACAGACATATCACTTTGAAATACCAAAGTGAAGCAATGTCGAACCTAGTGACTACCTACATGGGTAACCGCTTCTGAATACATATTTTGGATGCTTAGATGTATGGATGGTGTAATGCATACTAACCCAGAATTATTAATCGAAAAACCGTGTTCCAATTTCATTATAAAACGTATGATTCCAACTCTTCTCCCACTAGCTACTGATTGGTGAGTAAGACATGTATCTGTCAACCATTATTATCTAAATATGACTTAACAATTTTCTGGTTTTAACTGACACGAAAAATGTTAAGCCGAAAAAAAAAATGAATCAATCTATCATTTAGCAAAAGTGAGATTTCAGATTTGAGACTATCAGCTGAGGGTTGATCTGGAGAATTATACGCTCTGTCAGGTCTACAAGCATCCCGTTATATCTAGCAATAAATCTCCTGCTTTCATGACGTATATGCGCAAGAACTGGTCCGGTACTCCATTACGCAGTGACCCTGTGATCACACGTTATTATTGTACCGACTATGATGTTCATAATTGTGATGATGATGATATATTACAGTTTTATTATGCATTTAAATATTTATGCACTCAAACCACTATATTTTTCCTTTTTAAACTTTAATCTGAACCTTTCATATCATGTGGGGTAACAGTAATTTACTCACAGTTACTCATTCAAATGTTCATGAAAACGATTATTCATTGTAGAAATGATTGTTCTATCTCTTTCATCGTTATATGAGTAATGACTTTTTCTTTATTAACATTTGATATATGAATCCAAATATATATTTGACTCCCCTGTCTGGTAACAGTATGCTGTCGCTTCCAACAAGATTTATGTGCGTCTTTATTGTCCTCTGCGATTCAAAAATCTTCAGTTCGTTCTTTTCAACGTCATAACAGCAATAATTCACCTGCAAAAAAGAGAGCAGGAATCATTTGATATTCTTTTGGCCAATAATCAACTCTTTCATAATGATCGCCTTTCTCCAGTCGCAACAATACCGAGGAAATCTGAAAGGAAAGTTGATTGTTCTCGAAATATAGGCTATTCGATGGCGTCCATCCAACGTTAGTAAGTATCTGAACCTGTGTGTCTGGCAGAAGATTTCTATGAACACCAACAGAATTTGCTAAAACTGTTTGGCAAAAACAAATATCACAATGTGTATTAAATGTTAAGATAGCGATATTGGAAACTTATTTTTAAATCACCGGAGGAATTATTCTTTTCTTAAACACAAAACAAAAATGCACACTTTCATGTTTTCATATTTACATTGTATATATTCCTTTCGTTAGAAAATTGATCTTTTTTTTTATTTTTATCCTTGTAATTCTACATTGTTTCTCTCCTACATTTGTTGTTATATTTTAAAGGTAATTTTCTGAAGACATCAAGGCTCCCATGGTTTGTGTGTGTGTGTGTGTGTGTGTGTGTGTGTGTGTGTGTGTGTGTGTGTGTACAGGGCCCTTTCGGCAAATTGACACACATGGATCACTATCACTTCCTGTCCTGTGTCGTTATTAATCAATTTTGTCATTTTTTTTTATTTTATTTTCTGAAATTCGTTCCTCTATTCATTTGGCGAAGTCGCTTGGTAGAGCATGCGTTGTTTTCCTATGTTCTATGTTCTTGCATTTAACCTGTTCTGGGAGTTACAAATTATCCAAGGTCTCTTTACTTATGTGACATAGAAATATCAACTATCTCATTCTGATGAAAGTATAAGTTGACACTGTTTCTAAAAAAGTTTTTTCTGGTTCTAAATACATTGCTTATATTCTGTAAGGCCACTTCAGTTAAGTGCCATACGTGATACACGCTTTGGGCGATCATGTCCCGAAAGAGATATGACTGACTGGGCAGAAGATTATCCCACAGTACGTTGCCATTGCTTTCTGCAGTAGACTGGTTGTCAGCCAAAGCTATATAACCCAATCTGTTCTGTTATTTAACTCATAATTGGAGGGAGAAAAGATAGATTATGTTACATTATTATATTAAGTATATTTAGTAGGGGATCAGTTTATTACTTCATAAAATAGAAAATCCCCACTTGATGCCCAGTATAAGTTTTAATTTTGTTTCCAACTATTATATTCAGTCACTCAGTTAAGTGCCATACGTGATACAGGTTTGGGCGATCATGTCCCGAAAGAGACATGACTGACTGGGCAGAAGATTATCCCGCAGTAGGTTGCCATTGCTTTCTGCGGTAGACTGGTAGATTTATACTATCTTGCAGAGGATTATTTCTTTACTCCGCCTTTTCTTTCTCACAGACGCCACGTTCCAAGTTTATCGCTACTTTACAACTGTTTCCTTGGCATAAGTTCACATGAACTCAATTCTTTATTTTAACCAGTTCAGACCACTATGCACCGTTTAAGTAGTCGAATTCTACACATTTACTCCGTAGTTAAAAATTCAGGAGAATGTTCTACACAGACTTTCCCACGAAATACTACTTTGTGGAGTAAATGCTGGCTTAAATACTGAACGCCTCAAGTTTAAGACCTTCGAGGCAAGGGATGGCTGCCATCTATCTTTTCAATCATATGTTATGGTTAACAACTCAGAATCGGAGAGAAAAATAATTTTTATTCGCAACATTTTTAATGCATTATTCACTAGCGAAAAATAATTATTCTCATGAATCAAAATATGTTTCGATATTAAGTAATCCAGAATTGGTTGATAAATGGTAAACAATAATCCAGAATTGGTTGATAAATGGTAAACAATAATCATTAATCCTACAGGATACAAATCCTCTATCATCCATGATCTAACTAAAACACACAAATTGCACATCCGCAAAATCGGATTCAAATGACTAAAACATTTCGGAAAAACCCAAAATAAAGTTGCACACCCGCAAAATCAGATTCAAACGACATTTTTGAATAACTAAGAAAAATTTCACAAGTCAGTGTGAAAAGCAAAATTCAGAATTTTGATTGGATATTAAATATATAAATCTACCATCCACCTGTGCATTGAATACTGCTGTCATTATCTGGTCAGTACTCCTGCTATCTAGGTAGGTGTCCTTGACAAAATCCAACGGAGAATCTGTAACGTGATAGATCCTGACTTGGCATCTCAGATACAGTCACTTTCTCACCGGCGCAATGTGGGTTACCTGTGTCTCTTCTACAAATACATTCATGGCTTCTACTCAGATGAACTTAGCTCAATGATGCCCCCTATATATGAATTTACTCGAGCCACAAGATTAGCAAATAGGTCCCATCCCTTTACTGTGAAACCAATAAAATGCAAACGCAAATTATACTCAATAGTTTATTTCCTCGCTCTTCCCGCCTGTGGAGTTCCCTTCCATTTACTTGCGTCCCCGACAGCTATAGTCTCCAAGAATTTAAATGTAAAGTCAATAATCATCTATCTCACTAACCTGCATCCTCTCTCTCTCTCATGCTCCTTTCTCCGTCCGCTCCACTCTCATAAGTATTCTCATCCTTCTCTTTGCTACTTCTTGACACCCCCTATAACCTGCCAGTCTTTCTCATAACTTTTTTCCTATGTAACCCCCTGCAAAACAGTGGCAGTAAAATGCCTTGCTTGGTTCCATATGATTATAAAAAAAATAAAAAATTCATATTACCACGTCTGTGAAACGTTTCACTGGGAGCCGGTCACGTGACAAAATTTAACTACTTAAGGACATTCAGTGACCCGGTCAAGACATTATGACATGGGTGCGGTTGCTGACGGACCTCCTGGCAATGTAATTAAAGAAATTTCGCTCCACGTCACCCGGACGTAGTGGCGCGTCACAATTTCATTCGACCTCTTCTTCAAACTTTCTTTTCTTCGTTTTTACTCCACACCCTCAAAAAGACCAACAGCAACAGCAACAGGACGCGTTAAGCACAATTTCTTTATTTGTTTTACCTTCTCTCTCACTGTCACCGACCTACCCTAAAGAGGAAGGAAGATAAGAAGAGTTTATATTTTCTACTGCACAACCATGAGCTCGAAACTTCTGTGGACATTTTTAATACCTACATTTCTATTTGAACATTTTAACTACAAATCTGCATGCATTTCTCAACATTTTTCTTCTCACAAATATGTTATAATGTTCATTTAACAAATTTCCAAATATATTTTAACTTTATACACTTTTGTCATTTTGTTACTAAATCTTTACTTTAATGTACACGCGAAATATTTTAAAATTTCACATTTTAACATCCAGACTTCTGATATTTTAATTGTGGGGACTTCAGCACAAGGCAAATTTACCAAGAATCACCTAGCGCCTTACACTACCAACAACAGTTTAATTCAGTATAAACATTTTAAATATGATCCTCTAAATTGTGTGTCTTTGGAGCCTTGTATTGGGTAAGATTAATTGTGAAAAAAAGAAAAACAGTTTTATTTATCATTTAAGATTTCCACACGTTGTTGTTACAGTTCTCCAAAAGAATTCTAAATCAGATGCAACTTCCGTTTTTAAAACGAATTCCTTTAAGATGTAAAGCCTTATTTGCAAGCATTTCGAAGGTTTGTTTTAAATATGTCACATGAAGATATAAATATAATGTTTATAAATATTCCCGGAGGTCGAAATAAACAGACACAAATGTATCTACGTCTAGAGGACAAAAGAAATATGGTTTTCATTCCTAAAGATACTTACATATTATAGTAATTAGGTTTTTTAGAACACAAAAATATATCTCCTTGAATTTATAAAGAAAAAACTAAATCAAACAAAATCTATTCCAAGACTTGAACAAATACTGAGAGTCTAGGAGATTTTTCTCGTCGTGTGTGAATATTAGGGAATGTGTGTTTGGTTATTCGTTTAAGGATTTTGTTTGAACCGCGAAAAACTAAAAAAGAAAACGTTAGAATTTCTTTTAAAAATATTTTCATGAAAGAAATTCTTCTCTAGATAATATTGATAATTAGTATAAGGTTTTCTTTTTTTATCTTTAAGTCCGTATCAAAGTATAAACGTGCATTTCATTTACCGACATGTATTTATATTAGCATTTTCAGAGCAGTATGTGTTGACAAAGAATAGGACAATTGTGATTCCCCACTAAACAGAAAAACACATGAAAGCAGATTTTAGTCGTATTACTTTTGCGGTGATGAAAAAAATACAAGACTCGAGTTTTAAACATGACATTATTAAACATTTCTTGTTGATTTAAACGTTTTGAAGAAAAATTTCGCTAAACGCCTTAAACTAATAGGAAAATAATCATTATTATTGTAATATTGTAATATTCTTTGTATTAGGAAAGTTGTTTCAAGATTTAACGTGGGAATAATATTTTCTTTCTTTATTTTTTTGGGTGGGGTTCATTTTCTAGTTTGCTGGACGAAATTTTAAGTTGTATTGAACATTCATATTCGAGTGCATTTATCAAATAAGATGAGCAATTATCAAATAATTGGATGTGCGTTGTGGTGCATTGGATATCGGCTCGGAATGAGAAATCGAGGAGCCGAGTTCGAATTCCAGCTGAATTCATTGCATTCACTTGTTAAATGTATTAATCCATCTATTCCTTCCAGTTATGGGTTAAATAATAGGACAGATTGGGTTCTATAGCCTTGGTCGGTAACCAATCTACCGCAGAATGGCAACCTACTGCGGGATAATCTTTTGCCCAGTCAGTCATGTCTCTTTCGAGACATGATCGCCCAAGCTTATATCACGTATGGCACTTAACTGACTGATCGAATAATTTTTGTTCATGCTAAGTCAACTAATATTTTCTTTTTTTTTTTTTTACATTGTTTAATATTTTTAATACGTATTTGTCTCTTGAAAAGCCCGAAACCCATGACGTTGGTAGAGACGAAAGTAATATATATATATATATATATATATAGTCATTCGCAGACAGATCTGTTTCGCTGTATTACAGCGAATCAGTACTGCTTAGACTCTGTCCGCTTCCTAACCCAGGATTGAAACCCTACCGAATCGGTGTCAGTCGGCGATTCTACCCCTAGGCCACGAGCTCCGGGCAGGTAGCCTTTTTAGCGCGTATAAACACGCCCAATAGCTAGAGTGCTCTAATTCTTTATCGAATGAGCGATGCGTATATGCTACTGTTTACAAAGCCTCCTACTCTTCCAGAGTGCTCAATCAGGATGTGATATATATATATATATATATATATATATATATATATATATATATATATAAAATATCTTTAGGCACTTAAAACGATATGCCGTTCCAAATACACAATTCCGCGAGATCTTCGCCGAAAACACAACCATACTTAAACATGAAAACAAACAAAAACTAAAATTCTCTCAACCATATACCTAAAACAGTTGAAACCTAACCCGAAAAAAAAAACAAAAAAACTAACTACGAATTCTCCACGAACATCCTTAAATGCTTATAATAGATCAGAGAAACATTTGGATATCCCAATGGTTTTCCATACTTATTACTTCTCGCCCCCAATCTCGCGTGGTCATGTAGTGAGATTTTAGTTTTCAGCACGCATGTATGTGCGTGTTCGTCGTTACTTTGAAAATCTTCCTTGCAAACAAAATAGAACACTACTAAAATTGTTCGTCCGCGAACTGTTTAATACACTTAATATAATTGTCATCTTTTATAATGGTTGTAATGGGTGTAAGCCGAAAGCTTAAAAATCATGTATCAATATTGAGATTTTCTTACTTTCAACGATAACGCTATTAAGCTTATGAGATGAACCGAAAAAAAATTTATTTAAAATAAATAGACAAAGCTTGTCCAAATTATTTAATGAAACATACTTCAATATATATATGTATGTATATGACTTTAGTTTGTTATTATCACAAACATGAACACGAATAAAACAAAATATTAACTGCCAGCCCATACAACGAAAATGCAAGCGGGAACACACAAACGCACTTATAGAAAAAATGAACTATCTAGGCTATTTCGATATTTAAGGACTAGATGTTTTCTTGAAAATTTATATATATGGTTTGATTATTGTGATAAAGAATCTGGAAAAATTTGCAAGACTAAGCAAGAGCCAAGTAAATGAATACAAACAGTTGTCGTGGTTTTGAATCGAGTGTATTCATTCTCCTAGACTAATAGCCAGCCAAGCATTGACCGCGTTGTATATATTGCTGTTTAAAACCTAGATGGAAGAGAATTAATTGATTCATATCAAGGTTATTTGTGCATGAGTCAACGCAACGACAACAAGATGAGTACGGCATATCATTCTGATCTTCTGCGTTGATAACTAGTACATTTTGCGGACATCGGTCCATACACCCAAACATGCATCTATATATATATATATGTGTGTGTGTGTGTGTGTGTGTGTGTGTGTGTGTAAGTAAGAAAATGTGATAGGTCAGGTTCATATATTTCACCTTATCCTTCATTGATCTAAATACACATCCTGCTAAACGAGTTGTGATACTTGATACGAAGAGCACATTCAAGCGTGAATCTTGTAGTCACCATACAGTGTTTATTATTATGTTTACAATATTTGTAATTAGAAACGCTCTACGGTAATGACTAAGCATTCTTAACATATAAAATAACTATGCATCTATTCCAATCTGATCATCTATCTATCTATCTATCTATTTCCCCCTTTCTCTCTCTCTATATATATATATGTCATCCGCAGACAGATCTGTTTTGCTGTATCATAGCTCATCAGTCCAGTTAGACTCCGATTGCTTTTTAACCCAGGACTGAAACCCGACCGAATTGGCGTCAGTCGGCGATTCTACCTCTGAGCTATGGGCACTCGGTGACTTTGTAGCGTGTATATTATCTTTATCCACGCCCAATAGCTGAGAGTGTTCTAATTCATTGCTGAATGAACGATACGTAGACGTATATATATGGCGGACCTGAAGCAGACTACAACCACATTTAATTTCGTTGTTTTTCATTTTCATTTACTTTTTTTTTAACGCAGTCCTATCGATTACCCATTTAGCTTTACGACTGAGAAAAAAAAAAAAAATTAAAAAAGTTTTAATATTTAGACATTTTATGGGCGAGGGAAAGATTCAGTTTTTAATACAACGTTATAATAAATCGAGCCTCCATTTTCAAACCAGTAGCTGGTACGACATTACCGCTACCTGTAAATATATTTACTACCAAACTTTGGGGACTTTTTTCAGTGCAATATTATCTTTGCAAAAATTTCAATATTTAAACAATTTTAGTGGGGGGGGGGGGAACAGTTTCTCATACAACCTTGTAGTGGGCGGAAAATGAAGGATCAATTTACTATAACGTTGGATGAGTAATTGACCCCCCCCCCCAAAAAAAAATTTTCAAAATTTTTTTTTAAAAATCGGAAAGTTTAAGTAACACTCGATTCGATAGAACGGCGTTAAAAATGAATAACAATAAAATTAACATAAACAAAGCGACCCCAACGCGAGTGGACTGCAAATGGAGGATCAATTTAGTTTAACGTTGTATGAGAAAATGACCTGCCACCAAATTTGATAAAATATCGTAATTTTTCAAAATTGTTTTTTTATAATCGAAAAGTTTAAGTAACAATCGATAGGACTGCGCTGAAAAAAGAAAAAAAATGAAAAACAACGAAATTAAACGTGTTGGGAATCTGCTTCAAGTTCGCCATATATATATATATGTGTGTGTGTGTGTATGGCGTCTGTTTACATAGTGTATATGACATTCAAATATTTACCTATGTCCGTCGATAACTTAGAGGACGAATCTGATGTCAAATCGGTCGGTTTCAATCCCGGCTGCAGACAATCGACGAAATAGAACTGTCTGCGTGTATATATAATATATATATATATATATATATATATATATATATATATATATATACACAAGTAATTATTTTTTTATATCTCTTATCAACATATTCGATGTTAAATGCGTATTAGTATATATGAGATAAAATCAGGATATAGGAAAAAAACACTTTGTAGAGAGAAGCAATAGTGATCAGAAAAAATCCTATTTGTCAAATCTGATACAATTGATGGATTTTATAGCATGTGCGTATAAAAAAAGCGTAAATGGTATACTTCGAGTAAATGAAGTCGACCGTTCAGAAGTATGCAGAGAAAAATGACACTCACAACCAATCATGAGGAAAACCATAAATTAATAAAGTTCTGATAAATTTTATTCCTAATAAAAAACATGCAAATAAATATGCACGAAAGAATATGATACAAAACCAATGAATGATATATATATATATATGTGTGTGTGTGTGTGTGTGTGTGTGTCTGTGTGATACTTATATAAATAAGCAGTTTAGATATCAACATCATCTTAAATAATCAAGCTCATTTATATACACTCTTCCTTAAGCAGCAATTAACATAAACAAGCACATTTTAACTGTAAATTAACAACATTAGCCTTAATCAGAAGAAACTGTGATGGGTCAGGTTCCTGTTTATACATTTCCCATAATCCTTCATGGAGCTACGTAAACAACCTGCTAAACGAGTTGTGGTACTTTGTATGAGGAGCAAATTCAAGCGTGAATCCTGTAGTCACCATTCAGTGTTTATTATTATGTTTACACTGATTGTAATTAGAAACGCTCTACCGTAATGATTGAGCAGTCATATAAAAATAGAACTTTTTAATCTATCTATCTTACTTAGCTGAATAGAGTTATTTTCACTATAGTATTTCAGTTTAGTGTTTATCTCGTACCCCTACTAAAACTTGAGTGTGACACAAGGTTAGTGTTTTTGTGTGGAGCCCGAACGCGAGCGCACGGACAAGGGCCAAATATTACCCAGAACCCGAAACCGCCGATCCTCCCTAATGGATAGCGCGGTCCCGGGACGCTGTTCACCGGAATCGGGCACTTCTCTGAAACATCATAGAGCAGTGTACAGAATGGCAAAGACTGTTGTATGTGAACTTTGTGTACTTCGAAAAGGCTTTGGACAGCATTTACAGAGATAGACTTTGGAGTGTTCTTCGACGTTATGGCATCCCATCCAATTTAGTCCTCTTTATCAAGAGCTTTTACAAGAACTTTAGATGCCCAGTAGGACATACCAACACCCTCTTTGACGTCAAAACTGGAGGCAGACAAGGATGCGTGATGTTAACAGTCCTCTTCAACTTGGCCATTGACTGAGTCATGAGAATGACAACGGAGGACCTTCCAAGGGGATCCACTAGAACCTGTTCTCAACCTTGAAAGATCTGGGTTTTGCCGATGATCTGGCGCTGCTGCCCGATATTCACCAACATATACCGGACAAGACCAGCAGACTGGAAGCTTTTCGGCAGCAGATAGGGTTGCGGATTAGCACCAAAAAGACCGAAATGATGTCAGTGAACGTGAACGCGAACAGGCCTGCTCCTGTCAAAGTGAATGGAGAAGGTCTACATTGTGCAGATAATTTCACTTACCTGGGCAGCATCAACAGATCCCGAGGGTGGCACAAAAGAAAGTCTTCAAAGCAGACTGGGCAAGGCCAGGTGTGTGTTTAAGGAAATTAACATCTGGAGATCAACACAGTACAGCATCAACATCTAGGTGTTAAACCATCCAATGTACTTTGTTCGGCACTTAATTTTTAAAAAGATGCTTTTGAAAACATTAATCTTCATATAAATATTATTCTTGTTAATAATAGATTTATTTTTTGATAAACATTTATTGCTGTCTATTATTTTTTATGTTATTGCCTAAAGCTATTAATGCATTTAATTACTTCTACAGTACAAATTTCCACACATGAATAAAATATCAATTCCCAAGCATGTCAAGCATTATATTATCCAGTCACAATAACTTGTTATATATTCAATTGGAGTAGATAGACTAAACTAAATTATCGCCCGGTTCACACTCCGCCCACATCTATTGAATAGGTGAAGAGGCTCATCCCTTGTTTCCTGTTTAGGATGTTTCCGACTTTCTTTTTTCCATTCTTTTTACCCTTACGTAGCCCCCTGCGCATCAGTGGCGTTATCGCCTTGCTTGGAGTGATATGATATATATATATATATGCCAGAGCTGTGCTGTATCTACTCTCCTCTACGGATCTGAGTGCTGGAGAATGACTAAGGCGGATCTCGCCAAACTTCGATCCTATCACAACATATGCCTCAAACGAATACTGAGAATGTTTTGGCCAGAGAAGGTCTCCAATGAAGACCTGTTGAGGAGATGCAAGAAAGAGAACATGGGCACCATCATTACAAGAAGGCGGTGAAGATGGATTGGGCATGTTCTCTAGAAAGATCCAGTCTATTACAAGAACAGCACTGCACCAGATCCCAGCTGGCAAAAGAAAGAAGGGAAGACCAAGAACGACATGGAGAATTATGGTGGAGAATGAGATGACGTCTGGCCCAAGATAAGGTAGAGGTGGAGAAGATTTGTTGCTGCAATACAGATCATTGGGTGTAACAGATGATAGTAGTATATATAGTTATATCATTTATATATATATATATGTTTTTAGAACAATTTTAAAGTAAATAAATATGACAATGTTAAAGGTTTTCCTGTCACAGGTTTCGACATTTAGCACATCATTGGACTAAATATATATTTACATTTAGGCGACTACACACACACACACACACACACACACACGACCGGTCGAAGCTGTAAACTTAAACTGTAGAAATGTATTTTTAATGTAATTATAGAAGATCTGTCAAAATGGTGAAACGTTGTAAATTCATTTCCTGCAATGTTCCACCATTTTTGGTAGCTCATATTATCTCGATGTAGCTATAACAATAAAAGTGAGGGAACTCAAATAAAAAGAAAACGAACATAAATTAGCTACATACGCATGCGTAGTCGCGCCAACGTAAACATAACATTCGTCCAACGATGTCGTTTGTCATATACACATGTGTGTGCGTGTGTGCGTGTGTGTGTGTATTCCACTTCCCGATCTGTGTTCCTGATCAAGCAGTTTATTAAAAATTTTACTGAACATGCAACTACATGCTTATCTCGAAGACTCACGTTACACCTGTCTGACCATATATCAGTTAGGCCTCATTTAAACAAATACAGAAAACTACCATTATCCATCCGCAATATATTTGTGGAAAAGACAAGTATAATTTGCCTAATCCACGCGTAAAAAATATAGAAAAAATAACAGAAGTAATAATAATTGTTAAAAAGCCAACGCTCAGTAGTATCAAGTATCAACACGACCACAATGAGCTGATCATGACTGGCAGATAAAACATTCTTATAACTCCAGATACATGTATAAAAGTTCATATATTAGTTGAAATTAATTAAATAAAATTCGTCACCGATAATGGGCAAAAGAATAGCCGAAACATGGACAGTTTCAAAATCATTTCTTTCAAAAAAAAGAAAAGAATTATACGAACACATGAAAAATCGATTAAAAACCTCAATCGCAGTAACATTCATTGTCTTTGATTAAAATTGTACACACACACATTATATATATATATATATATATATATATATATATATATATATATCCTAACACTCTAAAATTTATTTTGGGATACGCACGTTTTAGCAGACGTCTAGTATTTCAATAAGACTTTGCATTCAAGAAACTTCATGAATATTTGCTGCCCAGCAGGAGTCAAACCTCGTGTGTGTGTGCGTGTGTATATATATATATGTGTGTGTGTGTGTGTGTGTGTGTGAATATGGGTTTATATATTACTTGCTACTTCATTGTATGTGTATTCGCCTTGTTATATGTTTTCAAGTAAGCCCAACCACTATTTCATATGATATTCTAAGTCAATATTTTCACACGCGTAACCATTACAGATTATTTTCCGAACAGGTGCATTCCAATTGGCACTCGCACATAAACAGACAGAGATAAAACAAACAAACAAACAACAAAAAATGCATACACGCATGCACATAGACAGGAACACTCACCGATATGCAGACACAGAGGCAATTTTCACATGCATACATAAATAGAAAGACGAGCGCATATACGCATCGTCTAGCACATACATTCACAATGACATACACTAATCTACATAAACTCACGAAACAAAAAGAGACGCATATATTTACAGAAACGTATTAGTACACATGTGCGTTGTGGTGCAAAGGATATCGGCTTAAAACGAGAAATCGGAGAGCCGAGTTCGAATTCCACTTAAATTCATCGTATTCCCTCACGCGCAAATACGTTTGGGAAAGGCATCAATCCGTCGCTTCTCCCTCCAGCTATGGTTTAAATAGTAGGATAGATTGAGTTCTGCAGGCTTCGTTGGCAACTAGCCTACTGCAGAAAGTAATAGCAATCTAATGTGAGAAACCCTTCTGCCCAGTCAGTCATATCTCTTTCGGGACATGATCGCCCAAGCGTGTATCACGTACGGCGTTTAACTGACTGATAATCACAGATACTCAAAATAACAATTTAGAAGATGTTCATGAAAAAAAAAAACACACTACTTACAATGCAAACTCGCACACAAATAAACAAACACTCGCACTAATGTAACGCCCGCTCCACACTCTTTCTCTATCTAAATCGCACATATATTTTCTATTTAAAACTTTCAAAGAAATTCACATATTTTCATCATCAAGATAATCATTTCAAAGATAAATACTTTTACATTAACATCTGTATATATGTCCATAATAAGTTTGAGGAATTAATTTGTGTTTTATGACTTATCAACCTTTTTTAGTTTATTTAAACCAGAAATGTGCGTTGTGGTGCATTGGATATTGGCTCGGAACGAGAAATCGGGGAGCCGAGTTCGAATTCCAGCTGAGTTCATTGTATTCACTTACGCGCAAATACCAATGGGAAAGGTATTAATCCGTCTATTCCTTTTAGTTATGGGTTAAATAACAGGACAGATTGGGTTCTATAGCCTTGGTCGTCAACCAGTCTAACGCAGAAAGTAATGGCAACCTAGTGCGGGATAATCATTTGCCCATTCAGTCATGTCTCTTTCGAGACATGATCGCCCAAGCGTGTATCCCGTATGGCACTTAACTGGCTGAAACCAGAAAATATTTCTAGATTGAAAAAAAAACAAAAAAAACCAGAAACATTTAGGAGATAATAATAGGTTTCTGACAAGTTTCCATAATTTGGGCGGATTCATAACTTTCCCAAGGTTATTTAAACAAGTAAATAACGTACACGACTGGAATTGGAATTCGGCTCCCCTATCTGGAATTATGAGCCCTTATTCGTTACACTGACAGTACATCAACGCCTACAGCACCTGATAATATTACCTGAGCATGATGCAAGGTGGATATGCGTTGTGGTGCAGTGGATATCGGCTTGGAACGAGAACTCTGGTAGCCGATTTCAAATTCCAGTTGAATTCCATGCATTCATGTTACGTCAGGTAAGAGAATTTTGTGAAATAACACAAAACAACCTTATAGTATAAAAGTAGATGTATTGACAGGAAAGAGAAGTATTTAAAGAGGTTAGGATTTGTAAAATACAGAACAAGGTGATTAGTATACAGTATCGTCGTAGAGACGTGATAGATTGACTATTAGAACACTTCCGGTCCAATACCGGAAATACCCGACTGAATCGCTCACTCGACTTTCTTCCTCGAGGTATAATCACTACTAGTTTATACAGTGATTCGAATAGTCCATTTCCGTGGAAAGGTAGAGAGCACCCCAACAATGCAATTACGCTCAAATACTTATGAGA
>JBBBDQ010001869.1:1030000-1055000 GCA_037127315.1 Ascarosepion bandense
TGTCGCCTGGGGCAAATTCCATTTATCTTCGAACCGGGGTCGCAACTTTTTTATCCGAACACTAGAACAAGAAACGAATTAAATATGACTGGATATGATTCCAGCGTCACATACTCAAAATATCGCCTTAAAAGTCGTACCAGTATTAAGAACAAATAACGTAAACACATTTAAAGATTTTAAACAAAACCTTTTTTATCCTGACAAACTAGAACAAAAAAAAAGGAATTAAATTATAAGTATATATATATATATATATATGTATATAATTGGATGTGGGTGAAACAGTCACGAGTAAATATTTAAAAATAAGGAAATATTTTTAGTAGTGTCATTGGTGTTGGAATAATGCAAACTGGTAATAAATACCAGGAAGAGACACGTAATGAGGAAGGAAGGCCTGAAGAACTTGACACTCACAGGTCGGGTAAATGGAAGAAGATACAGGGAAAAGCAGTGCGAGACTTACTTGTTAGAACTGAGCAAATGCTTGACGGAGCGAGGCATAAAAGAGATAGCAAAAGAAAAATTATTGAGAGCGACAAGAGAGAGAGTCAAGTGGAAGTCCATGGCCGCTTACATCCTGAAGGGACACGGCACATGAAGAAAAAGATATCAATTTTTTATATGGATCAAAGTGAAATGAAAGGAACTTAACTTGCTTTATAGAAATATAGCTTTTGGTGGTTTCTTTTCCTACTCTTCTTTTTCAGCAAAAAACGTTCATGTTCGAGCTAACAGTTGTTTGCAGCGTCTGTCGGTTTAGAGAATTTTAGGTGAATACGGGCATTCTAACCACCCAGATGATTTGTAGACGAGACTGCGGTATGGGCGAGGGGACGAAGGGCATCGCACTCGTGGCAGCTGTGCCTGACGAAGTGCCGTCCGTTTGAGAGTTCACGCAACTTTTTTTTTTTTTAAATCACAGAGACTACCTGCTTTAGAGAGAGAATCCCACTGAGTTTGCAGGTCATTCTATGAGCGTCGAACTCTTCGATGTTTTCACAAAGATTCAAATATTACTCTGTCACGTGTTCTAGGAAATGAACCGCTTCTTTTTTCAAATGATATCACGTGACCCGTACATGTCATGACGTAGGCGGAAGGGGACGCCAGTTTCTATCGTGAAGGGAAGAAAGAATGGGATAAGTGAAAGGGAGAGAGAAGCAAGTAACAGAGTTTGCAAAGTTTGAACGTACAGGGTAGCATTTATTTTAGTGAAACATATCTCCCCTTACTCCTCTAATGCGAACAGGTTGGAGTAGAGGAGATGTTGTAGCATTCTACTACAATACCGTAGCACTAGACAGAAGATTTTCCCGCAATAGTTTGCCATTACATTCTGCGCTAGAATGATTGATAACCAATTCTATAGAAACCAATCTATCCTGGTATTCAACCTATAGCTGGAGGAAAGAGACTAATAACTTTCCCAGGGTAAATTACGTGTAAATGAATTCCCTTCTATTCGAAACCGGCTCTCCAATTTCTCGTTCGAGCCGATATCCATTCGAATATTGTCGACTATTTTCTTGAATGTTTCTGTTTTCAGCTTTCTATTCAAACCAGTGCTGTATTTTAGCTGGTCTACATGTTGAAACATGAGTTTAAAAAGTTTCTATCAGCATTTTTTCAGCTTTACTTTTTGAGTTATTTTTGTCTTTTAATTACACCCTATATATGAACTTAAGTTTAATATCGACAGTATGTATAGATTTCTTTCTGTCAATTTATGAAAAAGTTAAGCCAAAGTTGAAGTCAAATATTTAAAAACTACAAACAATGCGTATAGATCCTTTTAAATTTCGGGTAACGATACGTTTTAACCGGTTTTCCTCTATTCGCTTTGTTTATACATTTTGATTTGTTCAGCTTCCAGCAATAGTGATTTAACAACTTTTCATTCTTTCACCAAAAATAGCCAATGAATCGCAGTCCTGTAATCAGCAGAGATTTAGTCACAAATTACTTTTTTTTCTTGAGCATTTTATTTATTCTGTTTGCCTTCCAAGACACACAAAGCAATCTTATATAAGTTCCGTCAAGTTTATAACTCATCTTTGTGCATTCATCTGAGTTTTAACAATGACAACGAGTAATTAATTGGATTAGAGTTTTGTTGTGGATTCCGGGTGAAAGAAACCGGATAAAATAATGAACAACAAAACAGATATGGAGATAGAATAATAGGTTATATTGAACGTAATATACAAACTTGAACGCAGGTTAGTAAATCCAAGAATACTATTAGTATTGAAGTGGAGACGTTGGAAACAATATATCCGTGTATGTTATTATAGCTGAGTGAAGCTCAGAGCTAGTCTGACTTCTGATGCGGTAGTCTCTGGGAAAGTTCGGTATCTCTCGGTAACTTACGTATCAGTTCCAGTACTCTCCGATAACTGGCACGGATCTCTACGAATACTCTCTGTACACTCTCAACTCTGTATGGCAGGAGTATATGTATACTCAGTTGAGTCCATTATCATATACCAAAAGGGGAGATCCCACAACAATTGGTAAACTACATGGTGGGGCAGATCAACTTGCTTATTTGATTTTTTGGAGTGCTGAAGCGATGGTACGATTAACCCAGTGTATTGGGCAGAATGGACGCCATCTGCCTGATGTCATATTTAAAGGTTTGTAAAACATAAAATTTAAATGTTTTAATTGGTGCTGTTTAAAGAATTACATATATATCTGCATTACTTTTGTTTTATTTGTTATTCCAAATAAGCAAGTTGCTCTGCTCCCACATGTACAAGTATCAAATTTGTAACATCAAAGATCGCATCAACGTCTATCGCTGATGTGGTAATGGATAGGTAAGGTCATGAAAAAACTACTAAATTTCAAGCTTTAATAAGGATATCGATATAATTTATAAGGGTATTTCTGAAGAATCGCTGACCCTGATCTGAAAACATTGGTTACTGATAGAGGTGTATAGCACATACCTAAAAAATTAAGAGCAAGATCAGAAGTTAAATAAAGACGTTGGAAAAGTAGCGAGTCTCTATTAGACATTCTTTTACCGCCGATATCAGAACATCTACATCTTCTTGGAGCTCATTGTCTACCAGATAACATTAAGATAAGCTGAACAGTCATAGTTCTTAAATCTAAGCCGTGAATAAGAAATATATAGATGAACAAGACATGTCGATTTGATGAAGCAATTAGCAAGATCAATTACAATTGACAAGTGAGGTCGATTCATCCTTGGTCCGCTATACGTTCGAACTTATGTTTAAGATATGCTTACTAAATCTCTAAAAAGATACGGATGTTACGTCACCCTCAAGTACGTAAAACAAAATCAGAGAAACACGTTAAAATTTTATTTGAAGTAATGTGTGTTCTCTTAAAATTGATACTCTTGTAAAATATATTACTCCACCTCACAGTAATGACTCTTTGATGGTTCCACCTTATACAGTAACAACTGCTGATGAAACTTAGATATGAAGTTGGTAGTAACGACTACACATATTGCTTCCAGAATTCCTATATAAGAAAAAGCAAGATACACAAAACTAATTCAAAACTCTGAAAATTTGATAGAAATAACTTTATATTATTCAGCCGAACATGTTATATATATATATATATATATATATATATATAAAATCATGTATGGTTGAAAAAAAAAATATATTAATCCACCTTACAGTAATGACTCTTTGATCGTTCCACCTTATACAGTAACAACTGTTGATGAAACAAATATGAAGTTGGTATTAACGACTACACATATTGCTTCCAGAAATATGATATAAGAAAATGCAAAATACACACACACACACACACACACACACACACACACCTAATTCAAAACTTTGAAAATTTGATAGAAATAATTTTATATTATTCAGGTGAACATGTTTTTATATATATACTAGCAGTATAGCTCGGCGTTGCTTCGGTGTAATGAAAGCTTTTATATGTCTATTACCAATTTTCTGCACTATTGTAAGAACTGCAACCTTGAAACTTCTGAATATCGTTCCTTATGTCTTTGTCTATGAGTGTATCAAATTTGATTAAAATCGGACCACTCCTTCTATAAACCGATTTTTTGGATTATCGATATTTATCGGGAGTACCTCGACCCAAAACCTAGCTAAGAACACTCGCAGACGTTTATAGTACAACTGTGTAAATTTTCAAAAAAATCAATTCAGCCGTTTCGGAGTCTAACGGATACACACACACACACACACACACACACAATGTTCCATTTATAAATAAGTTTAGATAGATTAGATTATATATATATATATATATATAAAATCATATTTGGTTGAATAACATACATAGATAGATATAAAATCATATTTGGTGGAATGATATAAAGTATATATATATCTATATATAAGAATATATAGGGAAAATGTTTCTTTAATCTAATGTTTCACTATAATAGGTTTCTTCAGAGATTTGTACAAGATTCGTCTTTTCCTACCTGTTCTTATTCTATTCATTTTGTCGGATTCAACCCATGTATTATACACACACACACATTATATATATATATAGAGAGAGAGAGAGAGAGAGAGAGAAAGAGGGAGAGAGACTGATACATAGTTTGTGCATAGGATCATCGCAGCATGAGGCTTATCAATTTCACACCTCAGTACAAATCTTCAGGCAAACTGCCACGTTATTCCCTCCAACAACACGCAATAATAAAATAGGTATATCCAATAAATCATACGAGTATTACATCATTATATCTGATGTTTGGATAGAAGCAAAGTGTAAGTAAATCGGCACAGAAAAGTGAATCGGAAAACCAAGTTCAAATTTCAGCTGTTCATCCTGCGTTCAGTTTCACAACGATATCCTTGATGAAAGTAGGAATCGTTTTATTTTACTCTCATTTGTGAGCTAAATAGTAGTATACATTCAGTTTAGCATGGCAAGCAGTCTCGGAAACAGAAACAATAATTCCGAAATCTCTAACCAAATTACGAACAAGGGCAAAGTAGCCGTGTTCACTATTATAAAGGGTCTCGATGTCATATCTTCCTCGATATATAAAGCAAAACCTTCAGCCTCGATCTATTCTTCGAATTTAACGTTTGATGGCAAAAGCTATCACTTGCTTAACTTCTCAAGACATACTGAACACACACTCAGTAATTGTTTTCATTATTGCCCGGAATGTCTTAAGACTTTTCACAAGCTTTAACCCTAAGAAATCCACTAGTCCATACAAAATCCTAGTGGCTGCCTTAAAAATATCAATCAATTCACCCAGAGCCTATAAAAAATTGTCAAGCGTATGTCCGGTTTGCAAGAACTCCGGCGAGCGCTAATCTCACTCTCAGTATAAATTTGTCATGTCTCCTCTGTTACATTCGGAAATTTTGAGGCTGTAATCAACAAGAAGATCATTGAGTATCTAGAAAAGAACAGTTTCTTGAACGACAAACAATACGAGTTTCGATCGGCTCTATCCACTGCTGATGTTTAAACAACCATTACTCACAGAATCTACATACACATCAAGGACAAGGTGTGGCATATATTTTTGTGGCAAAAACTCTCTGGCTATGGAATTAGATAATGAGTTTTATAATTATAAAATCTTTCCTAACGCGGAAATTTCTGAAGTTAATAGCTATCGGCTAGTCCGTGTGTGCCGGAGCAATTTATTCAGGCCTACTTTAGGGATCACTTCTCGGACTTACTATGTTTTTACATTATACACATGGTTTGCTTCAGTGTATACTCAGGTCAAGTGTGAATATCTATGCCGATGATAGAGCGATATATGGGTGAACATCGAAAAAACGCGATGACCAAAGATTGACCACACTTAAATGGTGGAAAGTTTACTTGGTTACATTTAATGCCACGAAAACTGAACTTATTACTCTCTATCATCGCCGATCAGACGCCGAACTACTATCAGTCACAATGAATGTAGACACCTCGAAGAGACTCCGTGCCTTGAGAAGCTATAAGGCCTTATGTTCACCTCTGACATCATGTGGAATTCGTACATACGATGTATCGCTAAAGGTACAGGAAAAATGGTCTATTCCATTTTCAGCCCTCGTAATTACTTGACTAAGTCTAAAAAGTGGAACTGCTGTCATATTTGGACAGGAGCTCCCCAGTCCTTACTCTCCAGTCTCAGTGTCTTTGTGGGAGATAAATTATTTTCACCCCTTCAGCCCCTATCTTACATACGGGCGTGACAAGCCTCTCACTGCGCTATCATTTCCTGTTTGTTTTTGTTTTTAAATCATATCACCCCAAGCAAGACAGTAACGCCACTGATGCGCAGGGGGGATACTTAATGGTAAAAAGATTGGAAAAGAGAAAGCTAGAAACCACATCCTAAAGAGGGAACAAGTGGATGAGTCTCTTCACCTGTTCAATAGACGTGGGTGGAATGTGAACCGGGCAATAGTTTAGTCTATCTACTCCAATTGAGAAAAAAAAAAAAGAAAAGAGTAAAAAGATTGGAAAAAAGAAAGCCGGAAACCACATCCAAAACAGGGAACAAGGGAGGAGCCTCTTCACCTGTTCAATAGACGTGGGTGGGGTGTGAATCGGGCGATAGTTTAGTCTATTCCTTCCATGCCTAGTGATCGATCGGACAGCATTCCTTGCTTTTACCAGTTCTAACCTTCACAGATATGACCCTCCAGGTCGCTCACATTGTAGCAAACTACCCACATTCCTTTCAGCTTCCATTTTTGAAAATTAAGTTCCATTCAAACAGCTTCTTTCCCCGAATCATTACTATGTAAAACCATTTCCCTAGAGAATGTTTTCCGATTACAACAATCTTAACATGTTCAAGTTTAGGGTTAACCTTTATTTTCCATTCCTATCCGGATAAACTGCTTCTTACTGTCACTCTCTACCTCGATTACGCCCCTGGACTTGGAAACCTCACTGTAGAGAAAGAACTTCTCAAATCTACCGCTTTCGCATTCAAGCTTTTCTTAATTGTCCTGATTTCACTGAGCCGCGGTACTTCATTCGAGTAATTCACTCCCTTTATCGATAAACAGTGGCTGGAAGCAAACTCAACATTTCTATTTTTATTATACACTAGCCCGGCGTTGCTCGAGTGTTATGAAAGCTTTAAAACTAATCCATGGTCCTGGAGCTCAGACTCTTTGGACGTTGGCACGAAAGACTAAAAAGCAATAGTTGTTTCTAGTTAAAGCGAAACCATAGTCTGAAAGAAAAATGAATGGATGTACGTCAAATTTTGATTTCCTGCTATCGATATTAAATTTTCTGCACTATTGTAAGAGCTGCAACCATGAAAATTCTGAATATCGTTTCTTATGTCTTTGTCTATGAGTGTATCAAATTTGATTAAAAACGGGCCACTACTAGTATAACCCGATTTTTTGGATTATCGATTTTCGATATTTATCGGGGGTACCTCGACACAAAACCTAGCTAAAAACACTCGCAGACGCATATAGCACAACTGTGTAAATTTTCAAGAAAATCGGTTCAGCCGTTTCGGAGTCTATAGGTAACGGTCACACACACATACAAAGATCCAGTAATAAATAAATTTAGATTTTAAATAATTAACGCACAATTCCGAGATTTCCATAGTATTTTACATCATAATTTGGTTATTTATCGAAGTGCTATCTCCTTTCCTTGTAATATGTTAAATTGTTTTGACATGAAACCTTGTGCTATTCTCTATCATTACAAGTGCCATATGAAGCATAACCTGAAGTACTCTTGCCATATCTGTGCGGAAGATGACTAGTCCTCACATTTCAGTCTGGATAGAATTCAAAACTGTCACCGATTACTTTTTAGTGAAAAGTTATTTTCTACCCTGCAGACAAACTCCCACAGACAAGATGTGGCTAACCTCCCACTGCATTATCGATATTTCCCTGGAAAATACACGGACACATTATTTTGTTCCGCTAATTCTATCGTTTACACTTAGGACCCATCATGCCACTAACATTGTAACAAATATCCTCATTCATTCCATATTCCATTGGTGAGAAATAAGTATCTTCCCACGAATGCTATATGGAACCAACTCCCAAGAGGATGATTCCCTGATGACTACAATCTTGACCTCTTCACGTCAAGCGTTAACTTTTATCTTCCTCTCTATTCAGAATAATCTATCTCTTACTCTGTAAACCTCTACCTAGAGTTAGCCTCGGGCCTTAAACCAAAAGAACATCAAAGTAAAAACAAAAAAAAAATCAAAAAAGAAAACACGTTTTTTTTATGAATGAATCGCAATTCGCAGATAATAAAGGACTAGACTTTTTTCATGCCTAATCGCCTACATCCTGAACGGACAAATTTAAAATAAATATCCATTGAAATTTATTACATTGTTTGGACTGTTGCCCTAAACTTCATTGGTGCATTCACGATGTTTCAATCATTGTGCGCCACCATCTTCTTCAGGTGCTTCGATTTTCATATCGAACTCTTTATTTTAATCACTATGGCACGTAATTCTCGTTTCATATGTCATGTCACTTCTGGATATCATCTATTAATCTGTTTTTAGATGAACTCTCTAAGTATTCTGTTCACTAATGTGTAGCCAGGTCATAATGCTCTGGGTCATGTCACTGGATCTAACCAAGGAGCCATCTCAGATATATTGACAAATTATCCATTGTAGGAAAGTAAAAGGTTATTCATAAGTTATCTTAAAAAATATGTTATCTAAACTTTATGAATTTATAAAGTGTACGTACATTTTACGAATTTAAGCGTAATACTAGATTGGCGTCTAGGTCTCATCATTTTATAATCCAAAAGCTAAATGTAAGCGTAACTTTTACACTAAAAGTTTCTTCTATCGTACTTTTTGCTTGTGGCCCGCATTTTCGTCTTACTGATTCCTGTCAACTTTGACCTTCAAAAATTTTAATGCAGTATCAAGCCTTACCTTCTGTTTACTTAATTCTGTTCTTGTATTTTTATCCCTCCCTAATAGTTTTTTTTTCTCTCATAGCGTATCGTCGCATCAAGTTGAAAGACCGCTTACCGTATGATCACCGAAATGAAGCAACGTCGTGCCTGGTAAGTACCGAGACGAGTGACCACTTGGAACTATCAGATACTGCCAGCTAGGAATTGTGGATATGTGTATTAGTTAATGACTCAAAATGACTCAAAAATAATCAGGCAGCAGAATCTCAATTCCAACTGTGTTCGATAAATTCACTTATGCGCAACTAATCGTGGTAATGGTTTTAATTCACTTCTTCTCCCACCATCTATAGGTTAAATAGTGAAACTTTTATCATTAAATAATTAAAATCTCCGAAAATAAAATTGCTTACAACATGTGTAGATATCAGCATTATGTGACGTAGAAGTTGATATGCATTTAAATAAAATAATCAATCATATTTTTCTTATATTCTCTAATAATCAGTAACTCTTTATGTCTTAGTGGCTCCGTTATCTTGGTTATTGTGAAGTGATATACAAGAAATGAATAAAGACGAAGCAATCGAATGGGATTATAGCATCAAACAAATTCACAATTATAAGTAGACACAGTTAAAAGAACTATCTATTTATAAAATTCTGTGGCTTCCTTTTATGTTCTTCTCCTATGTGCCCTGTCCCTTCAGAACGTAGGCGATCATGTCTCTCCACGTCTCCCTATCCGTTGTGGCCCTTAGTATGTTTGTTCCTGTTACTCCTGGCAACCCC
This sequence comes from Ascarosepion bandense, assembly GCA_037127315.1. Lineage (NCBI taxonomy): Eukaryota > Metazoa > Mollusca > Cephalopoda > Sepiida > Sepiidae > Ascarosepion > Ascarosepion bandense. The sequence goes on from JBBBDQ010001869.1 coordinate 1,039,706, forward strand.
CGTTCCGTCATCCACCCGACCAGGCCCTGCAAATATGTTATCCGCTGCCTTCCTCTGTCTCTCTTTCCCTCTATCTGGCCAGTTAGTATCAGGTTCTCCAGGCTCTCCAGGCTCTCCTTCCTGATTGCGTGTCCCAGGAACTTCAGTTGTCTCTTCCTGATGCTCAGTATTAATTTCCTTTTGGTTGCCATTCTTTCCAACATCTCATCGTTACTTGCATGCTCAGTCCACGATATCCGCAGCAAATAACGATACATTGATCGAACAAAATCAAATTTGGAAGAGAAATACCAACAGATAAGAAGGTACAAATTACAGTTTGTTTTACTAGGTTGTGTAGCTTAGTACAATAAATTTTCAGTCATTGTTGAGGAAATTTTTTTTATTGTTTAACATACAAAATACCCTTACTATTTTAAAAACAATTTAATGATTAAAATAACAAGTGCTTATTTTGCAAAAACTGAAATATCGTTTTAGCAAATCGTTTCTTTAATGTTTTATATACAGGTTTTTTTTCCAGTTCGCTCTGTATTTGCGACAAATATGAACAAATTACAAGTCCAAATGCTTTAAATCGTTGGAATCTGAAGCCAGAAAGAAATATTTACGCAAGACCAGTAACATATTGCATGCTGAAGACTAAGACATTTCAAGAATTTATTCTTTACTTAAAAAAAAAATAAGAAAACGAAATAAATTTTCTTAAAAAATATTGGCTCCTACGAAGTTTTATAAAATTACATTAAAGAAATTACAAACGGCCAGGGTAGGATTTTTATCATAGTATTTTTCAAACAACTCAGCTCATTCAACTTTCATCGATCGGTTTGCGAATTTTGAATGAAACGTACAGTTTGTAAATCTTGACAAAAATGTTAGCGATAACTTCAACAATCCTAAATACTGTGAGGATTTCAAAAGGTGTAAGCATGTTACGAATAATTCTACCTTCCTACAAAAACAATTTATTCATTTCTCATAATCCTAATACATGCGATAATTATTCAGATGATTTGCATATATTATAAAATCGTATGTTACTATTTTATACAATAAATTACGCAATGCATTTGTAATAAGTTTATTTTTCAATTTTTTTTAATCTATCACCCTGAGCAAGGAGGTAACGCCACTGATCTTCAGGGGCTACATAAGAGTAAAAAGATTAGACAGAAGTATGAAGAGAAAGATGAACCAGTTAGAAAGGAGCAAGAGAAGAATGAGAAGACATATGTGATGACAGTTGCAAAGGTGGAGAGAAAGAAAAAGATAAACAGGATGATGGAGAAAGAACGGGAGTCAAGTGGATAAGAGATGGGTATTGACATTGCATTTAAATTCCTGGAGGTTGTAGCCTCAGGAAAGCAAGAGAGTTCCACAGGCGGGAAGTGCAAGAAAAGAAGCTGCAGGAGTAGGATGCTTCTTCAGAATACTCGTCGATTGATTATTTGTTTTTGTGAATTTTACGGTTTATCTACCTTTTGATGGATATCTAAAGCTAAGTTATATCTTGTATTGTAAGAATAAATTCTTTTTAGACCTTGAATATTGATCCAACCATCTTTAATAACAAATATTTTCTAAGTTACAGTAATTCTGTTTAAACCATAGCCAATGGAAGAGATGTATTGATAATTTTTCTAAGGATAAAATTGCGTGTAAATGAATGCACGAAACTCGACTGGAATTACATCACGACTCTGAGATTTTACTAAGTTTGGGTCGGAAGTAAAATCTTATGCTGAAATCCCCTTAAAAGTAACAGATGTGATATAAAACGCAAGAATCACAAGAATAAACATCAGAAATGAATACATTAGTGAAAATAGATATAAAAACAGTTAGAGGTATATAAAAAGACTACCTTTAGGTAATTAAACATCCCTAGAAATATTGAATATTGCACAGAATAAAATAAGCTAATATAATAAAAAATGATATCACTTTCCGTTAAAATTTTAAAAAGATGTTTTCTGTATTACATTTCTGGCCATCCATATTTCGGTTTGTTGCAACAATATTTTAGATAATCTCTTTCCAGTAGGATAACCATAATTGTTGGAATCTATCGTGTTTCTTTGTTTTGTAAAAATAGTATACGCGTCTCCTGTCTAATCAACATTATATAGATTCAAGTAACTTTGTTTGGAATTAAGACATTTCCTTCTTCGAGACTGGTGCCAAGACACTGGGAGGCGAAAGAAATTAATAACTTTCAAAAAAGTAGAGGTTGGAAAATGCGTGTAACGAACTTGACCGGAATTCGAAAACTCTTAAATGATTCCTTGTTCCAAGCCGACAAAAAGCATTTCCGCAAATATTTTATGAATGAAGACAATAATTGAGTGTGCGACAGAAAACAAAAATAGAAAAATAAATAACTTTCGAAACAATTCATCGGGAAGCAAGAAAATTTCAGACCTATAAACAGAAGTGAGCTTTTACTTTGAAAATGCAGAAATCGGAGAAAAATTAATGAGAACGAAGTTTCATGAACAAGAGTCTGTCAGTTAGTGGCCTTACGTGATACACATTTGGGCGATCATGTCTCTTTTCTGACACGACTAACTGACCCCCTGCTGTAGTTTGCCATTTATATCTGCAGTAGACTGGTTGCCAACCAAGTCTATAAAACCCAAACAGTCATGCTATTTAATCTATAGCTGGAAGAAGAGACGGATTAGTACTTTTTCCAAGAGTATTTGCGCGGAAGTGAATGCAACGGATTCAACTGGAACTCGATCCCTGTCCTCCGATTACACATATACATTGCACCACAAAGCACATCATCATAAAATAAAAGCAAACTTGACATCAAATTTGGTATCATCTGACAGAGTTGAATTTAGGTGATTGTCTGATTAAATGAAATCCGATCAAGTCTGAAGCAAGTGAGTACATTTAAGGAAATTCGAGAAACCGTGGATAATACAGGAGAGTAAGTCGTCTTTTTCAAATCAGTACAAAGATCTTATTTTCCATCGTTGCAATGTACGCAATACAAATATCCGAATAACAAATAAATGTGGGTTGATTTAAATCATTGCTTCAGGGTCATTATTATCCTGGAAACTGTTCAGAATGGAATCGTTTCTACTTGGGCACTCGTCTTTGTTAGACATTGATCCAGTAATTTCATGATTATTTACTTGAATTATTCAACGTATGTATTGATTGCTTCATGAATTACGTATTTATCAATGGTCAATAGGCTACATTCTATATCCCTTTGGGCATGGCGGAAGGGGATACTTTGTTATGAACAAATACATCTCGTAATACATAAACAAACATTGTATATATATATATATATATATATATATATATATATAATGTTATTCAATTATATCTTCTTGTATGGATTATATGACGGTTTTGTCTACACTTTATCGTTGTTTGTAATCCATTACACATACATACACACAAAAATTATATAAAAATGGAAGAGTGCTCAGTATCGGGAGTAGAGCTCTTAAGATATGAATCAAGACTGTATTGTGACTGACAGTAACATGTTTCCGCACAATTTTCACAAAAAATATCAACATTCTTTTAGCATGCTGTATATAGTGCAGACTGTGTTTATAGGTCAGTGTTTTATTCAAGAGATGAAGAAAGAAGAAAGCTATTGAAAAACAAGTAAATCCTTATTTTACTGCTAACGAAAGCCTTATTTTTGTCCTATTGCTTAATGTTCACACAATTGATCTAATATTTCTTTTGGAATAAAACTGAAGAGTTTACGACAAGATTTCTTGTTTGGGTAAAGTAAGGATCTATTTAAATGCTAACAAGTTTAAGTAGAAGAGTTACGCGAAGAAACCAACATTCAAATTTATGTAAATTACCGAAAAAGGATTCTATAAATTTTAACATATTTTGAACGGTTTCCTTGAATTGAATTGTATTATGATTATTATGCAATCTTCAAATATTTTCGCGGCTTCTGTTCCGATGAATTTAACACTCTGATGCCCCTTATGAATGAATTTACTCGAGCCACAAGATTAGCAACTAGGTCCACCATTTTACTGTGAAACCAATAAAATGTAAACACAAATTCTACTCCTCAGCTTCATTTCTCGCACTTTCCACCTGTGGAATTCCCTTTCGTTTACTTGCTTTCCCGACAGCTACAATCTCCAGGAATTTAAATGTAAAGTCAATAGACATCTATCTCACTGATTTGCATCCTCTCTCATGCTCTTTTCTCCGTCCACTCCCCTCACATCCCTTTCTTACCAATTCCTTGCAACCCCTATAACCTGTTACTCTTTCTCATAACTTTCATCCTATGTAGCCTGCTATGCACCAGTGGCAGTAAACTGCCTTTCTTGGGGAGATATGATTTAAAAAAAAAATATTATTAGTACGAACTTAATTATGATTACGTTGATAGCGTGTCACTTTTATTTTCTCAATCATACTTAACATTTAAATACATTATTTTAAAACCTCCTGGGATCCAGGGTATCAAGAAACGTAATTGTGAGTAAAAACCATTTATTTTCAGAAGTTAAATATTGGAGCCCGCTAAGATGATGATGATGATGATGATAACATCAAAGCCTTTTGTAACACCCTAATTTAAACCGAGAAGTTACTTGAATCGAACGTAAGTATTGCAATCTATGGGGTGTAGTTAGTGGCCGAGTGGTTGCATTGTTCGCTTTCTGACCATGAAGCCCGGGATCAAATGTCACTATGGCCGATTTGTCAAGAAATAACTTCTTGATGTTATCCGTCTTGAGGTGATGAAGTCAGCGGCGGAACAATTGGAAAGTGGCTGAAAACAATACCACGTGTTGACCCGAGCCTTGTAAGGGAAATTGGGTAGACGGCTCCCTTTGAGGCATCGTCAATGGTTGTCCTAGCTCAATGTGAACGAGAAGTTGAGCGCCCTGTCCTTGTTCTGATTGTTGTTCACGCTAGATAATTCGCTTTCTCCCAGAAACAGTAACTAAGTTCCATTCAGCATAGTTTTGAGCATAAAACACTGTGTCAAGTCATTAGATCCAACTAATGGAGGACATATGGCCCATTGGATAGAAGATTTGTTTGAATTCAGTGTTGTGAATACAACATCTGGCTACGGCAGAGGCGAACAACAACAAAAAACTTAGTTGAATTAAAGGAAGATAACGGATAATGAGAAATCTGGAAGAGGTATTAGTCATGTAACTAGAACAATCTAAAAAAGCGTCCAGTTCGAAAATTCTAATCACTTAAAGAAGGTCAGAGCGCACAAAGACTGAAACGCCGTGAATATAAAAACAAAGATGACGGCAACATTTCGAACAATTTATTGCAATTAATTATAATAATTTATTTCAGAAATATAGATAAATATTGAAGTTAAGTGTAGTTAAAATCTTGGATCAAAGAAATAGAAGGGCTGGCTAAGTAGGAAACGAAAGCCTTGAGAGAGTAGGAAATGACGAAAATATGACCAACACATAAAATGAAGGTGGACTTGCATTTCCAGGGGACAAACAATGTCAGTTTTGCATGGGCACGCATTTCGTTTCTTTCAGAAGTATTACGTAGCCTTACTTTTTTTTGTTATCTATCATTTTCCGAGAAATTCACAAGGACCAGACTGAGTTTAAATTTGAAAATCTACGGCTGACTAGTTCCAATGCGAACCCGGATATCTTTCTCAATGTGAATGAAGCATTTCTGTTGTTTGTTTTTAAGTGTTTAACTCATAAAAAAAGTTTTGGATAGTTTCAACTGTTCGGTGAAACATGACAGGTTGTACCGTGTTCAGTTGTTCAAATTTTACTTTATATTTTGCACAAGAATATTTTATGATATTCAAAAAGAAAAGTTATTTGAAAATTTAGGAACATTTGCTTTACAAGAGTAATATATTTTTTTTAATCATTTCACCAAGACAATATTGGCAATCGAATTCAAAGGGTTGCTGAAAATGGAAGAGAATTATTTTTTTTAGTGAGGACAAATGGTAAAAAAGAATACGTTTCAGGAAAATGGACGACCATTGACAGTACAAATGCATTTTGAGGTGACAAGAAAACAAGAATTTGAAAGATAGTTCTACATAAGAAAAGCACGAGAAATGAAAATATTAGAACTTGCAGTTACATATAAGTATTTCGACAGTAAAATTATGAGAACTAGTAGTCCTAGAAGTTAAGTCGGAATTCGTCATCAGAGGCAACAATTTAAACAACATAAGGTACGCAGACGATACAGTACTGATAGCAGACACAGAAAAGAAACTACAAGACCCCCTACAGAAGGTAGCTGAAAAAAGTGACAAGAAAGGAGTACAAACTGTAAGAAAACCGAATGCATGATCATCAATAAAATGGGCAGCACAAAATACTAAATACAGAGAAGACGGAAAGTATGACACAGAGAGCCGAGGGCGAATTGGCATGGCGAAGGAAGCATTCCAGAAGTTGAGTAACGTATTAAGTAACAGGACAATTTCCCTAGAAACAAAGTACTGGATTGCTATGTGATGTCGGTTCTTCTGTATGGCAGTGAATGTTGGACGACATCATCAAAGATGAAGGAAAAACTATCATGGATCGAGCATGTGAGCAATGATGAGGTCTTGGAAAGGATGAAAACAAAAAGGAAATCAATACTGAACATCAGGAAGAGACAGCTAAAGTTTCTGTGACATGCAATGAGGAAGGAGGTCCTGGAGAACCTGATATTAACAGGCCAGATAGAGGGAAAAGAGACAGGGGAAAGCAGTGGATAACATTTTTTAAGGACCTGATCAGGTGGATAACGGAATGTGGGTTGCGTGGTGTAACAGGAGAAAGTGTGCTAAGAGCCACCGGGGATAGGGAGACATGGAAAGCCATGATCGCTTACGTCCTGAAAAGAAATGGCACATAGAGTAAATAGTAAAGAAAATGCGTAGACACCTCATGGTGTATGAAAGTGACTGAAGTGAAGACGTCAGGTCAGGTCATGATCAATAGAATTACATACGAATCTTTGAATTTTGTCGAGAATCTCGAAATATATAGTACTTGTCCCGTGATCGATAGTTAGACGGGTTGCACGCGAATACAGGGCTTTAATACACATAAATCGAAAGAAATATATGACATATATAATTTTATCTGCGGTTTCACTCAAACTATACTCTGGGTCGTCTTCTCCTTTATACGCTGTATTCTTTCAGGATGTAGACAATCATTGACTTCCACTTCCTCCTATCCCTTGTCGCTCTCTTTTTTTTTTCTTTGTAACCACCCTGTGAGTATTAAATTCTCCAACTCGTCCTTCCTTATTACGTGTCCCAAAAACCCCAGCTCTTCCATCCTCGTACAATGTATGTTTCCTTTTCGTATACTTCCTTTCGAAAACCTTGTCGTTGCTCACATGCTCAGTCCATGGCATCCTCAACATCCTTATGTAGAACCTCATTTCTTTTGCTTCGTGTCTCTCCTTCATCTATGAAGAGACTGTCAGTTTATCCGAAGAGAAAGAAAAATCTAACAAGATCGTTTGTCATTGGGTGGCATAATCTTAAAACCATATTGCCATCCAAGCCTATAGAACCCAATCTGTCAAATTTAGTCCATAACTGTAGAAAAATGACGGATTAATACCTTTCCCAGGGGTATTTGTGCTTAAGTGAATGCGAGGAATTCAACTGGAATTCGAAATCGGCTCCCAGATTTGTCGTTCCGAGTCGATATCTACTGCACAACAACGCACATGTGACAATTTAGTAAAGAGAGCTACTAAAAAAGAAGGTTTGGATATTAGCAAATTAGACAATCCACTGATTGATGATATCAGAATACTGCTGATATCGAGACAGTGTTTTACCATAAGACAGAATCTGTGAAAAGAGGCTCATCCCTTGTTCCCTGTTTAGGGTGTGGTTTCCCGCTTTCTCTTTTCCAATCTTCTCGCTTTGTTTTTTTTTTTTTCAATTGGAGTAGATAGATCTATCTATCGCCCGGTTCACACTCCATCCATGTCTATTGAACAGGTTAAGAGGCTCATCTCTTATTCCCTGTTGAGGATGTGGTTTCCAATCTTTTCACTATTACGTAGCCCCCTGTACATCAGTGGCGCTACCGCCTTGCTCGTGGTGATACGATTAAAAAAAAATCAGAAGGCGAATATTAATAATGAATGATGCCATCAACTATTCAGAAAAATTCCATGAAAATAAAAGATATATTGATTTGTTTTTTACGGTTTATCACACTTATACATTTTATTTAAAGCCATATATTATTTTTAAATTGTAAGAATTTTACGCATATATTAATGATTTACTAATTTACGAAGAAAGTAATAGTAACTTACTACAGGAAAATCTTCTGCCTAGTGATGCATGTCACTTTTGAGACATGATTGCCAAAACGTCTATCACGTAGGTCACTTAACTGACTGAATTTGCCATAGTTGGAGTAAACAGAGTGAATATATACTTTTCTCAAGAGGATAAGCGCGTAAGTGAATATAATGAAACCGACTGCAATTTGAACTCGGCTCCCTGATTACAATATCGGTACCTTATCTATTACACCATATGTAAATCTATGCTTACAAAACCTGGTACTACCAAGCGGTTACCTATCTTAATACCGATGAAGCTCGACGTTACTTAACTTCGGTGATGGTACGAGAATAAAATTTTAAAGTGATATGGCCGTCATACTATTACAAAGCAAAAATGCTGAATCGCTACGTAATTTATACTCTTTTAACTTGCAGTGAATGCTGAACGATTTCACACATGAAGAAGAGGCTTGATCCAACAGAAGTGTAGTTCTACCGACAATTGCTGAGAAAAACAGGAATAAAAACAATTAGTAACGAGGAATTTTATTGTGTATCGGACCTGCACCGAATCTGCTCACAGCCAAAGAGATTTAGCTAGAATTTATGGGAACCACGATGAAGAAAGCGGCATTTTGAGAATTTCAAAGGGACAGGACGTTTTGAACACAGGATAAACAAACAAAAAATGAGTATAACTTAACGGGTTATGTGAGTAGATGGGAGAGTAATTACAGCGAGAGATTGTGTAAGTGTCAATATGTGCGTTGTAGTGCAGTGGATATCGACTCGGAACGACAAATCAGGAAACCGAGTTCGAATTCCAGTTGAATTCATTGCAATCACTTACGCACAAATACTCTTGGAAAAGGTATTAATCCGTCTCTTTCCTCCAGTTATGCGTTAATAGGACAGATTGGCAACCAGTCTACCGCGGAAAGCAATGGCAACGTACTACAGGATAATATTCTGCCAGACATTCATGTCATTTGCGAGACATGATCGCCCAATGTGTGTATCACGTATGGCACTTAACCGACATAAAATAAATCTCAACTGACATTTGAAAAAAAAATTGACAGAATACCTTGAAAATTGCGCATGATCATGTGTTAAGTTACTACAGTGTATTTCCTCAGACATTACTATTATTATTGTGAGTGTCATTTTTCATAATAATTCGATATCTGCTTTGGTCGCACTACCTACCAAGTCTGCCGAACGACCTAATGCAGGTCGTGATGTATTATGGCCATATTTCATATTTTTTCTATCTCCCCTATCATCCCTACTGTTACATAGACAAAGTTATCCTGAGTGTGTGAGGTTTTTTTTTGTATATCTCTTAAGCTGGGGTTTCCAGGGATTCTTTCAATGTATTGCTTTGTTCCATTTTTCATCATTCGAAGTGCACCTGTTATCACTGGCACGATTCTTGTATTCAATTTCCACACTTTTTCTATTTCAATTTCCAGGTCTTTATATTTTAACAGTTTTTCGAATTCCTTGGTTGCTATGTTACAATTCACTGGACAAGCCATATCAATTAATAGACAAGTTTTTTCTTTTGGGTTTTTAACAATAATCTCCGGCCAATTTACTTCAGTTTTCCTGTTTGTGTAAATGGTGTGATCCCATAGAATGGTGACTTCTATTTCTGTAACCGGTGCTGGGTGATGTTCATACGAGTGTTTGTTTACATACTTTCCAAAGTATTATTATTATTAGTAGTAGTAGTAGTAGTAGTAGTATTGAAAGATATAATAACAAGCCAAAAAAGTGACGCTGGTTTAGAATTATACGAAACCCACTATATTTGTCATGACATCTAATCAGGGAACCTAGACGTGGTACAATGCTTATTGAGCCTGTCTAAGTAATGAGTTCTTTCTTCATTGGGTGACTCTACGCTTTCGGTTTTGTGCTACATTCAATCTACGCTTAGAAAATATAGAAACGTAATGAGACGTTTTGTAGTTGTTAGAAAGATTGAAAAAGAGAAAAATACATGCAAGTAATCATATCCAGGCACTTAAGATCATTAGGCCATCATAAATGTTTATTATTATTATATCATTTTTCATTATAATTCATTTCTGCTATGGTCGCACCACCTACCAAGTCTGTGGAAAGACCTAAGGTATATCGTGGTCTGTCTGTTGTTATGTCGACATTTCATGTTTTTTACGTCTCCTTAACATCCCTGTTGTTACGTAGACAAGGTTATCCTGAGTGTGGGCTGTACTTAACAAGACAATTTTTTGTATCACTTTTAAGCTGAGATTGCCAGTGACTTTTTCAATGTGCTGTTTTGTTCATTTTTTTATTATTCCAAGTGCACTCACTATCACTGATACGATACTTGTTTTCAATTTCTACATTTTTCAAATTCCACAATTTACAGGTCTTTATATTTTGCATTTTTTTTTCGAGTTCCTTGGTTGCTATGTTGCAATCCGATGGACAAGCCATATCAAATAATAAGCAAGTATTTTCTTTTTGGTTTTTTAACAATAATGTCCGGCCTATTTGCTATCTTGTGTAGATGGTGTTATCTTCTATTTCTGTAACCGGTGCTGGGTGATGTTCATACCAGTGATTGTTTACATATTTTCCATAGTGTTTGCACATAGTCCAGTGTAAATCTTGCCCCAATTTATCGTGACGACTTTTATATTGATTTGGGGCAAGTACAGAACATTCTGAGATAAGATGGTCGATTGTTTCTTGGTATTTATCACAGAACCTGCATTTTGGATCCACATTATTATGTATAATATTTGCCTGATGGTTCCTAGTGAAAAGACTTTGGTCTTGCACTGCAAGAATAAAGTTTTCAGTGTCAGATTATTAATATCATTATTATTAGTATAATCTCAGGGGTATCTAACATTAAGCATAAATTTTACTACCATTGTATTATATTCTACAAAATATTGGGTTTACGGATCTTTCATTTTAGTCATCGATTCTCGTACTATTACCAAAGTTAAGCAACTATGAGCCTGGTTAATACCTAGATGAATGTTCTCTTGGAAACAGCAGGTGCTGAATGTACTGCTGGTGCAATGGATAATGGCCCGGGATTGGAATGCAAATAGAACAGTTCAAATTTCAGTCCGTTTCGTTTTATTAATACACACAAATACCCATGGGAAATGTTCGATTTTATCAAACCATGGTTTAATATAGTAGAACATATACCAGTAAAAATCATTATTATCTGAAAATATGTCTTACATTGTAAAAGTATTATATGACATTTAATAACACACAAAAGGCTGAGAAACGCTAAAATCTAATCAATCAATATGTTATAGCATTACAATTTGGAACTTAATAAAACCTAACATTATACGATATATTTCTTTATACAATCTAACGTTTTTATTATTATAACATAACAAATTAACCCCTGTTATTATTGTATATTAATATTATATTACATCAGTAAAATCTAATACTGTAATTGTTTATATGATATTAGTACTTTTGATTTGGAAAAAAAGTAAAAAGAATGAATAACTGCTATGAAAAGAGTTGTGTCTGCAGTTAAGAATTCGTGTTTTGTGTTTTACATGGTACGCTTCAGTTATGACAGTCTTGGCATGTGTGCCTTGTTTTTTTATAAATAGAATTCAAACAATGAAGTCAACATTTTCGCCATGCGGTCTCAAGAGAACTTTATGCAATTTCCTCGGCCAATCGATAAGTTATCAGTGAATCCATTTTACACAATCCTTTCTGCCAACTACAGATGTGTCTCATATGTATTCCTATTGAAAATGATTTTTGATCTGTCATCGTGAGGAAGATGGTCGTTTGGTTTTGTTTTGGTTTTTTCCTGAGTGACAAGTCATGCCATTTTATAGAAGATAAGTATTCGATTAAAAAAATGACTTACATGTCGGCTAGAATTCTCTAAGAGCCTGGTGTGCTTAAAGAATTGAAAAGAAAAATTCAAAATAAAAACAAATTGACAAAGTTGATAACAAGGAAGCAGATGAAGAATGTAAATGGTTGGCAGCAGTTAAACTTCTTAACTTGTACGTAATGTTTTTCATTATAATTCTTCAAAAGTTTAAATGCAACGTTAGTTACCATCTTTTATCTATTTGGTTCCCATCCATATCTTATCTTTTCTTCGATATCTCCCGTACATTTTGGATATGGATAGTAGTGATGATCATTTATTTTACCTGACTCACAGAACTGATGACTCTTCAGGTGAGAGTTTAGAGCTTTTAGCCGGCAGAGACGACTTTTTCTGATTTGACGATGAACAATTTTTTTCATTGCTTTATATGTGTACATGCATTTTTTTAATTTTTAGTTCATTTTTCTGAGAATAAAATCGCCTTTCAGTAATGGAAGTTTTATAATACATTGTTTTTTTTTTAATCATATCACACCGAGCAATGCGGTAACGCCACTGATGTGCAGGGGGCTACGTAAGAGTGAAAAGATTATAAAAGAGAAGGCCGGAAACCACATCCTAAGCAGGGAACAAGGGATGAGCCTCTACACCTGTTCTATAGACGTGGGTGGAGTGTGAACCGGGCGGTAGTTTAGTCTATCTATTCCAATTGAAAAGAAAAAAAATGAATAAATAAATAAATAAAAATAATAAGAAAAAAAAAAGAAAAGTGAAACAATTGGAAAAGAGAAAGCCGAAAACCACATCCTAAACAGGGAACAAGGGATGAGCCTCTTCACCTGTTCAATAGACGTGGGTGGAGTGTGAACCGGGCGATAGTTTACTCTATCTACTCCAATTTACTAACCAACAACTAGTACAGTGGAACCTCTACTTACGAAATTAATTCTTTCTGGAAGTCGTTTTGTAACGTGAAAGTTTCGTAAGTAGAGACGCTTTTTACCTTATAAAAGACCTAATTGGTTCCAAGCCCCCCCCCCTAAAAAATTCGGACATAATATTTTTTATAAATTATAAAAAAGCATCAAAACCTGTATCAAATCCATGTTAGAATTAGATTACTGCACAATAAACAGAAAATGAGAATTGTACATAATGTAACGAATAAAGAACAAATAAAAAAGTCAAGAATAAAAAATGCATTTACCTTTGGGGTCGGGCGACTATGCGAAAACAACGGTGAGTGAGAGACAAAGAGCCAATGAGATAGACTCTGGAAACTGCGAGTAGCAGCGCGTATTTTGAAATTTTCGCCTTTTGTTTCCTGAAATTTCAGTCGCAACAAGAGGCAACATATTTTCGAAGAGACGTTTCGTAACCTGAAAATTTCGTATGTATAGCCTTTCGTAAGTAGAGATTCCACTGTATATCATTACCTTGCAAAAAAAATTCGACGAGTGATTAATGTAAGCAATATGGCGCCGCCAGTATGTGAGAGACGCATGGTCAATGTATTGTATGAGAATGACATTTCTTTCCAATATCAGAGTGCGTCTTCCACGCTGCAGTGTCTTGTACGCCTGAAAATACGGCAAATACTAACAGTTCTTAAAAATCACATCTTTCTTCTTTAATTAAGAGAAACCCCAACTTTAAAAAACTATTTGATTTAAACATGCACGTAATTTCCTTCGTTTGCTTTAGAATCTGATAAAAGCGAAACACGTAATCAAATCCATTTAAAACGAAACGTTTTCTATTAGTCATATTTCAAATATATTTATAAATTAATATATATACGTAACAAATTTAAAGGAAAGAAAGAGTAATGACGATGACATAGTTCAAGTGGTTGCAAAGATTAATAAATAATTAAGAATTCTGAAATATTTTTAAAATAGAAAAAGATTTATCACTTTCTAAATTCAAGAGATGTTTAAGGGTATATGTTAATCTGAATGAACGTTTATCCGCCTTGAAAATCGAAAGCCGTGATGAGTACAAATACCGATCGTGTATTTTGTTTTTATTTTGACACCAGGCAATATATAAACCCGTTTCTACTACAACCCTACTCCATATATACTGATATTAAATTGCACCTCTGTTGATGACTAGCAGCTAGCATAGAAGAAATTAAACTCAGAATTCAAGAAATTTAGAATTTGTTATATATCTCAGCATGCAGTGGGGGTATAGAAGAATTCAAAGGAGTATACTGTACATACAGTGGTAGGATAACTCTCTAAGAGAGCTCGAAACATATATGCATATATATACATATAGAGCAAATATAAAAGAAATTAAGACAGACACGTTATTTCATGGTAAATCGGAAGTTTAGGCCTATTTCAGGCGAACCAACGTCAGCTCCCGTCTTTATTTTACAAAGGATTTTACATGAATGAGATCCACAAAGACCTAAATAAAATGAAAATAACAGTCGCTCTCTTAATAGGGAAATTTCAGAAAACATGTTTTCTTAAAATTTTCTTTAATTTTCTCTAGACAGACTGAGATAGATAATAGACAGACTGAGATAGATAATAGACAGACTGAGATAGATAATAGACAGACTGAGATAGATAATAGACAGACTGAGATAGATAATAGACAGACTGAGATAGATAATAGACAGACTGAGATAGATAATAGACAGACTGAGATAGATAATAGACAGACTGAGATAGATAGATCTACACTTATTTATAAATGGAAGTTTGTCTTTGTGTGTATGTGTGTGTGTGTCCGTAACCTATAGACTTCGAACTGCGGAACCGATCTTCTTGAGAATTTACACAGTTGTACTATAAGCGTCTGCGAGTGTTCTTAGCTAGGTTTTGTGCCGAGGTACCCCAGATAAATACCGAAAATCGATAATCGAAAAAATCGGGTTTTAGGAGGAGTGGTCCGATTTTAATCAAATTTGATACACTCATAGACAAAGACCTAAGAAACGATATTCAGAAGTTTCAAGGTTGCAGTTCTATCCTTATTTGAAGCCGATATTGGAAATCGATACCCCGATATCCTACCGACTCGGATCAAAATCAGTTTTTCAGCCCTTTCATTTTAGTTTTTTCTTCGGGTTTGGCTCTAAGTAGGTATAATTGTAGTTCTTAGTCT
>JBBBDQ010001869.1:1060000-1072500 GCA_037127315.1 Ascarosepion bandense
CGATGCATTTGGCTGTGCAAGGAAAAATTGCATAAAGGAAACGATACTTATCGAAAATTAAATGTTGATAAATGTTATTTTTCATTCAATTTTATTATATTTCTTATGGATTTAATATTTCCTTTTCTTCTTTAAAAGAAACTATTTTGTATGAGTAAATATAACCAATTGATATTGAACAAATAAATTGTCTGATGTAACGATAAGACTTCACGTCGTGGCTTCTAAGTAGAGTGAAGTTAAATTAAGAGTAAATGAACAAGGATGAGGTAAATCAATTCGGGCAACAGACAAAATAGAATGTAGCTGACTCCGGGAATAATATGATAAAATACAGTTTCGTTATCTGTGGTTTTAAAATAGTTTTGTGTCTTTGCAGATATTATAAGTGTTTTTTTCCTGGTATTTCTTTCCAGGAAGTAGATAAACATGACTCTATACAACTTGCAAGATAAAACTACTGTTCGATTACGTACTACGGGTTTCTGTGAAAAAAAAGTCAGGAAAAACTGACTCCGAAAATAGGTCGGCACAGAAGATATCTGACAGAAACAATCAAAGATGCTGATTATACTGACGACCTTAAATTGTTTGCAGATAAAATTGCAACAGCTTAATACCTGTTGCACCGTCCAAAAGAGGAGGCAAGTAGAATTGATCTTTAGGTAAATGTAAACAAAACATAGTTTTTGTGCTTTCATGGAAAAGGCTCCATCATGTCTTCTTTAGAAAAGTCATTAAAATGGTTGATATGTTGTCCTGTTTTCGAAATTCTCTTTCACTTAACGTGATTCAACCATTCCAGTTGGCAAGGCCAAACTGGAATAGCAATATCTGATTTGCATGATAAATTGAAAGATATTACTTTCAACGCAGAGCAATGGCTGGTTATGTAAAGGCACCCGATGAACACAGGCAAAAGGATTGAAAAACAAATACAATCTTGAAGAACTAGAGTTTCTTTGTTCTATTGTGAACGACGAAAATTGAACACATTAGCATTGGTTACCCATTCAAAACATATGTTCAACGTATATAGGAAGTCACATGACATGATGCCAGCATGAAGATAGGCAATGAGAGATGAACAGAAATCGGCTAAAAGGCGTGAAAAATATGCAAACAGCATAGTCAGATAAGGATGAGGATTACTTTTAAAAACCTTTAAAGCCGATCGGTAAAGTTAATGCCTATCCACTAATAATTGATTGACACTTATAGAAGACTAGCAGTATAGACCAGCGTCTTGCCTGGGTGAAATGAAAGCTTTAAAACTAATCCATGGTCCTGGAGCTCAGACTTTTGGACGTTGGCACGAAGACTAAAATGCAATAGGTGTTTCCAGTCAAAGCAAAACCGTAGATTGAAAAAAAATGAATGGATGTAAGTTAAATTTTGATTTCCGGTATCGATGTCAAACAAGTTTTCAGTCGCAAACTGAATTTTGAAAGCTAAATAAGCCCTCTGAGTAAATGGTATCATGGCTGAGACTAAGAACTAAAATTATAACTACCTAGAGCAAACCCGAAGCAAAAACCAAAATAAAAGGGCTGAAAACCTGATTTTGATCCGACCCGATAGGATATCGTGTATCGATTTTAATATCAGAGTCAAATAAGTCATCAAAGGATAAACTAACCTAAGTCGATGAAAACTTATTGTACCCATCGGGAGTAAAACTGGAGAAAATGAGCCATATAGATGGCTAAATATCGGTTTTTGATCAGACTCGTTTGAATATCGTGTGTATTGATATGCGATATCGGGAAAAATGGGTCGTCTAAGAAGATCTACTAATGTTTGAGACTAAAAACTATAATTTTACCAAATTAGAGAAAATTCTGCAGGAATAATCACGATAAAAAGGCTGAAATCCTGATCTTGATCCTACATGATCGGATATCGGGGAATCGATTTCCGATATCGGGGGAAATCGGGGAAAAAAGTAGCCCATGACCATGAGAATTGGGTGAAAATTGCGGATTTGTATAGAGGACATACAGACAGAAACACACAACCTCTTTTCTTTTATATATATATATATATATATATATATATATAATAATAATAATAATAATAATAATTATTATTAAACCGGCTCTGCGTGTATTCTAATCTCAAAATTTTATAGAAGGGACTTTTTAAGACCATGAATGACCAGCAGAATCTAAATCCGTTATTGTCCTCGGCTATAAAGCTTTGGGCAAAGAGGGGGAAAAAAAGAAAACTGCGTGGGACCGACAATACATACGGTTCCTCCCAGTAAAAAGAAAAAAAACCCTCTAACGGAACAAACAACCAGAAAAGAAAAGTGCTCGATACACACAACCGAAAAGTATTTAACTAGAAGGCAGTAACGCAGAGCAAACACACTAACAAAATAGTAAGATCGCCAAGACCTACCTGCGGTTTCACAACAACGGCTCGTCAGGGGCCTGACGAGCCGTTGTTGCGAAACCGCAGGTAGGTCTTGGCGATCTTACTATTTTGTTAGTATATATATATATATATATATATATATATATATATATATATATATATAGATAGATAGAGGTACGATAAAAAGATATTAAAAATGCTCAACCATTTCATCTGTTTTAGAAGTTAAATAAAATTGATTCAAACATCTCCATGGAAGAGTAATACCTGATTCACCCGACAAGAAGAAACAATTTTATTTGCAAAGCATAACCATCAATTTTTCTGTGATATCAATGAATGGAGTTATGCTAGATATATGGAAAAGAAGCTAATTAGCATTTACATTGTATCATAAGGAGCAAGATATCTTGCGTATAAATTATATACATGTCATTTACTTTCGTTTGTATGCATTGTTCATATGGTGATATCATGCAGCCAGACACACTCGCGATTATTTGAAATGGAATAAGATATCGTGCTTATAGGCGTCACTTATCTTATTTTGGATTCGTGTTTATCCGGTGCTATCAGGTAACCAGACACACACAAACAGACACCAATCATTCAGATGGAGGAATATATCTTTCCTATTTTTTCTATAAGAGTCATTTAATTTCATTGCCATTCATTGTTTATATGTTGCTCTCATGTAGTCGCACACACACACACACACACACACACACTGGCACTCACACAAACACCTGTTTATATATCATATATATGTATCACTTCATTTCAATTCCATGCTCATTTGGAGATATCATATACTTATACAGACACTCACACGCCATCATATCAGATAATGTTTTATTGTTCTCATTACTATACGTGTCGTTTAACTTTATTTGGATTCATTGTTCATAGGATGCAAATCATGTGGTACAGATACTTAATCAGTATAGTAAATAATAATCACAGAGCGAATAGAAGCGAAGGAGAGACGGGGCAATGTAGCGGATAAAGCAAAGGGGAGACGGGGCAATGTAGCGGATAAAGCAAAGGAGACGGGGCAATGTAGCGGATAAAGCAAGGGAGACGGGGCAATGTAGCGGATAAAGCAAGGGAGACGGGGCAATGTAGCGGATAAAGCAAGGGAGACGGGGCAATGTAGCGGATAAAGCAAAGGAGACAGGGCAATGTAGCGGATAAAGCAAAGGGGAGACGGGGCAATGTAGCGGATAAAGCAAAGGGGAGACGGGGCAATGTAGCGGATAAAGCAAAGGGGAGACGGGGCAATGTAGCGGATAAAGCAAAGGGGAGACGGGGCAATGTAGCGGATAAAGCAAAGGGGAGACGGGGCAATGTAGCGGATAAAGCAAAGGGGAGACGGGGCAATGTAGCGGATAAAGCAAAGGAGAGACGGGGCAATGTAGCGGATAAAACGAAAGGAGAGACGGGGCAATGTAGCGGATAAAGCAAAGGAGAGACGGGGCAATGTAGCGGATAAAGCAAAGGAGAGACGGGGCAATGTAGCGGATAAAGCAAAGGAGAGACGGGGCAATGTAGCGGATAAAGCAAAGGAGAGACGGGGCAATGTAGCGGATAAAGCAAAGGAGAGACGGGCAATGTAGCGGATAAAGCAAAGGAGAGACGGAGCAATGGAGCGGATAAAGCAAAGGAGAACGGAGCAATGGAGCGGATAAAGCAAAGGAGAGACGGGGCAATGTAGCGGATAAAGCAAAGTAGAGACGGGGCAATGTAGCGGATAAAGCAAAGTAGAGACGGGGCAATGTAGCGGATAAAGCAAAGTAGAGACAGGGCAATGTAGCGGATAAAGCAAAGTAGAGACGGGGCAATGTAGCGGATAAAGCAAAGTAGAGACGGGGCAATGTAGCGGATAAAGCAAAGTAGAGACGGGGCAATGTAGCGGATAAAGCAAAAGTAGAGACGGGGCAATGTAGCGGATAAACAAAGTAAGGGCAGGGCAATGTAGCGGATAAAGCAAAAGTAGAGACGGGGCAATGTAGCGGATAAAGCAAAGTAGAGACGGGGCAATGTAGCGGATAAAGCAAAGTAGAGACGGGGCAATGTAGCGGATAAAGCAAAGTAGAGACGGGGCAATGTAGCGGATAAAGCAAAGTAGAGACGGGGCAATGTAGCGGATAAAGCAAAGTAGAGACGGGGCAATGTAGCGGATAAAGCAAAGGAGAGACAGGGCAATGTAGCGGATAAAGCAAAGTAGAGACGGGGCAATGTAGCGGATAAAGCAAAGTAGAGACGGGGCAATGTAGCGGATAAAGCAAAAGTAGAGACGGGGCAATGCTGGATAAAGCAAAGTAGAGACGGGGCAATGTAGCGGATAAAGCAAAGTAGAGACGGGGCAATGTAGCGGATAAAGCAAAGTAGAGACTGGGCGAGGAGGCGGATAAAGCAAAGTAGAGACTGGGCAATGTAGCGGATGAAGCAAAAGCAAGGCTGGGCAATGTAGCC
The DNA here is from genome assembly GCA_037127315.1 of Ascarosepion bandense. Lineage (NCBI taxonomy): Eukaryota > Metazoa > Mollusca > Cephalopoda > Sepiida > Sepiidae > Ascarosepion > Ascarosepion bandense. The sequence goes on from JBBBDQ010001869.1 coordinate 1,064,855, forward strand.
CATAAAGGAATGGAGAGACAGGTCAATGTAGCCCAATATATAATTGGTAGCTCTGAGCAAATGTATGGAGGAACCAGTCTTAGATATATTGAGAGCAACAAGAGAGAGCCTTGATCGCATACGTCCTGAAAGGACACGGCACATGAAGTAGAAGTATATAAGCAATATATTTTATGGCAGTAAATGCTGGACAATATCGTCAAAGATGAAGGAAAAGCAACTGAAATGTGGTTCTGCAGAAGGATGCTGCGAATATCATGGACCGAGCATGTGAGCAATGATGATGTTTTGGAATGGGTTGAAACGAAAAGAAATTAATATTGAGCATCAGTATGAGACCGCTTAAGTTCCTAGGACAGGCAATGAGGAAGGAGGGCTTGGAGAAACTGATACTAACAGGCCAGATAGAGGGAAAAAGAGACAGGGTAAAGCAGCAGATAAGTAATTTGAAGGACATAATCAAGTGGATGATGGAACGAGGGTTGCATGGTGTAAAAGGAGAAGGCATGCTAAGATGCACCAGAGATAGGGAGACGTGGAGAGCCATAATCTTACACTATTTGAAATAATGTTTTGTGTGTGTGTATGTGTGTGCGTGTGAATACAATTTAGCACCATATAAACAAATATTTCAGAACGAATGTAAATGACACGTAGAGAAGATATAGGCAGATATCTTCCTCCATTTGAATTAAGGTCAAGTGCGTGTGTCTGATTCCATGATAGCACCATTTGAACAATGAATCCAAATGAACGTGCATGGCACGTACAGAATTATAGGTGGATAATGTTTATGCAGTTGTAATAATGGCGAATGTGTGCGTGTCTGACTACATGAAAGCAGCATATAAACAATGAATCCAGATGACGGCAAATGACACATATAAAAGAAAAATATTGCGTCTAACCTGGAATCAATTTTAACGACTGATGACTCTAAAAGATCAAATGATTAAAATAGACAAGATATGTCAGGGAACAGAACAAGATGTCATTCAAGTGATTACGCGATAAAAATGAAAGGAAGAATCTCACGTTTCCAGAAGTAATGATAACAAGCTGAGAAAAAGATTTCTGCCATACGGACAGCCCATACAGTAGGAAGCATTCGGTCATATATATATATATTAGCAGCATCGCCCGGCGTTGCTCAGATGTAATGAAAGCTTTATAACTAATCCATGGTCCTGGAGTTCAGACTCTTTAAACATTGGCACGAAAGACTAAAAAACAATAGTTGTTTCCAGTTAAAGCGAAATCTTAGACTGAAAGAAAAATGAATGGATGTAAGTCAAATTTTGATTTCCTGGTATCGATATCAAATAAGCTTTTTCGTTGTAAACTGAATTTTGAAGGTTAATTAAGTCCTCTGAGTAAATGGTATCATGGCTGAGACTAAGAACTACAATTATACCTACTTAGAGCCAAACCCGAAACAAAAACTAAAATAAAAATACAGATATACAGGCAGATAAACAGACACACACACAAACGTCTTTCCTTTTATATATATATATGTATATATATATTACCGATTTTCTGCACTATTGTAAGAACTGCAACCTTAAAACTTCTGAATATCGTTTCGTATGTCTTTGTCTATGAGTGTATCAAATTTGATTAAAATCGGACCACTCCTTCTCTATGAGTGTATCAAATTTGATTAAAATCGGAACACTCCTTCTTCGGAGTCTATATGTTACGGACACAAACACAGAGATAAATTTCCATTTATAAGTAAGTTTATATATATATATTATAATCATATCGCCCCAAGCAAGGCATTATACTGCCAGGTTATATGGGGTGTCAGGAAGTGGGTAAGAGAAGGACGATTGTGGCCATAAAGTAAAGGATCAATTTATATATTGATTTTAATATAAAATTGATCCCCCACTTTCCATCCACATAATTTCTTGTACGTTGATAAGCCGTAAAAAAGGAAGCAATCGATCAATAAAATACTGATTAGTTACGCAGGAATGTCTTTTAGATTTATTTACATTCTCTGTAATATAAATGTCTAGAACTTTTTATAATCATATCGCCCCAAGCAAGGCATTTTACTGCCACTGTTTTTCATGGGATTACATAGGCGGAATGTTATGAGAAAGAGTGACAGTTTATAGGGGTGTCAGGAAGTGGGTAAGAGAAGGATGAGAATACTGATGAGAATGGAGTGGACGGAGAAGGGAGCATGAGAGAGAGCATGCAGGTTAGCGAGATAGGATATGACGATGGATTTTAAATATAAATTCTTGGAGATTGTAGCTGTCTGGAAAGCAAGTAAATGGAATTTTTTTGTGAATCTTGAATTATGTTTTTAACTTTTTAAAAGATGTCGAGATTGCTAATTGTTTGTGATTGTAAGTATAATATGTAGACACTTTTTCTTCATTTCTTTTACAATTTATTTTTGTACCGTTTTTTAGTTCGGTTATTTTTATGCTACTATTGTGTGCATATATAGCCTGTTATAAACATATGTCTGTGTTTCCGAAGAAAATTTTAACAGTGACGTTTTCCTCTTCAAAAATCTGATCTTGCATAAAGAAAACTAGGTTATAAGACCTTGAGACAACCTAAGAGAATGCTCGCTATCCCACAAAAGTTGCGGTTTGTAAAACATTAAATATCAAATTGATACTTGAATTTTTTGTTTATTGTAACAGGGTTTTAAACAAACATCGTATATTGGTGAAAAGAAAGAAAAGGCAAAAAAAAATGATAATTTCTGAAAGTGATGATAGCTGTTTCAGATGTTTCAAATAAATTACACTTTTTGCAAAAATGAAAATCTTCATTCATGTTTTGGCATTCACCGAAGAAACCAAAACTGAAATTTAATTCCCCAATTTCTGTCGGTCAAGCGGAACCATTGACTTGATGCAGTGTTATTTGTGGTAGATTAAGTTCCAGTATCTCTGAGAACAAGTCACTGTGCATGCATGAAATCACTTTTTCGACCGACCGGAAGTGGAAAAACATCATCAATTGTTGCCTTTACTCCTAGGAATGTTATGTTTCTGTGTCTTGCCATATTTATAAATCTACCATTCGTCCGTATATTGAATAATGTTGTCATATTTGGCCGGGGTTCTGGTCAAAATGCAAAAATTCATCTGCAATGTTATCGGTCCTGATTTGTTATCTCGACATCAGTCCCTTGCTTACCGAAGTATCGTGGCTTTTCTCTGTCGTTCCTACAAATATTTTCATGGCAAATTCTCTAAGAAGATTTTTACCCTGGTGCCCCGATCACGTGGATTCAAGCGAGCTACTAGTGTGGCATCTATATCCTACTATTTTTCCTTTAAGATAATTGAATTTTACATACACTTCTACTCTACAAGTTACTTTGCTCGCATTTCTCACGTGCGGAAATCCCTTCCATTTACTTGCTTTTCCTTTAGCTGCAGTCTCCAAAAATGTAAATGCAACGTGAACTGCCATCTTCTGTCATCTTGAACCGCCTTCACCTTTTATCCTTTCATCAATACCGACTGTAATCTTTTTTTTTCTCTCACTGTAAACCCATGCACAGTAGTAGAGGTCCACTTAGATTTAAAAAAGTTAGAAAATAATTAAACTTACCTAAGAATAATCTTACTCCAGAGATGAGAAATAAATCATCCTGCAAGATAAACAACAAAAAAAGTGCAATTAAGACGGGGGCAAAAATCATATCATAAAATCAATTAAAAATCTTAAAACATGATATATTTCAAATTAGGTTTTGTTTGTTGTAATCCAGAAGATAAGTTATAAAGTATTTGTACTTTCATTCCAATTAGTTGATATGTTGTCTATTTAAACTAGCATTCAGTTGTTTATTATTTACATCTTTTATAAATAGACAAGTGTAATCTTTTTTTAATCATTTCACCCCAAGCAAGGCATTCCACTGCCACTATTGCGCAGGGGGTTAAATAGGCGAAATTGATGAGAAAGAGTGGTTAGGTATAGGAAATGTCAGATGGAGGGTGATAAGGATACCGAGAATGAGGTTTGGGTAGATTGGAAGAGTGTTTGAGAGAATGGATGCGAGTTAGTGTGTTAGGAGGTGTCTATTGACCTTACATTTAAACTCCTGGAGATTGTAGGTGTCGGAGAAGCAAGTATGTAGAAAGTTTCATTAGCATTTAAAAAATAGAAGTCAAGAATCTCTACTGACAGTAAACCGCCGGCATACGGAGTGGTAACGAATTTAGAAGATACACAAAGATAGAAAGGGGACGTAAGACAAGGATGTGTCTTTCACAGCATCTATTCATCTTGTACAGCAAGATTATTCTGAGAAACCTAAATATTATGTCAGGTTTCGTCATCGGTTGCCACAGTTTGAATAACATTGGAGTAGATAGACTAAACTATCTCCCAGCTCACACTCCACCCACGTCTATTGAACAGGTGAAGAGGCTCATCCCTTGTTTCCTGTTTAGGATGTGGTTTCCGGTTTTTCTCTTTTCCAATCTTTTCACTCTTTCGTTTTTATTTTATTTTATTTTATTTTTTTTTTCAATTGGAGTAGATAGACTAAACTATCGCCCGGTTCACACTCCACCCACGTCTATTGAACAGGTGAAGAGGCTCATCCCTTGTTTCCTGTTTAGGATGTGGTTCCCGGTTTTTCTCTTTTCCAATCTTTTCACTCTTACGTAGCCCCCTGCGCATCAGTGGCGTTTTCGCCTTGCTTGGGGTGATATGATTAAAAAAAACAAAAAAAACATAAGGTACGTAGATGATATATTGCTGATTGCAGACACGGAAACGAAACTACAAGACCTCCTACAGAAGGTAGCTGAAGAGAGTGACAAAAAATGACTACAACTAAACTACAAGAAAACCGAAAGCATGGTCATCAGCAAAAAAGAGCAGCTGAAACTGCCAAATACAGTTAGGGGATATTAAAATCAAGCAGGCACAAAAATTTATATATCTGATTAGTGTTCTAACAGAAAATGGAAAGTGCGACATAGAGATCTGAAAGTGAATTGGCATGGCGAAGGACGCGTTCCAGAAGCTGAGTAGAGTATTAAGAGACAGGAAAATTTCGCTAGAAACAAAGATAATATTACTAGGTTCTTATTTGATGTCAATATGGAAGTGAATGCTGGACAATATAATCAAAGATGAAGGAAAAACTTCAAACAGCTGAAATGTGGTTCTACAGAAGGATGTTGCGGATATCATGGACCGAGCATGTGAGCAATGATGAAGTTTTGGAAAGGATGAAAACTAAAAGGAAATTAATACTGAGCATCAGGAAAAGATAACTAAAGTTCCTGAGACGTGCAATGAGAAAAGAAGGCTTGGAGAACTTGATATTAACAGGCCAGATAGAGGGGGAAAAGAGACAGGGAAAGCAGCTGATAACATATTTGAAGGACCTGAGCAGGTGGATGACAGACAGGGGTTATGTGGTGAAACAAGAGAAAAGCGTGCTCAGAGCCATCAGGGATAGGGAGAGGTGAAAAGACATGATCGCCTACGTTCTTTCAGGACAAAGCACATAGAAGACTCAATTATTACATGCGCCGTGTACACACATTTCCAGGATCATGATTTCAACGTTTTAATTTTTTTTTAATCGTATCACCCCGAGCAAGGCGTTAATGCCACTGATGTTCAGGGGGCTACATAAGAGTAAAAAGATTAAGTAGAAGAGAGTGAAGAGGAAGACGAACCAGTTAGGAGCAAGAGAATGATGGGAATACAGGTGTGATGACAGTTGCAAAGGTGGAGAGAAAAGAAAGGATATACGGGGTGGTGAAATATCTAGAGTCAAGTGGTTAATAGATTTTATTGCACTTATTTCATGCATGTTTTACTTTTGTTAAATTCAAGTTGCATTTATACAACTGAATCCTGCATTCGCCAGATTGTGCATTCGAAATAACCCTCTTGGTCAGAAAAGCACATTTACGCTAATCATCGTCGCAGCGTATGTTACCTGTTATGCATTTTTTCTACATATGATTCCTCATATTATGTCTGCTTAATTTCCTATTCTCCATTTAATTTCTAAAATTAAACACATTTAAATTCTAAATTTAAGAGATTCATTCGTAACGACTTTTACAGATGGCAATAGTCATGAGTGACGCACAGACAGACGGCGCAATTCAAAACACAAAATTAATCAACAACAGATTTTTCCAACGATTTATTTACGCGGGTAGCAATGATATTTGTACTTTTTCATATCAAAAACTTTAGTTTGCCGAAATAAAAAATATCTCTATTTAGAATTACGAGTTTGAAAGGAAATTAAAACGATTATATTTAATGCTAATCGATAAAATTAATTTCTATACACTCGATGTAAAAATTAATGTTAATTTCGTTATAATGATAATGTCGAGAAAAACCGTTTCGATGTAGAAAAAAACCGATGTTAAGAGACCGAACAGTCGAAGCTACTGTCTGTTGAAATTCGTAAAATATTTCTCTTCAAATAATTTTTCAGGAATAGACGGCTTCTCTAGTCCATTAACTGTTATAATTCTTTCTCGAATAGAGTTACCATAATAAAAATTAATTTTAAGTGTGGAAAGTCAGAATTTTTATATTATTTTTGCCTCTAAATTACATGTGTCATAGTTGTTCCTACCACTGAATGTATTTAAATGACGATTTTCTAAGCACAACACATATGTAGCAAAAGACCGAAATAATGGGCCAGGAGTAAGGATCGATCTCACTAGTGAATTGTCATCATTATAGCGAGACAGGTTTTGCTAAACATAACACTAGGCCGAAGTGCCCATGAATGTATGTAAGTGATAGAGATTTCATTTATTAAACCCCTTTCTATATTAATGTGTATGCTCAGTCTATAGGATCGTGTAAAGTATTTTCTCAAAGATTTAGAGGACTTATCTACTTGAAGCCATTTTTAATAATTGATTTGGGAAGACGGTTCAATATATAAACGACTTGGACACCATGCATGACACGTATTAGAGAGTCAAGATCTGTCAAACTATTCAGACTCGAGGTTTTAGGTAAATCTTTTAGTTCTGTAGCTTCTTGCAAAATTGTACAAACGCAGCATTTGATTTACTTGATTTCATTATCTCCTTCAGTAAATGTGTTATCACTGATGCACAAACAGTTGTGTTTGAAGGATGCAGACTTCACTAATTCTACAATTAAAAGTTTTATGATTGATCCAGGATATGTGACATCACTAATTCCCTTCAAATTCCAAATCATTATTTCTGTTTTGAAAAGAAATACCTCATGTCCTACTTCTTGTAACACTTGGTAAAAATTGATTTTTTTTTGTTTCGTATTATTCTTACAGCAACTATAAATATCTATGCCATCAGAATTATATTTAATATGCATATATATATAACACCGACGTCGTTAAAACGATATAATTTTAATCAACAATTCTGGATTTGTAACTATGGTTTGTAGAAGTAGTTCTACACATTAATTTCAGTTTTTTTACAATATATTATTATGCTGCCCTATTTTACAGTGGAATGACACTTACTTCACAATACATACTAGCCTCCGTGATTTCAGGGGAGACAGTCGTGAGGCAGTTGAGACGCAGCGTAACTATACGATTCAAACATACACTTCTATTTGCTGATTACTAATCCTCTTACGTTGTATATATGTTCTGTCAT
>JBBBDQ010001869.1:1082500-1115000 GCA_037127315.1 Ascarosepion bandense
AAACAATGTTAGTAAGACCCGTCTATCCTGCAATAAATATTCTCATGTCTCTTTCTGGGTTTATTTTCGACATTTGTCCCTGACATTGTTTAAAAATTATGTTGAATTTTAGTTTGTTTTTGGTTATTTCGTGCCACTCCCCTCATTTCATTATCGTTAAATCTTTTAGAATATATTTTGTATTATTGTATATATTAGCATTTTTACGTCATGGGTATATTTCCTCCCTTTTTAGGTGTCCCTCGTAAATATGTGGTATTGTGGTGCGTGAAAGATTGGGAGGTGATGGATGGGTTCTTGTGATGAATGTGCAAATTGTACATGAGTGATTCGGTCGTTATAGTGTTTAGTTTGCTATAGAATAGTTAGTGAGTATCACTCACTACCCACCCGCTTTTCGGCCTTGTGCCACAATTTTGTATTTTTACAAAATAAATAAATTAGACATTTGTCGCTGACAATGTCGAACAGCCTATTCGTCACGTACATTGACAAATGTTGTCATATTTAGCCGGAGTTCTCGACAAAACGCAAAAGAATAATCTGCAATGTTATCGGTCCTGACTTGTTATCTCGACATCAGTCATATTCTTACCGACGAATCGTGGCTTTCTTCTGTCGTTCTTACAAATACTTTCATGGAAATTTCTCTGACGAGGTTTTTACAATTTTTTTAACGTTAGTCTCAGTAATCAGTCTATTGCTGGGGCCTAAGTAGTTAAACGTTCAAAATATCAGCCCATTGCATGCATATGCATTTTGTTCTCTTGTTGTTTTTTTGTGCGATTTTATTTATTTATTTTACATCAAACTTTGCCAAGATATATTTTTAATGGTAGAGCACTGCTGGCAGAAAAGGTTTGATGTCTGCGAAAGTGAGAGAAAATAGGAAGAATGATTTGGCTGTTTTCCATGGAGCCGAAAGTTTTCCCACATGTGCGCAAATATGAGAACATATAAATAGATAGATGAATTGAAATCTCTTTTAAAAGAAAAAGGTGTTATAATTAACCCGTAGCGCGATCTTCACTACTTCATGAAATATCATATTCGCTATAGTTTTCTCATGAAAGAATCGCTTTACTTAAGACCTGCATTAATAAAATTTCTCTAATCTATATTTGAACAAAGGGGGTTAATAAGGAAACACTAAAAAGCAATTTGGGAAACGATTTCCTAAAAAGAACTTTATCAAAACAGCCTTCAATATGCACTGACTGGTTTTAGCAGTTTACACAGAATGCTGTGCACTAGAATTGGCACATTATAATGCTCAAAGATTGCATAAATGTTAGTGTTTTCTTGCATTTTATTTTTAAGATGCTAAATAGGGATAACCAAAGGCGGAATGGCACGGCCAACGATGCATTCCAGAAGCAAAGTAGAGTATTAAGAAACAGGAAAATTTCACTGGAAACAAAGAAGAGAGGTGATTTTTGCCTGTCACTATGTCAGAGAATGCTGGACAATCTTGTTGAAGGAAAGATTGAAGCAACCGAAATGTTGATCTACAGAAAGATGTTGAGGATACCATGGACGAAACAAGTAAGCAACGGAAAGGTTTTGAAGAAGATAGACACGATACTGATACTTAACATCGGGAAAAGAGGAAGTGGGGCTTGGAGGACGGGATGCATACTGGATGGATATAGGAAAAAAAGAGACAAGAGAAAGCAATGCATGATCGACTTCATAGGCTGGAACAGATCAATGGTGGTGGAGTGATTGAGTGCAATAACAAAAGAAAGGCCATTAAGAGCGACAAGGTATAGGAAGATGTGGAGAGCCATGATCGCCTACATCCGGCACATATAAGTAGAAGAATTTGTCAGAAAATCTACTAAGCAGAAGTGAGTTCCCCGGATAAGTGGGGGATAAGACTTATGAAAATAAAATATATCAACATAATTCAACAGTAAAACGATTATATCTACATGTAAATCTAATAATGACGATGAACACAATAGGTTGAGCTACCAAAGAAGAAAACACATCATTACGAATTTACATTAAAAAAATTTATAGAAAAGATAAAGTCACGTAGTGAGGTTAGTAAAGTGACTGAAACAGGATTGCCAGTTCATACCCGATAACATGACAGATTCTTTTTAGGATTTTGTTAAGAACCTTAACATATATTTTATTATATTAAATGTTATATTATTTATATTAATTATTTGTGTCCGTCTGTTCTTCTCAGATATATATATATATATATATATATATATATATATATATATACAGTTTAATTACTTTGATTTTGGTCATAATAAATTATACCAGTGCACATTCGTATGAAAAAGTGTTATATACAATAAAATTGTCGAACTTTTGAATATTTTCCATTTGTAAACGAGTTATTACGCGACCCTGGTTTCTACCATGAGTGATGTCTTCAGGCGATTTTCAATAGAGACCTGTGTTGCGTAATAACTCGTTTACAAATGGAATATATGTATATATATATAGCCATCAGTATACAGATTTGTTTCGCTATATCACAGCTCAGCAGTACGGTTAAACATCCGATTGCTCCGAGCCAGGCCTGAAACCCGACCGAATTTATATCAGTCGGCGATTCTACCTCTAAGTTATGAACGCTCGGTGTATGAAAGCAAACTATATCGTGTTATATCCAATGTAAACACACGCCACGTACATGCACACACACACACACACACACACACACACACACACACACACACACACACACACACACATATATATATATATATATATATATATATATTAATTACTTTGATTTTGCTCATAATAAATTATACAAGTGCACATTCGTATTAAAAGTGTTATATACAATCAAATTGTCGAACTTTTGAATATTTTCCATTTGTAAACGAGTTATTACGCGATCCAGGTTTCTACCATGAGTGGTGTCTTCAGGCGATTTTCAATAGAAACCTGTGTTGCGTAATAACTCGTTTACAAATGAAATATATATATATATATATATATATATATATATATATATATATATAGCCATCAGCAGACAGATCTGTTTCGCTGTATCACAGCTCAGCAGTACGGTTAAACATCCGAATGCTCCTAGCCAGGACTGAAACCCGACCTAATTTATATCAGCCGGTGATTCTACCTCTAAGCAAACACACACACACACACACACACACACACACACACACACACACACACACACACATATATATATATATATATAAGATTTGCATATGCAATTAAAGAAATTTAGTTAGGCATGATTTTTTTTAATAAGAAACTTGTGTTTGAACATATGTGTATAATTAAAGTCAAAGTGAAAACTTTTCCTAATTGACGCATTTAATCCTCTGATGGACCCCATCACGTCAAACGTAAGGGTTCCACTCAGCTGCAATTATTTATACTGTAGCGAAACTATCATTAGCATTTCAATATTATGAAATTTAAGAACGTTCATAATGATAATTCTGGCGAGCTGAAAGTCAAGATATACCATGGAAGATGCAACATGATGTAATTTATATATATAAAAAAACGTCCAGATTAATCGGAGTGTCAACCCAATGTGCCGTCTGAATGAACAACGTGGAGACATTAAAACTTTTCCTGCTATATATAAACATACATATACAATTACGAATACCCGCTTCGACATAGGAGAGTTTTTTACAAACTTACATGCATATACAATTATATACAATGTCATTGCACCCGATAAATGACTGACCGGTGAGAATAGATAATAATAAAACTGAAAGTACGAAAAGTTCTGTCATTTGCCAGTTTTCTCCTAAAAACTCTTACGAAACTTTAGTAAAGGTGAAAGATCTTAGATTGATAAACGTTTCCTTTTTGTTTTTTATCTTATAATTCTATAGGATTCCGCTTGATCTTCTTTTGATCGTTATATATATAACGATCAAAAGAAGATCAAGCGGAATGATATATATATATATATATATATATATATATATATATATATATCAGATGGAAAGATATTATGCGTATAGATGTGAGTTGGACCTATAATAAAATATTAGACATGTAAATTTATTAAATATATATATCATTCCGCTTGATCTTCTTTTGATCGTTATATATATATATATATATATATATATATATATATATATATATAACGATCAAAAGAAGATCAAGCGGAATCTATAGAATTATAAGATAAAAAACATATATATATATATATCAGATGGAAAGATATTATGCGTATAGATGTGAGTTGGACCTATAATAAAATATTAGACATGTAAATTTATTAAATATATATATCGTTCCGCTTGATCTTCTTTTGATCGTTATATATATATATATATATATATATATATATATAACGATCAAAAGAAGATCAAGCGGAATCCTATAGAATTATAAGATAAAAAACATATATATATATATATATATATATATATATCAGATGGAAAGATATTATGCGTATAGATGTGAGTTGGACCTATAATTAAATATTAGACATGTAAATTTATTAAATATTTCTATGCTGGATCTTCTTCTTCTTCTTCTTCTTCTTCTTGATATGAGCGACACCACCCACATGCTTCCTAAATTATTCATAAAAAAACTCTTGGCATCTATCTTAGTATGCCTTTTGTGCTGCATGATATATTGTTGGTCAAATGTATAATGAACAATTCTGTTATAACAAGTCCTCAAGTAGTTCTGTGTGTCTTGAATTGTTACATCCTGGTGTTTCGATCAGAGACACAAGTAACAAAAAAAAATACAACCCATTTACTTTGCTATGTTAGAATATAAGGAATATAATTTACTTTTAAACAAATAATGTTTCCAAAAGGCAAGAATTTGTCCGTTCGCTCCCGAGCGATTGTACAAAACGTCGAGTAGAAGTGACAATCAGTCTCATTAAAGAACCTCGCTGAATTCAAAACCGTGGAGAATAAAACGAGAAACCACTCCACTATCTTTCCCAAGATGTCATGCTATTTTCGATATAATAATTGTAAATTGGATCTCTGAACCATCGTCATCTACGTCAAGAAACAATGTGGCTTTAAAAAATATCTAGTTTATTTTAAAAACATTTAAACGTAATGTACTGAACATCGAGTTAATTCAAGTAATATTTACTAATTTTTTTTAGTACAGCTCAAGACGAAATTTTAATTTGAACATTTTACAAATTTTAAAAAAATAGACGTCAGTGTGTATGCAATATGTAACACATGTGAGCAATAAAATGCTTTACGGTACATAGGAAAAAAAGGCACTTGTTTTCAGAATGAAAAAGAGAAATTTTTACGAGAGAGTATGCTGATTTTCTAAGTGCTGCTTCGAATGTATGGGGCACTCACTGTGAATCGAACTCACTAAACAATTGTAATTATTTTAGCGAGACAGGGTTGCTAACCCTTGTGCCTCGTTCAGGTACGCATTCTAAGAGAGAGAGAGAGAGAGAGAGAGTGAAGAGATCTATGACAATTTGACACATTGAGGACATACTGAAAGCGAGAGAAGAAAAGAAAACATGAGGGTAAAATACCTAACGAGCTTGTGTAAATGAATGGCAGGATATAAACCGATAGCGATAGTAAGCGGGCAAACATCATTTGCGAATATGATAGTAAATTATGGAGAGCCAACACGTTCTATCGGCCTGAAGCAGAAGTTTCTTCTAGACTAAGTTAGATGCGTTATTCAATCATAGGTGGAGAGAAATAAGTTAATTCGTTCACGACTTTGCCAAGGAGCGATAATTGAAGAATCGGGAAAAACTCGTTATTCATTAAGAGACTAATAATTATTGACATGCGTAATAGATCATTGCTTAACGCGCTTGAAATATACATTCTAGCATGCAAGTAATAATAACTTTGTAAATGAAGTACCACTGACGAGACTAAGAAAACGTTAAAATTCTATATTCGTATTGAAAATATATGTGTTCGCTTACTTCACATTCGTTCTTCTTAATCGATCCAGAGAAATTTTAAGCGATCAGTCAAGTGATGTGCGTTGTGGTGCAGTGGATATCGGCACGGAACGACAAATTGGAGAGCCGAGTTTAAATTCCAGTTGAATTCCTTGCATTTACTTACGCACAAATACCCTTGAGAAAGGTATTAATCCGTCTCTTCCCTCCAGTTATGGGTTAAATAATAGTATAGATTGAGTTTTATAGCAACCAGTCTGCCGCAGAAAGCAATGGCAACCAACTGCGGGATAATCTTCTACTCAGTCAGTGATGTCTCTTTCGAGTCATGATCGCCCGAAGCGGGTATCACGTATGGCACTTAACTGACTGACAAGTGATACATGCTAGGGCGATCATGTCTCGAAAGAGACATGAATAACCGGACAGAAGATATTCCCATAGTTGGTTGCTATTACTTTCGGCGAAAGAGAAATTTCCAAGCAAGCCTATTTAACCGATAGATGGAGGCAGAAGAGGCGGATTAATAACTTTACCAATGGTATTTGCGCGGAAGTGAATACGTCAAATCCAACTGGAATTTGAACTCCGCTCTGCGAGTTCTCGTTCCGAGTCGATATCAACTGCACCACATCGCACACCTTTTATACGATCAACGAGGGAAAACAGGGTGCATTTGATTTGGTGAAGTTTTACAATTCCAATCCATGAACTCTGAAGGTCGTTCTGTTCAAAACGAGGCTGGCGTAACTAATGAATAGAGCACTTAGTCGAAAATTGGATTAAAATCACAATCTCTATTTGAATTTCAGATCTAATTAGACCACGGACGATTAATATTCGCAGCAAGAACGGAAATGTATGAACGCTTATTTATTATTTAGCTATGCTTCAAAAATTATAAGACCAGGCGGTAGAAATGAGTAGCGTCTGTTTTTCTCTGGAAAAAAAAAAAATACTTGCCTCAAAATAAAAATCCCAAATTCATTTTCGAAAGTAAAACAACTAGAAATATAAACATTAAATATATTATTGAATAAACTGAATCTTAGCAAATCAACAGCTGCACTAAATGTGCAACAGAAACATAAAGACAGAAACATAAAGACATACACACTCGATGCGATACAGCACTTTAGTCATTAATTATGATGGTATCAGCCGGAAAACTGTATTACTTCAATTTTTCAAGTGAAAATATATTTCATATATATCTGTCTTGGAATCAACATAAAAATATAAACAGATTTATGTATGATGATCAATAAACTTGAACAATGTGTTGTGTGAAGTCAATAGTATTATCACTAAAATCTAAACTTATTTATAAATGAAACTTTGCTGTGTGCGTGTGTGTCTGTATGTGTCCGTTACCTATAGACTACGAAACGGCTGAACCGATTTACTTGAAAAATTACATAGTTGTCCTGTCAGCGTCTAGGTTTTGCGTCGAGGTACCCCCAATAAATATCGAAAATCGATAATCGAAAAGATCGGGTTATAGAAGGAGTGGTCTGATTTTAATCAAATTTGATACACTCATAGACAAAGACATAAGAAACGATATTCAGAAATTTCAAGGTTGCAGGTCTATCCTTGGATGACTTATTTGACTCAGATATTGGAAATTGATACCCTGATATCTTACCGGGTCTGATCAAAATCAGTTTTTCAGCCCTTTTATTTTAGTTTTTGCATCGGGTTTGGCTCTAAGTAGGTATAATTGTAGTTTTTATTCTTAGCCATGATGCCATTTACTCAGAGGACTTATTTAGCCTTCAAAGTTCAATTTACAACGAAAGAACTTATTTGATATCAATACCAGGATATCAAAATTTGACTTACATCCATTCATTTTTCTTTCAGTCTACGGTTTCGCTTTAACTGGAAACAACTATTGCTTTTTAGTCTTTCGTGCCAACGTCCAAAGAGTCTGAACTCCAGTACCATGGATTAGTTTTAAAGCTTTCATTACACCCGAGCAACGCCGGGCTATACTGCTAGTTAGTTATTAAGTATATAGTAACCAGGGTTCAGATGATAGTGTTGATTGCAGACACGGAAAGAAAATTACATGACCTCCTACAGAAGGTAGCAGAGGGGAGTGACAAAAAAGGACTACAAATAAACTTTAAGAAAACTGAATGCATGGTCATCAGCAGAAAGAGCAACCCAAAATACCAAATACAGGTTGGGGATACCAGAAAAAAGCAAGTACAAAAATTTAAATGCCTGGGAAATGTTCTAACAAGAAATGGAAAGTGCGAAACAGAGATCTGAAGGCGAATTGGCATGTCGAAGGACGCCTTTCAGAAGCTGAGTAAAGTACTAAAACTTAGGAAAATCTCACTAGAAACAAGTAAAAGAGTGCTCGATTGATATGTGATGTCAGTTCTTCAATATGGCAGTGAATGTTGGACAATATCATCGAAGATGAATAAAAAACTTGAAGAAGCTGAAATGTGGTTCTACAGAAGGATATTGCGGATATCACGGACCGAACATGTGAGCAATGATGAGGTTTTGGAAAGAATAGCAGCGAAAAGAAAATTATTAGTAAGCATCAATAAGAGACAACTAAATTCCTGGGACATGCAATGAGGAAGGATGTCTTGGAGAACCTGATACAGACAGGCCAGATAAAAGGAAAAAGAGACAGAGGAAGGCAAAGGATAACATATTTTAAGCGCCTGATCAGTTGGATGACGGAACAGGGGTTGCATGGAGTAACAGGAGAAAACATTAAGAGCCAACAGGGATAGGGAAATCCATTATCGCCTAGGTCCTGTAAGGATAGGGCACATATAGAAGAAGAAGAACCAAGGTTCACAAATTGGAGGAAAGACTTCGAAACCAGATATCTTTCTTCAAATCTCTTTTTGTTTTTGTTTTTTTTAATTCTTAAATGTACTTTTTATCACATAACATTTATTGAGGTGTGAGCAAATTTTAATTTCCAAAATGTGATCCAGGGGGAAAAAGCTTTTGGGAAACATTGATGTACAAAAAACATTAATCTTCATCTTTTCTGTCCTTGAACTCTTATCTGTTATTGTCGTCTTTCTTCTCAACGTTTTCTCGTTTCTTTAACTCATGTTCCTCTTTATACTGAAATCGATCTATTTCAAATGTTGTGTGTTGATCAACCTGTAAATTTCAGTTCGCTCTAATTGTGGTTGTTTAAAAATAAAGAAGTAATCATTGAGCATTTTTAGCTGAAATCGGGAGTTTATAGAAAATATTGATTCTTCAGAAAGTCTGCTGATGAAATTAGATGCCATATTGTTCGATGAAAACGTTTACAATATACTAGACAATTCAAACTTTCTATCTTTCAAGCATCCGGTCTACATAGACAATTTTACGATTACAAGGTCGGTTACATCCAATAATAATCGTCGTGTGTTTACCTTAAAAAAAGATGAAAGAACAATTAATTAATCATACAGAAGGCTGCCTTTGATAATCAGCAAGCATATTCCTTCTGCAGCCATCTTGATTTTCATAACAAGAAAAGAATTGTTTTATTGAACAAACATCTTTGTTAATTCCAAAATAACGTGAAACTCAACTCGAACACATTCCAAAGAAGATATCAACTGTCGCAAAATATGTATAACGACATCATATCTGACTCACCGATATGGTGACAACTCAACAATCTCGTTAGAGATGAAGTAGAGATGAAGTATCATGAAGCTAGAGAAGTAAGGTTTCACCGAAAAATGCTGAGGATATCATGTGAATAACGAAGAAAATGCCAAATACAGGTGGGGGATACCAGAATAACGCAAGTACAAAAACTGAAATACCTAGGAAGTGTTCTAACAGGAGAGGGAAAGTGCGACACAGAGATCCAAAGGCGAATTGGTATGGCAAAGGACGCTGAGTAAAGTACTATCACACAGGAAAATTTCACTAGAAACAAAGAAAAGAGTGCTGCATTGCTATGTGATATCAGTTCTTCAATATGGCAATAAATGCTGGACAATATCATCGAAAATGAGGACAAAACTGGAAGCAGCGGAAATATGGTGGATCTAGAGAAGGATGCTGCGAATATCGTGGACTGAGCATGCAAGAAACGAAGAGGTGTTGGAAAGAATGGTAACTAAAAGGAAATTAATACTGAGCATCAGGAAGAGACAACTGAAGTTCCTGGGACACGCAATGAGGAAGGAGAGCCTGGAGAACCTGATACTGACTGGCTAGATAGAAGGAAAGAGAGACAGAGGAAGGCAGCGGATAACATATTTGCAGGGACTGATCAGGTGGATGACGGAACGGGGGTTGCCAGGAGTAACAGGAGCAAACATACTAAGAGCCACAAGGGATAGGGAGACGTGGAGAACAATGATCGCTTACGTCCTGAAGGGACAGGGCACATAGAAGAAGAAGAAATATAACATGGTTAACAAAATTAAATGAATAGTCGAACATGGTGAGGATAGAACATTATATAGTGTTAATGCTCTGTCATACAAGCATGCTAAACATCGCTTAAATTAAATTTCCAAGTGTAAATTCAGTCAGTCAGTTAAGTGCCATAAGTGATACACGCTTGTACGATCATGTCTCGAAAGAGACATTCCTGAAGGGCAGAGAATTATCCCGCAGTAGCTTGCCATTTCTTTCTGTGGTAGACTGGTTGCCAAACAAGGCTCAATCTGCCCTGTTATTTAACCCATAGCTAGACGGCGAAGAGATGTATTTTATTATTAAGTAGTAATTAGAGGTGGATCAGTATATTACCTTCATAACAATATATAACTGATCCCCCACTTTATGCTTAGTAAAAGCTTTAATCATGTTTTCATCTATTATATTCATTCAGTCAGTTAAGTGCCATATGTGATGCACGCTTTGGGCGATCATGTCTCGAAAGAGATATCACTGACTAGGCAGAAGATTATTCTGCAGTAGATTGCCATTAATTTCTGCGGTAGACTGGTAGCCAGCCAAGGCTATAGAAGCCAATTTGTCCTGTTATTAAACCCATAACTGGAAGGAAAAGAGACGGATTAATACCTTTCCTAAGGGGAGGTTCATATATGCATGGCAGGCGCTTTGTATCATAGATGCTTGTCTAATATGGCAGTTAATTAATCCCTGTTGCAGACGCTTGTCCAGGCACATTTGTTTTTGTTCAACATAGCCAAACTCTGGTTTCTACTGAAACTATGTCGATCGGACCTTATTCACAATTCCTTGGAAACTACGCGTTATCTAGCGTGAACAACATTCTATACATAGTCAGGATACACCAACACTCTGTCAAGATGACTTGTGGCTTGATACCACTTGTGCTAAGTCGTATAAGAAACAGTGGTTCAAAATTTTACATGTAGCCGCTTCCAATAATCAATTAAAGATTTTGGAATCAATGTGCATATCGTTACGAAAAAGTTCTCTTTGCCGGCAGATGTCTCTTTATTTCTGGGGGATATTTTATTTTAACTGTCTCTCGATAATTATTTAAACGCGATTTCTCCTCCCCTCGTTATAAATTCATATTTATATGTATATAAATTTTAGCTTTCCTCCTTTTTTTTTTTTTGCTATTCATTTTCGTTGCTGTTTTTTCGTTTAATTTGTAATTCCAACGATTTTCTCCTGATGAGATGTTGGTCGAAAGAGCTCTAGAGACTGATAATAAATTCTTTGTTTTTAAAGTAGAATATATATATATATATATATATATATATATATATATATATATATATATATTCTTAAAATATATATATTCGTCATCCACATAAAAGCTTGTTTCGCTGTATCACAGCTAATCAGTGTGGCTAGACATTCATTTGCTTCTGGCCTGGATAGAAAGTCGCTAACCCCATAAACGCATGAAATCAGAAAGGGGAAGTTTTAGCGTGTTATATACAAGCGTGTATACACACGGCAATCACCGAATGAACTCTATTTATTGCTGAAGTTTAATGCGTAAATCGCTGAATTGGTAACTGTTTTTTAAATAAATGAATAAGGAACGAACAAAACGTTTGCAATGTTCAAAACATTAATTTAAAACAGTGCTTAATATAAAATTAGAGCAATAAATATTTATTATATATTATAATTTAGAACATGTACAAACTACAATCTACTACAAAACTGTACATTTTGTTTCAACATTAAAAAACAATATTTCATCAGGGAGTTAATAATGATGGTAATAAACGTTTTTTGTTTCTTTTTTAGACTCACTATGTTTCACTTTTGGAAATCTTTTTGTACAAGGTAGGAGGATATTAAAAAAGAGGGAAAACAAGGGTAGAAAAGATGAGAAAGCAAAAAGAGAAATATAAAAAAGGGAAAGAAAGAAGGAAGAAAAAGAGACACAAAGAAAATCAAAAGCAAAGAAAAAAAAAGATAGAAAGAACCGAGAAGTAAAGAACGAAACTGTCCATAATTTAATGAATTGAAAATTTCTCTCTATTAGCCGTTTCCATTGTTTCCATAGGAAATTTTCTCCATTCTTCCGCTAAAACTCTACTTAATTATTTCAAAGATGATGCTGGAGCATATCGACTCCTCAAATATTTTTTAAAGTGAACCATAAATTTTCAATAATATTAAGATCTAGGCTACAAAATGACCAGAAAAGATATTCTACTTCAATAGAATGATATTCGTAGCATTCAGCTGCACCTTTAGCAGTATGAATCGGTGCAATATTATCCTAAAAGATGTCGTTTTCCTCCGCAAACAGTTCCTGAACCATTCGATATTTCTTCACTGCACACTTTATTAAAATGAACTTTTTTTCAAATAGACACCCCATCATCTGCATCAATAATTTTTCTCGAAGCTTAATATTGCCCAGTTTCGCATCCGAAACGTAAACATAACAATTCATAAAGAATTAATGGATTGTTTTATCCTACACTTTACGAATTTTTTTTACTAATATTCAAAAGTTACATTGAGAAAGAAAATATCAGACGTTGTAGAGAGGTGTGTCCTTCTTGATTGTGAAAGGACAATGTACATAGAATGAGTCATGCAAGATGAAGAGAAGAATCAATACTTCTGATAAACGACAAAAGTCTCATAGTTAGATTAACTAGAGACTAGAGACGATCACCTTCTAGTAATTACAGACACAGTCCATAGCTTCAAATGACAATAAAAGCGTCTCTACATGCTCTACATCCAACTCAGAAATCACGTAGGCTCTTAACCAATCAGACCGAATCTTAATGTAAACATGTTGGGATATGCATCTTTTCCCATACTGGACACTGAAATAACAACGCCATTCAGATGAGAGCCAAGAGCAATTGACGAATAAAAGACCTGTTACTTTCCCACCAGTGACACCCAGGCGACCTTAAGGAAACGTCTTTATTTTATCTGTATTTTCTTTCTAAACATTGGGCTTCCACTTTCGTTCAAATTGTTGTACGGGGCAAAGTTTGTAGCAGTTAAAAGTTTATTTGCAATTATGATATGTCTTGAATATCGGCCACCATTGAGTGTCTGAGAAAATCCATTGCTCTTGGAAAAATATTTACGTTACTGACATGGTATGAAGAGAAAGGCGAACGCAGAGAGTGGGAAAGCATGTCCGATAAGGAATGATATGTTTATGGGAATGGTAATTGTCACAAAGAAACCGCAAGTTGATGGATCATTGAGATGAAAAAGCGAATTAAGAAGAGGCAATCTAGATAGAAAATAGTGAAAGCTAGTGCTTATTTAACTGTCGTGGTATATAAAATTAGGGGTAATCATATAAACAAAAGAAAATAGATAATGAAAACCTTGTAAAAACATTCGAATAAGTGAAGTAGAGAAGAACATCAGATAAAATTTGTGTAAATTAACTAGAAAGATATTTGGAATACAATGACCGATATAGATTGTGTTATAATCATATAATGGTTCTGAATATTCTTTGCTTCCTTATTTATTTAGTTACTTTGGTCCTCCGTCCGTTAAGCTAATGAAGAAAGATAACACACTTACTCTCTACATGAGCTTTGCTTTCCTCTCTCTAATTTTATAATCTATAAACGCTACTCTCCTCAGCCTTTCTCTCACCTTTGCCAAATGGAAGGGTAATAAAGAGTGAGAGAGTAGGAGGAGAGAGCTTATAGCGTTACCGTAACAGTAGCAGCTTAAGCTGGTGTTTGTAGCAGTAATTGAGTGTGTGTATGTGTGCGTACTGTACAGTATAGTAAAATTAGGTAGGTTTGTTGTCGTATCCCTCGACCAAATAACGAGATTTCTGGCCTCTACACCCTATTACTCAGTTGGTCTTTTCTGTTTACAATGGACAGTGATGCCATGATTTTTCAGTATTAAAAAAACATTTTCTCATTCAAAATCTCTCTCGAAATAGCGTACAGTATTTTGGTTATTGTCTATGCATACACTACTTAATATAATATAAGATTACAGTAAAGTAGCTTCTATGGACAGTAATTTTATAGATATTTTAATAAAATTACACTCTGTGTTATTGTTATTTTATTATCCAATACCTTTATGTTTGACAACGTTACTATCATTTGTAGTTTTTTGTTTTGTTTTTTTATAAGCGTTTCACCCCGTGCAAGGCATTTCACTGCCACTACTGCGCAGCGGACTACATAGAGTGGAGAAAGGATGGTTAAATATAGGAAATGTCAGAGGGTGGGTGATAGGCGAGTAAGGATACCGAAAATGAGGGTTGGGTAGATGAGAGTGTTGGGATAATAATTGGAAGTTAGTGTGATAGGAGGTGTCTATTGACCCTTCATTTAAACACCTGGAGATTGTAGCTGTCGGGAAAGCAGACATGTGGAAGGGAATTCCACAGGCGGGAAGCGCGAGAAAAGAAGCTGTTGGAGTAGAATTTACGGTTACATCTTATCTGTTTAACTAAAGGGTGGTACCTAGTTGCTAATCTAGTATCGCGTGTAACTTCGTGCTTAGGCGGCACCAATGATCTAAGTTCATCGGAGCAGAAGCCATGAAAGTACTTGTAGAAGAGGCACAGGGAAGCCACATCACACCGGTGAGAGAGTGGTTGCAGCCGGTCTGCCAAGTCAGTATCAACCACGTTACATATTCTCCTTTGTATTTTGTCAAGAAGCCCAGGGAGAGTAACAGGGGCACCCGACCAAATGTGGCAGCAGTATTCAATACATGGGCGGATGGTAGATGACAAAGTAAAATTTTTCCAGGAAATCATAATTATCCTTCCGTTTAAATTCTACGGGTTCCGCTAGTATCTTATTACCAGTGGATCTGCGCCTTCAGAAATGAAGGTGGAATATTTATATCGATATGTCGTCTAAAACCCTCATAACTATATTCACAAAATATCAAATTACCACCACATTATCATTAATAAATTGCATAAATCAATCTAATTCCGTTTACTCTAGTAATAAGTAAGTTTTAGTCAACACCAAAATTAAATACTTTAATACATTAAAAAGAGTAAACTAAAACTATTTTAGAATACTCTGTTCAAAATAAAGCAGGCAAAAATAAGCAGAAACAAGGTAAACATAACATAATCTGGTTTAACCCACACATCACCTGTAATGTTCAAGCTAACATTGGAAGAGTGTTCCTAAATTTAATTCACAAACATTTTTAACAGAATTAAAATAACATCTTATTTACGCACAGTTCTGGTGAACACATAAAAATAAATAAATAAAATGAAATATCAAAATTAAAATTTATAAAACGAATATATTAAAATTAAGCCTTTGCTTTCCTTTAAAATCTTTTTATCATATTCTCGCCCTCTGTTCCTATCTCTCTATCTCCTATATCTCCTAAACTTTGGATCAGTTTCTCACACAGAAGACACAGAGTAATATATCAACTGCCTTGAGGTGGTAGGGCAGCTCTAGGAAAAGAGGGGCGCTGCTGGAAGTCAATATGTCTGACAACAGGACTCTTCACCATGCCACACAATCAGGGGAGAGACCAGTCACGCCTGTCAAACAATTTCTACAACCACATCACCATTACATCTGTACACTGAACTCATCAGTCTGCCACCCACTTGATTA
The DNA here is from genome assembly GCA_037127315.1 of Ascarosepion bandense. NCBI lineage: Eukaryota > Metazoa > Mollusca > Cephalopoda > Sepiida > Sepiidae > Ascarosepion > Ascarosepion bandense. The sequence goes on from JBBBDQ010001869.1 coordinate 1,098,419, forward strand.
TTGTGTGAGAAAGCGCATTTGGGCGAGAGACAAACACAACACCTTGTAACGCCAACGCTGAACTGAAGGCAAATATTATGGCAATATTCACCAACTTAAGCAAGGAGACTGTCCAGAAGAGTGGCAGGAGATTTCGAAATTTCGTTTGGAGGGAGTGGTTAAAGCCAATGGCGAAGTTACTGAATGAATTTACTTTTTTGAATTTCAAGATATTTTTGTGTAATTTTGGTAAATATATCAGTTAAAATAAGACGTTGGTGTTATTTTAATTTTTGCGTAATTTAGAAGACAATTTACCCATCGCACCCTGTAGTAAATGAATAGATACATAGATAGACAGATAGATAGATAAACAAACAAATAGATAGATAGATAGATAGATAAACAAACAAATAGATAGATAGATAGATAAACAAACAAATAGATAGATAGATAGATAGATAGATAGATAGATAGATAGATAGATAAAGTAAATAGATAGATAGATAGATAGATAGATAGATAGATAGATAGATAGATAGATAGATAGATAGATAGATAGATAGATAGATAGATAGATAGATAGATAGATAGATAGATAGATAGATAGATAGATAGGCAGATAGATAGATAGATAGATAGATAGATAGATAGATAGATAGACAGATAGATATTATTAATAGGAAACAACAGAAGTCATATAATTAAGATATATATGGAGAAGAAAATATAACAAAGACAAAGCAGATAAACAAATCGAATGGTAGAACAAACAATCACATGTGAATATTATATTTGGCTCTCCATGAAAGTTTGTACAATTTTGAATAAGTTGTTCCATCTTTATGATAAATTGTTTTCACCCAGAAAGATAGCTATTTTCATAATATTATGTAATTTTAGATTACTTTTCAATTAACAAGGCAAACACTTTTACTCATTACTGTTATTCCTTTTCGTGTGCTTATTTCTGGATCCCAATGTTAATTTTATCTAAAATTATACTTAATTTGTTGTATCGCGGAATGAAGAGATACACAGAAATGAAGATGTATATACAATATTTACAGTCACTCGTAGTAGTTAGTATTACTTCCCGAAGTCTGGTATAAAGACGACACCCCGTGCTAAGCGCACATTTTCTTTTAAACATCCGGCTGACCGGATATCACATAGTACGAGCCGCGACACAACAATATTTTTTGTTTTTGTCTGCCATCTTGTTTAACCCTTTCTCATCCTAATTTCACACCTCTACAATTCTTCTCCTACAGAAGAAACGTCTCCCGCCTATCGCTATTCTTACGGAATATTCTCTGATTAGCTATATTTATTGAGTCCATACTCCTGACCTTCATAGATCAAACCCACAGTGCCATGTACACTGTCATGAATTCTTCCAGATTCCCTTCCATTTCCATTTGTAAGAAAAATGATCGATTCGAATAGCATCATCGCATGACCTGCTACTTTATGATTTCAAAAGGATGTCTTCCTTATCACTACCATCTTAACTTATTCAGTTCTAGGATCAATCCTACATGTCCTCATAAACTGCTTTTCTTCCTTTTGGAGAAAAATTCCTTCAGGAGATGAGCGGTCATGGCCTTCCACATTTCCCTATGCCTAGTAGCTCTAAACATTTTTCCTCTTTTGGCTCTTCCTAAATCCCGCTCTGCCATTCATTTGTTCAAACCAATCAATTATGTTACCCGTTGAATTCCCCTGTCTCTCTTTCCCACTTTCTTGAACTGTGAGCATCATATTCTCCAAGCTCCCCTTTTTTAAAACATATCCTAGGAACTTCATCTGTCTGTTCTTGATGTTAAGTACTAGTTTCTGTTTAATTTCCATCCTCTCCAGAACTTCGTCGTTGCTTAAATGTTTTCTTGGCATCCTCAGCATCCTTCTGAAGAACAGCATTTCGGTTCTTTCAAGTCTCTCCCGCATCTTTTTGAAGATTTCCAGCATTCTTTGAACAGCATAGCAATCCAGTACTCATTTCTTTCTTTCCAGCGCAATACTCTACTCAGCTTCTAAAATGCACGGTTGGCGATGCCAGTTCGTCTTCGGATCTCAGTGTCGCGTACCATTTTCTGTTAGAACACAACCCAGGTATTTACATTTCCATACCTGCTTGGTTTTAGTAACCCCGGCTTGTAGTTGGCATTTTGAGCTTCTCTTTTTACTGATGAACATACACTCAGTTTTCTTTTAGTTTATATGTAGTCTTTTCTTTTCACTTTTATCTTTCAATTCCGTCTTGTAGTTTCTTCTTTTTCTGTCTATTATCAACACTGTGTCATCTGCGTATCTAATATTGTTCAGTATTCATGTACAACCATCTCATTCAGTAAGCTTCAAATTGAGTGCGTCTTGGGCCATGCGTTAGGAAAAAAACTTACTAAAAGAAATTGTTGTGTATGTATTTATTCTTTAAAAAACATTGAAAAAAAGCAAATACGTCCATAGTTTTAAAAAAGACACAGCTATGAACATACTTCTTTTTCATAATATCTCTTCTTTCTTCTAGAAATATTTTCATGGCTTCTACTTCAACGAAATTAGGTCACTGGTGCCCACTCTACAAGAATTTTTTCGTGCAATCAGACTGGAAACAAGGTCTTACCCTTTTACAGTTAAATCAACCAAATGCAGGCCACATTTCTAAATCATCAGCTTCTTTTCTCGCACTTCGAGCTTGTGAAACTCCCCTCCATATACCTGCTTTCTTAACGGCTACAACCCCAAGGAATTTAAATGCAAAGTCTTTTCCCATCTCTTATCCACTTGACTCCAGCTCATTCTTTACTCCTGTGTTCACATACTTCTCTTGCCGTTTCCCTTTCACCCCTGTAGCTGGTTCGTCTTTGTCTTCACTCTCCTTCTGCCAAAGCTTTTACTCTCTTATGCAGCCCTCTCCGCATCAGTGGCGGTACCGCCTTGCTTGGTGGGAAACGATTAGAAAAAATTATCGTCTCTCAAATATTTCATTATCTATAAAATTTTATTACTAGGACACTTTTGTGGGTGTTCTTACATTTATTCACTCCTTTCACTGCTTTTTTATTCCTTTTATTCTGATTCTTTTATTCTGATTCTTTTATTCTGATTCTTTTATTCTGATTCTTTTATTCCATTTTTCTTCCACACATTTTCCTTTGCATTTATCGTCGATATCAAATATAAATTATTTTGCCATTATAAGTTTTTCTAAGTTTGAATTCATGTTTCGGTCAGTAAGTAATTTGCCTTTCTTGGGCCAATACAAATCATATCCCCTGGTAACCTCATAAGAGAAATAGTTTTCGCAGTTGCAATTTATTTCGGCGGAAAAGACCACTTCAATTACAAACGAACGAATGAAATACACATCGAAGACTTAGATATATGTACAATAATCGATCAAAAACTAATACATGTTCTTTAATTAAAGCAGACAGATAGAAAGTAAAAAACACAAATAATATCAAAAAGATATCTCCTGATTCTATGGACATTACTCAATTTGAAATTATTTGTTTGAACATTATTTTTGATCGATACTCGTATTTAAGTAGATATTCTGTTTATAATCAAACAGATTCAAACCTGCGACACCTATCTACATAGGGGAAGCCACCAATTGATCTAGGGCATCTTAGATCTCTCGACCACGAATGACCAACAGTCTAAACAAAGTCAAATCCAGCCTATATTCGATTTCGATTCATCGTAATGTCAACAAATGTAAACAAATTCGAATCCTGCCGAATGACACACATTTTTGTAACAAAAATTTATCGTAAATAATCAGGGCGGTAAAAATAAATATATAATACTGTTTGATTATAAACAGAATATCTATTTACATACAAATATCGATCAAAAATAATGTTCAAACAAATAATTTAAAATTGTCGGTTTGTTTATAACCATTTCATTAATCTTCGTTAATTTCCGTAATATATTAGTTAATATAGTTCTTATTTTCAATGCTGGTAAGAGCGTCAGTGTTCAAGTTTATTTAGATTCAGGAGTAGAAGAATATCAGACATAACAAAATATGCACAAACATTTCGGGACTCCACATCTGATGTTCAACATAATTTCCATTCTTTATAATTGTCATATACAACCTTACAAATGGGAAAAGTACACCAGCCTTGTAAAAACTTCAGTGTACCCCGACTTTGTAGAAACATGAATGGCTTGTCGCTTATATTTCATATTTAAAGAACTGTTATGTGCGTTGTGGTACAGTGAATATCGACTCGGAACGAGAAATCGCGGAACAGAGTGCAAATTCCAGTTGAATTCTTTGCATTCACTTACGCGCAAATACCCTTGAGAAATTTATTAATCCGTCTCTTCCCTCCAGTTGTGGGTTAAATAACAGGACAGTTTGGGTTCTGTAGCCTTGGCTGGCAACCAATCTACCGAAGAAAATAATGGCACCCTACTGCGGGATAATCTTCTACCCAGTCAGTCATGTCTCTTTCGAGACAGGATCGCCCAAGCGTGTATCACGTATGGCACTTAACTGACAGACTGGATAATCTCTGAATATTTTTACATTATCACAAATAATTAAAACTCGGAATTTCCCCGGTCACTGTGGTTGGGTAAGAGATCTCGATGTTTTGAGAACACTTTTTGTACAGATCCTTGAGCAGACAAGATAGCACCAGATTTTCACCAAGTTTTGTAATAATGCTTTTTGGCGGTTTTGGGTCAGCTGTACTAAACGTATTAATTACTTTGGCCTTAATTTTATTTACAATAGCGAGTTGTTTCTCAGCGTATCCCATAATTCTGATCAGTTTCAAATTGACATCGACAGTACGGACTCAGTACTAGTGTCTGGGTATACAACAAATGCAGACAAGATACGAGAAAATTTCAAAATAATGAAGAAAATTAATCCTTTCTGGTAAATAAGTTTAGAATTATTTGCTTTGAAACGTCTTAATTATTTCTTAGGCAATATTTATTCATCCGATCTCGGGGTGATAATTTCAACTGTCTCTTTCTGATTGTAAGTATAAGTGTCCATTCTATGTCCATTTTTCCTAAACATTTGTACGATTACGTTGTTAAAATACCAAAATATCTCAACTGAGAATTTTTCCTTTTGTTGTTAGATAATGAAGCGGTAGTAGTTTTACATTTAAAATCTTCTCAAGCGAAAATTGATTCTAAGAAGAGCCTTTTGTCAAATCGATCAGTAATTTAAACTTCATTTGTTATTGTGATTTAATGTTAGATTTATTCTTGCTGTGTAAATGTATGTTCTAATGTATTAAGGATGGACATTGACCATCAATTATACAACGATATCATTCCCTTGCCTATGCATTGTGTCAAAGATTCTTTGAAGTCTTTGTATTTCGAATAAGTTAAAGAAAATAAAAAGGCGCGGTTTTGTTTGTGCAAATAACTTTTCATATCTACCCGTTAGTATATATGCAAATGATGGGACATTTAGAAATTGCTCTCTTATTCCTGAATGGGAAATAAAATATCGTTCAAATGTAACAGACGTTAAAACTATTTATTGAAAATAATATTGTTAATTTTATTATCAATAGAATGCCTTTTCGCCTTTCTCTTTTCTGCACGGATAGTCTTTAGGCTAACTGCAATTTCTAAAGTAAAGTATATTCATAGGGAAACAATGCATCTTTCTATGATGATATCTTACATGCCGCCACTAATAAAATTTGCGATATTTATCTGAAAAATGAGAATCAGGCTTCACATAGGATACATTGCCCTGTCCTTGCTTGCCGATTCCCTTGGCTTTATTTTCTATCTTATGTTTCGACACTTTTATGGTGCATCTTTTAATCAGTAATTATAATTTTGATTTAGTTGAGTTTGTTCCTAGTAATAATTGAGTATTCATTCTCTGGAGCTAAAACGATGGCGAGTAAAACACAATACAATGTAATCATAGGATGTAAAGATTATCAACTTTCATTCTTACGTCTTTGCTACCTAGAAAACATATGTTAACTGATTCATAAAAAATATATGTACAACTTGGAACAGTGAGATCTCGTGTTTCTACCGCTTTATCAAAATACTATTTTGTAGATTATATGAGAGAATGAATACAATTTCTTCTGCTGTAAATAACTATCGTTGATTCTTTGACTTCTTCCTCTTCTTGTTTGTGTCATGGGCAATCATGGATTCGCAGAACTACTTATCTTTACAAGAGCCAGATCAGACCCAAAATGAAGTATCGCCTATTCCCTCTTGCTTGTCTTGCTAGAATTCAAAGACATCTTTGTGACTTTGTGTGTGATGAATTATTTTCAAACCTTCAACCCCTTTCGGACAAATGAAACTTCGCTAGGTTCTAGCTGTTCTATCAGCATGTCCAAAGAATGTGTTCTGATGAGCTTCATTTATTAGTTCCACCAGCCATTACTTTCATTTCAAATGAGAGCTACCATGACCTGTACACAAGGATGAATCATTCAAATTCCCATTAGTATCCTATAGTACTCGAACTATTTGCACCTAAGAACAGCTAATTCGTGGAAGGTGTGCCCGGCTGCTGGTATTTACAATAGCATCACATCTAACTTTAAATGATTCTTTTTCTATATAGTCCCATAAACTTCACTTTATTACACTTTATTACACTCTAACAATACTACAAGTTTTCCCACTACATTGAGTAGCTCTTGAGCCTTATATTTGGTGAAGATTAGTATATAAAACTAGCTATAAGTAAATCTTGTATTTTTGCTATTACTTCTAGTCTCTGTTCTGCCAATATTTTACTTAAACTCGTTACGTTCCTTTTCACTGCTTTTCTCTTCTATTCTGAGTGCGTTAAATTCACCAAGCACTTTCCCAAAATTATTTCGCTAACAATTTTAATTGTGTCTTTCTGATTTTAAGTTTTATTGTCCAATTTGTTTCCATCTCAACTCTTGCAAAATCTATATATACAAAAAATTAAATCGTATATTTATCAAAGGATTTACTGAAAACTTGTCAGTTCGACGAAACTTTAACATAACTTTCTGATGTTTGGAGAGTTATATCTAGTTGTGCGAAATGAGGCGCATCGATACTCATCCGAAGATCCTCGTTTATCTGTAACTATAGGGAGATGGTTAATGTCGTTTTAATTGGCTTGTGTGAAACACAACGGAACTCTTTACACTTTACTATTATTCGCTATCATTAGAATGTTGGAGATTGGAATGTGAGGATTTGTGGAATAATAAAAGTTTAGCTTTTGCAGGTTTAAATCGAAATTTATTAATAGAAAAGTATAACATGAATTGGCAGAAGTTAAACGTTCCAAAAGGAATAAGTAATAAGTTAAGTGTATCAAGAGTTCGTAGTAGTAACTTGTTGGAAAAGGTTTATGTGTACGTAGGCAGGAACGTATGTGTGTACGTATGTAGTTATGAACGTTGTCGTTGGGTAGGAGTGAAATTATCACTCATGGTACAAGGTGAAAAGATGGAAGCTGAGAGAGAAAGATAGAGACATTAATAATAAAGATCGCCTGACGTTTCTCGAGGGTAGGTGTTAATTGTTCATCATCTTAACTCTGTGGCGTATCGGTTGAACTTGCTCGTCTTTTGCTTTTGGGAATTCACTCCCGGATGTCATTCTGGTCTTTACATCAGACGACGAACGTTTCTCATAAGGTGTAAAATTTCGCGAGTTTTGCGTCTGTTAAGCAAAGTTTCTAAATTCGAGAAAATTCGTTTATTTCTAACAATTAGACAGTGTATAGCAATTGAATTTTTAATTTCTAGAACGTGTTTTGTTCACTACATATCTACTTAACCCATTCCCATTTCGACGTGTATGCTAAAATCCATATTCGTACGTGCCGTCTAGTATAGTTTTAAACAAAAAAAATATTATATGATGTCTATGCAACAAACGTATACGTGTTTTTTGGTCATAGGCTAAAACACATTTTAGTAAGTGAGGATAATGAGACGAAGTCGAACACATTCATCTACGTGATTTGCCTCATTATAGTTGACGTCTTCCGACCGAAATGAAGTGAAATAAATATGTTTTGATTATAATAAAGAGACAATGAATCTGCTTATCAGATGCTGTAGCCAAAGCATTTTTCAGCTCTAATTAAAAGTCTTAACGTCTGTTAGATGATAAATTAGTCAACTTAGAGAAGATTTTTTAATATTTCATGTAGTTTTAAAACACGAAAACACACACACACACACACACACACACACACACACACACACACACACACACATATATATATATATATCTATTGAACAGGTGAAGAGGCTCATCCCTTGTTTCCTGTTTAGGATGTGGTTTCCGGTTTTCTCTTTTCTAATCTTCTCACTCTTATGTAGCCCCCGGCACATCAGTGGCGTTACCGCCTTGCTTGGGGTGATATGATTAAAATATATATATATATATATATATATATATATATATATATATATATATATATATAAACGTTTTTTCGAAAGCATAAAAGGAACATTTAGAGCGCATATCTGAAAGTTTCAAAAAGGAAGGAATTGATCAAGAATTGTAAACATTTTCACTCGGGTTTGTCTGATCCTAGAATATATTTTCTATGTATACATCTAGACATTTCGGATTTTTCAGTTAGCAACGTTTTTGTTCTTTTAAATGGAAATTTAAATGCTCCGAATAATATATATATATATATATATATATATATATATATATGTATGTATATATATATATATTGAAAATATTTAATACAATTGTGTATTAGTCTCTCTCACTCTCTCTCTCTCTCTCTCTCTCTCTCTCTCTATATATATATATATATATATATATATATATATATATATATATATATATATATACATATATATATATATATATAGAATAAAAAGTGTGAGAGGACGTGGACGTTTTCTTTGAATTGTATATTTATTGTTGTTTTTATTATACATGTTATGATACATTAAGTGTCCATAATATATTTTTGACGCTACACGTGTTTCGAGTCTAAAATAAACTCTCTTCAGGCGAAAGATTTGTAGCTTTACGTAACGAGTTCATTTTGTTTCTGATCGCCAAGTTATTGTTTTATAAATAAGTAGAAAAATAAGAAAATAAATAAAATCAGTAAAATAAAATAAAATAAAATAAGATAAAATAAGTCAAATGTTGGCACGTTGAAAGGTCTGTGTTTTTTCACATCATGTGTATAAATGGATAAACAGATAAATTAATATACAGATGAATAAATCAAGTGCTTACGCCATTTTGAGATGAGATTGGCCTGGGGTTACCTTTTTAGCATGTTAAAATTATCTTCTAGTCGCCTTTGTTCATCTATAATCCTTTTCATCGGTCAGTTGCTGTCAGTCTTTATTGCTTTGACGATGTTTGAAATTTAATGTGTGTGTGCGTGTGTGTGTGTGTGAGCATTTTTTTTTATTTCGTCTCTATGTTTTAGAATTGTTTTGTATGGGTCATCTGGTCCTTTTTTATTGTTTGTAGTTATCTTTTGAATTTGGTGTGTGTGTATGTATATGGAGGTGTGTATGTATGCGTGTGTCAGTATGTTTTTTTGGTGTGTGTGTGTTTTTCATGTTGTTTTGTTGAGCGACGGCTTGTATTTTTTATGAATCTTTCTTCCTGCATTATTAATATTTCGTATACTGTGTTTTGATATATAGGTATAACTTTGAATTTGCTATCACTACATTCATGCAAATGTTGGGAAACATAATTTCCTGTTTTGTGATAATCTTATAATGCTTCTATGAAGGGAAATTCTATTATTCAAGCATTGTGTCGCTCCCACGTACATCTGTGCATTTGTCACATTTTAGAGCGTAAACTACATTTTATTTCGAATGTAGTTGCATTTTTGAACTGGAAGTGTTTTCCTTCTATTATTATGTGGCATACGCCACATCTTTTTTTGTTGCATTTTGTGACCCCCTGTGTTGTGTGGTGTTGTTCGAATATCGATGAGGTTGGATTGCTTTTAAATTTTGGGGCTGACGTTTACTGTTAATTACTTTGGATGTCTTTAAAATTTCTTTTATTTTTTCATTATTTTTGAGTAATTCCATGTAGGTTATTATCTTTGTGAAAAATTCTGGATTGTTTATGTTGTGAGTGGAAACGTATGCTAGAATGTTTTCTTCTTTTTCGTGTTTTTCTTGTTGTTTTTTGGGATTCCGGAGGGATTCTAATAGTATTTTCCTGCTATTTTGAAACCCTTGTCTATAAGTGAGGTGGGTATCCTCTTATTTATAATTTTTTTCGTTATTCTTCTAGGCGTATTTTACGGAGGGTTTTGTCAGTTACTATCGTGCAAATTCGTCGTGCTAGGGAATAGGGATGGATTTTAAACAGCTTTTTGGATGATGACTCTTGAAGTGGAGGTATTGTTGGGTGTCTGTGGTTTTCTGGTAAATGTCTGTGATGTTATGATTGTTTTCGTTTTGTATGAGTATATCTACGAACGGTAATTCTTTATAACTGTATTCTAGCGTGAACTTGATTTTGGGGTGAAGGTGTTGTGGTATATTGTGTAGCTTGTTTAGGTCCCTCATGTTGATTTCCGAAAGATAAAATCATCTAGGAATCTCTTCCATGATTTCGTGAATTTTGTTTTAAAGTTTTCCCCATATTTATTCCCTATTTGGTTGTATAGATTTTCTTCTAGATATACTAGGGTGAGTGTTGCATATGTCAGCGTCATTTTTGTTCCTATCGCGTTACCTGCTGTTTGTATATAATTTTCGTTGTTAAACTGGAAGGAATTGTTATGTAAATTAGATCTATATTTTTAAGAAATTGTTTTGTAAAACGTGTGGGGAGTATTTATGGGTGTGTTTCTATCCAAAATGCAATGGCTTGATTTCCAATTCATGGGGTTCGTTGCTGTACAGGCTGTTAACGTCAAAAGTCACTATGAGTGTATCTGAGTCTACTTCTTTTGGCATGAAGCTTAAGAAATGTATGCAGTCTCTGATTTAACGTTTTATTTTTGTAGTGTAAGGTTGTAATATTTTATCAATTAAATTGCTCAGTCTGCTTGTAGGGCAGGCTAGCCCTGCTACAATTGGTCTAAATCTAAGGTCACTGGGGTTTGGAGTGTGGATATATTCCGATTTTTGTTCCTGGATAACTGCTTTAATTGTGTTTGATTTGTTTATCTTTGGGAGTTCGTAAAAATTAATGGTTTTTGAAGTAAAGTCTGTAAGGAAATCTTTTTCTTTTTTGTTAATATTCTACTGTGTGTAAGGCAGAGTCTTTTTATTTTTGATGTGATTTTTTTCATCTATATTCTGGTTGATTTTTTGTAGTTATTTCGTCTCCTAGTATATCTTGAATATTTGTTTTGTAATAAGTTTTATTAATAATGACTACAGAACTGCCTTTGTCTGATTCCTTTATTATTATATCATTGTTCTTACGGATGTTTTCTAGTGCTAGTCTTTGCTTGTGTGTGAGATTGCTATGGGTGTTGTGTTTGTTTTGAAAGCCTGTATCCCAGGTTTCTTCAAAGAATATGTTCCTTTCATTTGAATTGTTGTTTTGTTAGGGAAATATTTAGATTTACTTTTTACTATTGATTTATCGCTAGTGTTTTTATTATTGTGTAATGTTTCAAGAAGTCGAAATTTCCGTTCGAATGCTTTAAGATTTCTTTTAGGTCTGTAATCTTCTTTTTTAGGGGTGAGACAGAACTTTAAACCTAATTTTAGAATGTTTATTTCTTCTTCTTTTAAAGGGTATGAAGAAAGATTGCTGAGAATGGGTTTTGTATTTTTTAGATTTTTTAAATTGATCTTTTCTTTCTAATCGGATATTCTGATATCGGATATAAAATGTTTATTAATTAGTGAGGTATCTCTATTCATTTCGTGATAGTAGATGTTTGGGTTGAAAGATGTGGTGTTTGTATGTCTGGGTGGTCTTTGTTGGCTGAGTGTATTTCCGTACAGGGATTTGTAATAGTAGTTGTGGTATTGTACATTCTGTGTTTTGTGGTATGTTTTGTAGTTTTGTCTGTTGGTGTTATGAGATAGCGGCCTTTTGCGTGTGTTCGTTAATGTTTGGCCTGGTATGGGTAGACGTGTTGGTATGTGAATATTATTATTATTGCTATGAAATAATTGTTTGTTGCGTTGTTTTATTATTATGTGATTTGGTGTGATTTTGTGAGTGTACCTTATGTTTAGATGTGTTTGTGTTTTATAATAATATGGTCTAAAATGTTTGCGTCTATTTTGTCTCTCATATGGGTTTACTGGGTATGTGTTTTGTCCAGGGTCTCTTTTTTTAATAATGCCCTGTTTTCTGTGTCTTTGGTGTGTGTGTGTGTGTGTGTGTGTGTGTGTGTGTGTGTGTGTGTGTGTGATATTCTTCTTGATTTGGTAGTAATTTCAAACAGGTTATCTTCTTTTACAGAATTTTCCAGGATTTTTCTTCTTCCTTCTTATACTTTGATTCCCATAATTCTGATAAGAATTTTTGTGTTTCTTTTGGGAATGTGTCTTTTATTTTTGTAAGAATCGTGTTGTGTATTTGTTGGTATAGTTTTTTGCTCTGTCCTCTTGTATGTAGATATTTGCCTGTAATATGTTTAGGCTCAGGGTCATTTTAATTTGTTTTTGTTGTTCAGTATCTTGGGTCGTTATTATTTCCCGAAATATTTTTGGTATGAAAGTGTTTTCCCATTCTTTATATGCTCTGTATATGGTGGCAGACGACCAATACGGCAACAAACGGGTCGTCTGCTACCATATACAGAGCATATAAAGAAGGGGAAAACAGGGATGTGCGTTGTGGTGCATTGGATATCGGCTCGGAACGAGAAATCGGGAAGCCGATTTCGAATTCCAGCTGAATTCATTGCATTCACTTACGCGCAAATACCCTTGGGAAAGGTATTAATCCGTCTCTTCCTTTCAGTTATGGGTTAAATAACAGGATAGATTGGGTTCTATAGACTTGATCGACAACCAGTCTACCGCAGAAAGCAATGGCAACCTACTGCGGGAGAATATTCTGCGATCATGTGTCGAAAGTGACATGATCGCCCAAGCGTGTATCACGTATGGCACTTAACTAATTTATTTTTCATAGCATTTTAAAATGCCCCACATTTTGAGCTTTTGTCTCTTTATTCTTTGTGCTTTCTCCTGTATAGATGATTCGGAAATTTCATCAAATCGATCATATGGTCCCCTGAAATATTCCACTAGTTGTTCTGTTCTTTGTATTTCTTTGTTTTCTTAGGTTGTGAGGAGATTTAATATGAAGTCCATTTTTTCGTTTAATTTAAGTATTTCCTCTTTTAGGTATTTTCTGTAGATTTTGGAGAAGTTCCAACGTTTCGTCCTCCGTTCGTGGCATCCTCGTAGTAGTCGTATATATATATATATATATATATATATATATATATATATATATATATATATATATTGGAAAAAGAAATAGGGTTGTTACAACGAGAAAAATTGGTATAGAATAAAAAGTGTGAGCGGCCGCGAACGTTTTCTTTAAAGTGTGTGTTTATTGTTGTTGTTATTCTACATGTTATGATACATAAAGTGTCCATAATGGTATTTGTGATGCTACACGTGTTTCGAGTCTAAAATTGACTCTCTTCAGGCGAATAAATTTATGGCTTTACGTATCGAGTTCACGACCTCTCACAATTTTCATTTTATACCAATTTCTCTCTTTCGAACAAGCCTATTTCTTTTTTCAATATATATATATATATATATATATATATATATATATATTTAATCATTTCACCCCGAGCAAGGCGATAATGCCACTGATATGCAGGGGGCTACATAAGAGTAAAAAGATTAATTAGAAGAGAGTGAAGAAGAAGACGAACCAGTTATAAATGACCAATAGAAAGATGAGAATTCAAATGTATTGACAGTTGCAAAGGTGGAGAGAAAGGAAAGGATATACAGGTGGTGTAGAAAGAACTAGAGTCAAGTGTTTAAGAGATGAGTATTGTGTTTCGAGTCTAAAATTGACTCTCTTCAGGCGAATAAATTTATGGCTTTACGTATCGAGTTCACGACTTCTCACAATTTTCTTTTTATACCAATTTCTCTTTTTCGAACAACCCTATTTCTTTTTTCAATATATATATATATATATATATATTTAATCGTTTCACCCCGAGCAAGTCGATAATGCCACTGATATGCAGGGGGCTACATAAGAGTAAAAAGATTAATTAGAAGAGAGTGAAGAGGAAGACGAAACAGTTATAAAGGACCAATAGAAAGATGAGAATTCAGATGTATTGACAGTTGCAAAGGTGGAGAGAAAGGAAAGGATATACAGGGTGGTGTAGAAAGAACTAGAGTCAGGTGGTTAAGAGATGAGTATTGACATTACATTTAAATTCCTGGAGGTTGTAGCCATCAGGCAAGCAAGAATATGGGAGCGAGTTCCACAGGCTGGAAGTGCGAGAGAAGAAGCTGAAAGAGTAGAATTGTCGTCTGTATTTGGCTATCCTGACTGTGAATGAGTGGGACCCAGTTGCCAATCTGGTTGCACGAGTAAACACCTGTTGAGGAGGCACCAGTGACTTAAGTTTGTCCGAGCAGAAGCTATGAAAGTATTTATAGAACAAACAAAGGGAGGCCACATTTCGTCGGTGGGGAAGTGGCTGTAGTCGAGCCGCCAAGTCAGTACCTATCACATTACTGATTCTCCTTTGGAACCTGTCGAGAACACGGAGTGAACGGCAGGACGAATGGTTGACTTGTATATATGCAGAATGGATTCAGGCGGAAAAAACATCCTGGCCTGACACAGTGACCTAACCTACATATATATATATATATATATATATATATATTGAAAGATGTAAGATGTAAGATGTAACTTTGACAGGTGATTTTATTATTCCTTTCTCTATGTTCCCAAGAGCTTTCAATATCTGACTGAGACCAATTTCACGGGTGTGACTGGGATACAAAAAATAACCGCAAATTTGTATAGCGAAATATTTTTGTAAATATTCTTATTGCTTCAAAAGTTTTGCGGTTATTTCTTCTCTCCACAATGTGTTAAGTAGCAGTTATTCTGAAGAAAATTGGCATTTGAAATATATCAAACAAAATAATACTGTATCTGAAAACTTTAAAAATTAGAGAAACAAAATAACATTAGCTTCGAAAATACGCACATTCTGTAACGCAGGGGGATGTCCTAAGTGATGTATTTTACTCAGGTCACTGGGCAATTTCGTGTCTTGCAACATCATACTACCCTCGCTGAGTTGACCCCGTCAGAGCTGATCAAACTCCGACGCACCCTCCTTCTGTTCTATGCTATACGACACTGATTTATTTTTCTAAGCCCACTTGTGTTTAATACTGGGAGGAAACACATAAAGAGGGACCATAGCGTTCGGGTCAGTCAGTTAAGTGCCATACATAAAACACGCTTGACCGATCATGTCTCGAAAGAGACATGACTGACTGGGCAGAATATAATCCCGCAATATGTTGCCATTGCTTTCTGCGGTAGACTGGTTGCCGACCAAGGCTATAGAACCCAATCTGTCCTGTTATTTAACCCATAACTGGAACGAAGAGACGGATTAATACCTTTCCCAAGGGTATTTGCGCGTAAGTGAATGCAATGAATTCAACTGGAATTCGAACTCGGCACCCCGATTTCTCGTTCCGAGCAGATATCCACTGGACCACAACGCACATCCTAGCGTTCGGGTAAGTTGGGTTTTTCAAGCAATCGGAAAAAAACATTTCATTTAATATAATTAAATCCGAACTTCAGTCTAAAATTACAACACAAATAATTCACCTCCTCCCGAGAAAAAAGAGATTAATCGAAAATTTAGAACCACGAATATTAACATAAAATATATCGATATGTACATGTATATACAGGCTACAAATTGTCGTTTTTAATGTTAAAATTCCTAAATTACCCACGAGAAGATAAAATAAATAATAGTATCAACTAAATAATAATAATAATAATAATAATAATAATAATTATATTAATAATATTATCCCCTCCCCGAAAGACTGAAAGTAAAAACGATTAAAATAAATGTACGAGTTTAGTTAAAATCTAATATTTATAAATCTAATATTAGATTTATGAGATTTAAATATTAGATTTATGAGTTTATAAATACACTCATGTGTATTTATAAACTCATGAAAAAAGAAAATAATGAATTATTTTTTAAAAAACACCCAAATTCTTCTTTGATACTTTATTTCACGATAAAAAAACGTCTAACCGAAAAAGTTTCATCAATTCACAAGAAAAAAAGCAAATGCGTTTGCTTATAAACAAGCGACTTATGATTAAAGTGACATCCGAAGAGCATAAAGCAGACCTCACGAGAGGAACATGTGTTAAAAAAAATGAAAACAAACATTGCCATGAATATTTGTTAATATAATTAATCGATGTTTTTCTTATGTAGAATTATAAAGGTTGGGTAACATTGTTGGACCATGATGTTCTTTCCGCCTGAATCTATCCAGCACATATACAAATCAACCATCCCTCCGTGCAGAGAATACTGCTAGAATACTGCTGTCATATATGGTCAGGCACACCCGCTGGTCATCTC
>JBBBDQ010001869.1:1117500-1127500 GCA_037127315.1 Ascarosepion bandense
AATTCCATGTTGAAAACGTAATATATTGATAGATCGATAAGTCCATCGATCGATAGCTTGATCGATAGATACATAGACACAGACTAGATAGATATACACATACACACTTAAATATAAACAGACTAATATATATATATATATATATATATATATATATATATATACAGAGATAGATATGATCAGACGATAGATAGATAGATAGATAGATAGATAGATAGATAGATAGATAGACAGACATGAGAAAACTGAGAAAGCAGCAGACATGTTCGCCTTTCATCTAGTAAACACCCGTCGCCTATATTTTGAACTGTAGTAGAAGTATATCCCTTGCTTCTTGTTTAAAGTCGAATCTCCGGTTCTTACTGAAATTTGCATGAAATTGATACCCCTAACGTTTGTTGCTTAACTTATTAGTTTGCACACCTTTCTGATGTTTTCAATAGTAGAGTTTGATCCGTTGTTTTCCGTTTCGAATTGGTTCCCGGTTCTTCTTTGCTTGCCAGTGTTAAATTAGATCTTATTTGCATAATCACCTTATTTCGGGTAAAATGATTAAAATAAATAAAATTATTATTTAGAGTGTGAGGTAGAGAAATTTGTAAAATCAATTAAGCTTCGTGAAAGACACGTTAAATTCTCCTAACATTTTCAGTTTATTATATATATATATATAAAAACATATTGTTAAATATCACAGACAATGGATGTCCATTATGCTTAATCATGAGTTGTTCTATATATCGTATTTTGGAGTTAATTTCTGGTAAAATAAGGACAAAAATTGTCCAACATTTGGTTATTTTGTATTAAGCTTGTCCTTCATCTAAGCTTTTGGTTCACATGAGTCATCTTCAGAGTTGTTATATGGACACATAAAAATATTCCCTATCAAAGATGATATTCTATGAGGTCATATCACATTGTTATGTTAACCGAATAACAGACTCAGGTTGTAAATTCATGATACATTCTCTACCATGTGAGAGATCGAAATATTAACGACAAAACCATATGTCTAGACACAATGTAATGTCTCAGGACTTGTTTGAAATGTAATTTTGTTGAGTTTGGGTTGCTATGTTTTAATATAAATGGCCTCTAATATCTGAAGATCTCTTCATATGTATGTGTGAATGTAATTGTGTTATCGACTCATATCTATCTAAGATTAAGTACATAGCTATCTATTTCTAAGAAATGTTGTTTGATAGAAAAAGAAGATCAGAAAAGTGACAGGTAAATCTACGGGAGTAAGATGTATAAATCGCTTATTGTTAATTACAGTCTCTGATCAGGAATTTACACCATAGGCCATAATTATTAGGTCATCTCAGTTTTTAGATAAAAATTATGTATTTCTTACTGTTTTTAGTATTTATTGCTCAGTGGATAATTCTAAATGAAAATACAATGGGTGTTTTGATACTATTACTTTGCAAAATTTTACAAGGGGGCCAGGAAGCCTTTGCTCCCGCCAGCCAATAAGAAGAAGAGACTATCATGGGGAAGAGAGCACAAAAATTGGACACCAGAACAGTTCGTTTGATGCACAGACTATTGTGCAGTATTAAAAATAACGATTCTATTTTCTTTTAGAGTTATCCACTTGGTAATAAATACTAAAAATAGTATAAAATACATCATTTTATTTTAATACTGGGGTTGCTTATGAAGTAGGGCCGGTAGTCTACACTGATAGACTACAGTGGTTTTATAGTTGTTTAGCTACACAGTTAGTAGAAGTTATAATGTCAGTTTTATTTTTTTTATAATATATAATGAGGTAAATTTGTTTATTATTATGAATGTATGTGTGTTTCGACTCATAATGTTGTTTTTGACGGTTTTTCGTGTAGCTTAAAGAGGAGACTACTCGGTTATTTTAGCTCATGCATAGGAATGTACAGGTTATAAGTTGATATCATGTAACACATTCGCTTAGCCGGCTTATGTGTGTTTTATCGAAACGCTTATCGATATCAGATGTTTGAATAATCTATTTATTTATTTAAATGTGTTTATAATATATACGTTTCGACCGATAAATTTGTTTTGTTACGGTTTGTTGTGCATCCTGAAATAGAGATAGGTCGGTTATTTTTGTCCATGCAAAGGAATACTCGAATAAATATCTCCAGTGGTAATAAACTGATATCAATAAACCTAACCATGTCTAGAATATTTCTCTTCAAATCATATTGCATAATCCAATTTCCACGCGAGAAAAATATTCGTAAAGTGCACCTCCAAAAAAAAAAAAAAAAAAAAATTAATAAAATGCAAATATAATATTGAAAAAATATATTATTGATACCATGTAATGATTTCATTTTTTTTTTAAATGCCAAGAACTTCGGCGTCTGGATGAGTTTTCGCTATTCTATCGATCAATCGAGCTGCATTCTCAGAATCCTGTGATTGTGATTGGTGCCCACTCATGCACACGGCTAATAGAAAATTCTTCGGGATTACATTCAATGAATGTACACGGCTGCCTTTGGGCAGAATAACTACATTGAATATTACGAAGCTTTTCAGAACCAAACGGAAATGGGAAGTGAAGTGTGGATGATCGTATTGAAAGGAGATGTCATGAATGCTACCACAGGTAATAGTGTGCTCTGTCACGAACTGCACAAAAAATGCCAAATAGCATTTCAAACTAAAGGAAAAGTACGTCAACTGGTACAATTGGATTGGCCATTGTGAAAATTTAAATGGTTGGAACCTTCAGCATTAGATTGCTGATCCAGAGAAAAAGAAATACGAAAAAAAATAAATAAATAAAGAATATAGACAGCACTGCTGTAAATGGTTTTGCTGTAATTCTATTATTGAATTGGAGTCACCGGGATATCGTATTTATGTCATAAGTTTAAAGACATACTGTAGTGTAGGTGTGGCAGTGTAACTGTGGCAAGTATATAACGCGGATAGAATTGCGGAATGATTGTTGATACTATAAATATTTTTTCGGATATAAACAGCAAAAGCATATTAGGAATAGATGAATATGGGACAAATATCAGTGGCTCGTTTAAACTACAAGATCGTTGAATCAAGAAATGAGTTACAGGCAATTATCAAGGATATTAAACAACCAACGCCGGAAGACATCGTATTGAATTCTACTTCAAAGCTGATATCATTAAAACCATCAAATCAATGCACTTTACGGCGTTCCCTGAAATCCATAATGCTTTTTAGCCATTGATGAACAAGAGTATCAATGCTAAGGCCATACGGAATTTGTTTCATATAATCCAGAGATCATTATTGGAATATGAATACAAGCACCATCATTCCTCGTCAGTAGAGTAATTTTATCCAGGCTCCATTTCACATGCAAAGACGAACTTAGGTCACTGGTGCCTACTTCATAAGAATTTGCTCGTGCAACCAGACTATATATTTTAGATAATTTCCATAGCACATCGCAAACAAGACGAGAATCGTTCGAAGTTCTTAACAGCATCAACGCTAAGAAAAATAAACCATTAGAAAAATAATAATGTAACTATTTCATCTAATAAATCCAGACATGAAGACAGAATAATGTTTACCTAACGCAGCTTAATAATAACCACAACAAAAAAGAAAAAAGAAATGGCAAAATCCAAACGAGAGTATTACAGTCTTTTATCAGTTATTGATTGACAAGACCATATTTACTTATCACGAGTCCCACGTAAGCTCGGGAATATTATTCATATAATTTTATGACATTAAAAAAATGTTGCTGTCGACGTAGTTTACTTGTCGTGGTGCAGTTAGGCTTATATAATTGGAATCGTTCAGCTTATATTCTTATAGCAATATAATCGATTGCCATTCTACCGGAGTGTGACTGTTTCATGCACAACTTCTTGGTTGATTAGAAAAAATATCACAAATTAACAAATGTTTGAAGAGCGTAACGTTTATGTACATTAAAAAAGGGTCGGTATGCTCAAATATTAGCTGTGTTCTCAAAGCTGTGCTCAAAGTTAGATAAGTTTCTATGCTCATTTAATATTCTTAGGAATTCTATGAATCACTATCTACTTTCTACAGCTTATGGGTTAACGTCTTCTATGTGCCCTATCCTTTCATGACGTAGATGATAATGGCTTTTCACGTCTCCCTATTCCTAGTTATGTTTTCTCTTGTTACTCCACGCACTCCCCGTTCCGTCATCCACCTGCTCAGGCCCTTCAAATATGTTATCTGATGCCCTCTTCTGTCTCTTTTTCCTTCTATCTGGCATATCAGTATCAGGTTTTCCAAGCCCTCCTTCCTTATTGCATGTCCCGGGAACTTCAGTTGTCTCTTCCTGATGCTCAGTATTAATTTCCTTTTCAATGCCGTTCTTTCCAAAATCTCATCATTGTTCACATGTTCGGTCCATGATATCTGCAGCACACTTCTGTAAAACCACATTTCCGCTGCTTCAAGTTTTTTCCTCATCTTTGATGATATTGTCCAGCATTCACTGCCATATTGACATCACATAGCAATCTAGCGCTTTCTTCTTTGTTTCTAGTGAAAATTTCCTGTATCTTAATACCTTACTCAGTTTCTTGAACGCATCATTCGCCATGCCAATTCGCCTTCGGACCTCTGTGTCGCACTTTCCATCTCCTGTTAGAGCACTTCCTAGGTACTTATATTTTTGTACTTACTTGTTTTTGTATTTCCTACCTGTATTTGACATTTTGGGTTGTCCTTTTTTGCTGATGACCATGCAATCAATTTTCTTGTTGTTTAATTGTCTGTCTTTTTGTCACTCTTCTCTGCTACCTTCTGTAGGAGGTCCTATATTTTTCTTTCTCTGTCTGCAATCAGCTACCAGCTAAAAATGTTGGTGACGGTTATCCAGTCATAGAGAAGAACTACTTTGATTTTAAAACCTTTGGTAACGCAACAAGAATCCATTCAACTAGCATCTCAAAGAATCTATTGCAACTTATAGATAATACAAAAGAATCTGTGTAGATTCTAAGTCCTGAAACGGTGAGACATTAATAAATTAGATTAAATTACAATAATTATGTAGCCAAATATCCGATAGATTTGAAGAGTTCTAATCTGTCACTTTCATGATAGACGTTTGGAATATATGGAAATATATTTATAACTAACAAACAAGCCGCTCATGTAGCTGCCATATTTAATTATGTGTAAACTACATAAACTTCCAAAACACCGAGATAATCAATACTTTCAATTTGTGGGAAATAGATAATAACTAGCTATGTTTATCAATTTGTTTATAAATACGTTTCGGAAAGATAAAATCAGTCAGTTATGTGCCATGTGTGATACACGCTTGGACGATCATGTCTCAATAGAGATATGGCCGGCTGGCTGGCTGGCTAGGCTGAAGATTTTCCTGCAGAAGTTTGCCGTTATTTTCTTTGGTAGACTGGTTGTCAATTAAGTCTATATAACCAAATCTGTCCCACTTTTTAACCCATAGCTAGAGGGAGAAGCGACGGACTAATAACTTTCCTGGGGTTATTAGCGTTTAAGTGAAGGAAACGAATTCAAATGGAATTTGAAATCGGTTCT
The DNA here is from genome assembly GCA_037127315.1 of Ascarosepion bandense. Lineage (NCBI taxonomy): Eukaryota > Metazoa > Mollusca > Cephalopoda > Sepiida > Sepiidae > Ascarosepion > Ascarosepion bandense. The sequence goes on from JBBBDQ010001869.1 coordinate 1,123,051, forward strand.
CTGATTTCTCATCCTGAGACGATATCCACTGCACCGCAACGCGCGTCCCTATTCTACGATAATCGTTTTTTTTCGGAAAATCTAAAATAAATTTCATTCAGAATTTGAAATATTAGTTTCGTATAATACTCCCTGATTTACACTATGCATGGCATTTCCGTTTTATTTATTTAATTTTGGAATTTTTTCCTTTCTCTTGTTGAAGTTAATACCACTACCTAAGCATAGAAGCATTGTCTACATGTCAGCTTTTCTGTTGAAATATGTCGCATCATTTAAAGGTGATCAAATTCAAGAGAAAAGCCAAAAATTCAAATAAAATATTCTCTTCCCTCTTGCTAAACTGACGCATCACAATCATCCTTGCATCAACATTTAACTTCCCCACCGACGGGATGTGGCTTCCCTCTGTCTGTTCTATAAATACTTTCATGGCTTCTGCTCCAACTAACTTAAGTCACGGATGCCCCTGCAACAAGTGTTTACTCGTGCAACCAGACTGGCAACTGAGTCTCACCCATTTACAGTTAGATCAACCAAATGCAGATGATAATTCTACACATGCAGCTTCTTTTCTCGCACTCCCCGCCTGTGGAACTCGCGTCCATATTCTTCCTGAAGGCTACAACCTCCAGGAATTTAAATGCAATGTCAATACTCATCTCTTAACCACTTGGTATTAGTTCTTTCTACATCACCCTGTATATCCTTTCCTTTCTCTCCACCTTTGCAACTGTCATCAAACCTGTATTCCCATCATTCTCTTGTTCCTTTCTAACTGGTTCATTTTTCTCTTCACTCTCTTGTAATTAATCTTTTTACTCTTATGTAGCCCCCTCTTCTTTTTAATCATATGTAGCTCCTTGCACATTAGTGTCGTTACCGCTTTGCTAGGGGTTATACGATTAAAAAACATAGGGAGATGTAAGGTAATGCTAGTTGTTTAGCTGATTTTGTTTAGCGACCCATCAACATCTATGGATATTTAATCCCGAAATCTAAATATTTTGTACTGTGTTGTGGGATCTCCCCTTTTTCTATGATAATTGACTCGACTTGTGTATACATATACTCCTTGCCATATTGAGTTACGGTCAAGTGATCCGTAGGCTACCCTAAGTTACCGAACGAAACCGAAGTTTCAGAGAGAATATCGCGTCAGTAGTCATAGTAGCTCTGAGCTCCACCTAGCCAGAATAGTATTACAGAGCACCCGTCAGTTCCGACAAGGACATACTAATTCTAGCACAGCCTTCACTTCAAAGACTTGTATGTATATATATATATATATATATATTCCTTACTAACCGTGTTCCTGGATTACTAACCTACATTCCAGTTTGTATTTTTACGTTTAATATAACTTATTTTTCTATCTCTAATATCTGTTTTGTTGTTCATTATTTTGTGCGGTTCCCCACTCGGAATCCACAACACACCGGTTATTATTTTAGATAATAATTTTTTTATTAATTAACCCATAGCAGGGAGAAGAGGTGGACTCATGATGAATATTTATGGATAAGTGAACACATGAAAAATTAGAACTCAGAATTAACATTTCTGAACGATTTTCCATTACACAAACACATACATCCAAGCTTTTAATTTCCAAGTGGTCACACATCTAGTTACTGACCAAGCTCAATGTTGCTTAACTTCAGTGATCGTACGGAATAGGTGTTTTAACGCGATGTCGTTACAAGTGATATTAACATATATGAGATTTACATTTTGACTAAGAGTGTAGCGTATTTCGATTAGTAGAATATAAAAAACTATAATTAGTTTTATTATTTCAGAATTTCGAATGTATATTTTTATTATTATTTATGCGGTCGAATTATCTTGGACATTAATAAGACTATCACGCCAACTACCATGTTCTTGCATCAAGCACAGAAAGTCATTAAGGAAGCATTCTGTGTCCTAATAACGATGGTGTTTGCTGGACATCACTCGCTTGTTTTCCTCTCCAGCGTTACCCAGCAAAACGCTTTTTTTATTTCGCTTACGATTGTAGAAATTATTATGAATCTAAACTTATTTATAAATGGAACATTGTCTGCGTGTGAATGTGTGTTTCTCTTTGTGTATGTGTCCGTTACCTATAGACTCCGAAACGGCTGAACCGATTTTCTTGAAAATTTACAGTTGTACTATAAGCGTCTGCGAGTGTTCTTAGCGAGTTTTTGTGTCGATGTACTCCCGATAAATATTGAAAATCGATAATCCAAAAAATCGAGTTGTAGAAGGAGTGGTCCGATTTTAATCAAATTTGATACACTCATAGACAAAGACATAAGAAACGATATTCAGAAGTTTCAAGGTTGCAGTACTTACAATAGTGCAGAAAATCGATAATATATATATATATATATATATCTAAAAGGCAAGATGTTTTTGTGTGTGTCTGTTTATCTGCCTCTATATCTGTAATTTTTCAGCCCTTTTATTTTAGTTTTTGCTTCGGGTTTGGCTCTAAGTAGATATAATTGTAGTTCTTAGTTTTAGCCATGATATCATTTATTCAGAGGACTTATTTAGCCTTCAAAATTCAGTTTACGACAAAAACACTTATTTGATATCGATACCAGGAAATCAAAATTTGACTTACATCCATTCATTATTCTTTCAGTCTACGGTTTCGCTTTATCTGGAAACAACTATTGCTGTTTAGTCTTTCGGGGTTACAGGGTGTGAAAAATTTAGTAACGGAAAAATTAATATTGAACAAATTGTTGCATTGAAATTTTTAACCAAATGCTTTCATAGCGGTCTTATTGTAAACCTAAACAAAATACTTTCTTGTGTCTGCTTCTTCTAGTAGTTGCAGTGCTGAAAATACAGTCAACTTATATATATATATATATATATATATATATATATATATATATATATATATGCATACACATATTATTTGTTTTTCATATATATTTTTTTCATGCACGCACACACATACACACACAGCCATTTAGATATATTCTTATCGATAATCTTGTAGCGTATGGCTATAATTAACTTCGTTTACAATCTCCCTTTTCCAATATATGCATGCTCCATTTTGGCCTCAATATTAATCATTGCTCGAGAAATCGTTTTTTCAGACATTCCCAGTTTGCAATAGATTTTACTTCGTAGCAATCTATTTTATAAGACACTAAATATTTCCACTTCATAGTTTAAACCGAACAGAATATTCAATAAAAGCTAGCACTTCCATTAATCGAAATTCGATTATTTATTTTTTATTATTTTCCTGAATTATTCAGCTAAGTTCTGGTAGCATTTATATTCTCTATTCAACAGCAAATATATACTTCCTGTTGTAAATGATCAAAACCATGAGCATAAAGCAGACGTAAGGTTGCTAGAATTTTCTCGGCCTTTTACATATCCCAAAGGATGAAAAAATATCTCAGACTATTTTCTCCTGTATTTTTGTTTGGTCTAAGAACTTTTGAAAAGAATGATTGAAAAAACATTTTTATATACTGATTAAAACTCATGCCACAATAGGTTCATTCAGCTTTCATAATATATTTAATGTTTCACGATTTTTTATTTTATTTCGAAATCCTATGTTTATATAAAGTATATTTTTCCCGACAAATCTGCGGGGAAAGTATCGGTTGTCCCCCTGGAATATGACATCAGTAAGCTTATATCAAGTCTTTGTTGAGTTCCATCGCATTTGTGAACGGCATGAATTTATTTTTTCTCCCAGACGAAACTGCCGACGAAAAAACAGAATACGCTATGCCCGAAATTCTTGGTTGGTTGGCAGACTACAAGAATGGCAACTCTGAACTAAAAATTGCAGAGAAGACCACATGGAACACCTCCATTATCTTTCTTAAGAAGCTATGCGAAGTCACGGAGAACTATTAAAAGAAACTCTGAAGATTCATAATCGCCGACGTCATGCAAAAGATAGATTTTCTTTGTTTTACACATCAGCTGAACTTGCTAGCAGGCTGATAGGATATATATATATATATATATATATATATATATATATATATATATATATATATATATAAAAGTACTCTGGAAGAATGGTAGACTTGAAAATAGTAGACTTTGAAAAACAGTAGCTATTCTGGCATCTACGCATTGTTCATTCAGCAATGAATTAGAACACGCTCACCTATTGGGCGTTGTAATGATAATATACACTATATAAAATGATAATATCCAATATATAAAAGTCTGCCTCCGGCTACCGAGCGTCCATAGCTCAGCGGTAAAATCGCCGTCTGACGCCAATCGGGTTTCAATCTTGGATAAAAAGCAATCGGATGTCTAACCGTACAGATGAGCTGTGATACAGCGAAAAAGATCTGTGTGCAGATGACTATATATATATATATATATATATATATATATATATATTTGTATTTAAACAGAAATCTCTCTTTCCTACAAGTTTTGTTAAAAATTACCAATT